>JAVHKY010000016.1:4010000-4382500 GCA_035079385.1 Aspidiotus rigidus | reverse complement strand
AGGAGGGTACTCGGAAACTGACCTACCCTGATAAAGGAATTGGACTCAGAAAAATTCCCTTTTTTGAGCTATTTATGAAGCTCACATACCCCAATGAAGGTTGAACTTAGCACAATGTCGACTTTTGAGCTGTATATAACAGGAGGAGGACTTTCAAATAGCTCAACCTTAAAAATTTTTTCAAGTTTTTTTCCTTTGATATTTGAACTTTTCGGGACTCCAATTTTGAATTCAGTTCTCAACATCGAAACAAATTCGCCTCATAGAACAGGTTCTCTTTGACGTTCCTCGTTCAACTTCATCGAGGAAGACGTCGTTTTAGCTTTTCATACGCTTTCATGGGACTACTCTTGAAAAACCCGTCACGAAAAACCGTTACGAAATACTGTCATAAAAAACCGTCACGGTTTTTTGACTGTTCCCGAAGGTTTTTGACTTGGGCTACTTCTATGAAAATCATCACGAAAAGTCGTCATGGTTTTGGTCACGTTTGATGACCTTGACCCACATTAGGGACTTGGAGAACTTTAGTAAACTAGGCCTAACAAGCAGTATATTAGGCTACAGTAGGTTATAAGATTATACTAATACTCTCTTGTACAAGCGAGTGACCCCGTGTGCTAGTTAGCCTAACATACAAAATACTAGGCTTTAACTGAGCTAAGAAATACTGGTGGTGGGCGACGTTACTATGACGTCAATAAATGAATCAATATAATTGATATATCGAATCGAAAAGCAAGCATATGAAGTGCTACACTACGTGTCTCTGGAAGAGACATGTTAGCTCCCGCCCGTTTTTTTTTTTCAAGCGCACCTCCTATACTTCCTCATGTATATAGCCCGGAGATAAAAGGGCTGCATGACTCGGAAATCGCTATTTTTCCAAGTCCCTTTTTCATTCGTAACTTCAGCTCAGAAGTCGAAGTTCTTATCAATCCTCCTCTTGATCTACAAGCCTCATCAGGAGGAATTGGTTGAGGCTTCTCCCCCCCCCCCTATAAAACTCAATATGAATAGCTTGAAGTTCAAAATTGTTCTGAAATCCTTCCGCCCCTCTCTGCCCAAAAACTACTGGAGTGGGTCAAGGCACTCTTAAAGGCTCCACGAGATGCAGAGTTTTATTCGTAAGTACAAATAAATTCCCTTAACTCAAGGCCAACCATTCGTAGGTAATCTTTCGAGTGCTCAGGAACCCGAACAAATCCTTTAGATTCATATAAATGAAGCTGATTGAGTTACATAATACAATCTAACTATAGACATACCTATACGCATAAGATGTCTAAAAATAGTTTCGCTTTCCTAGAGCTTAGTCCATTGGTAATGGATGTATTTTTTTATTGTGAAAATCTCCGGGGCCTATACGATGTTATTTGTTTGCACAAATTTGAAGCAATTAGGACAATAAAAATACATACGCGTGCGTATGAAAAATAAAACCGAGTAAAGAAAAACAAACATCAACTATGGTATACGTACCTATTTCAATAATTTACCAGAATCTCATTGGTTGAGACTCCGTTTGAGCCTATTATCCTTTCTGCTATGCTAGAAGTTTTTTTTTTCTCATTATTATATCATTTTCTATCTTATTTCATCCATTCTTGTTTCTTTGATACATTATTTAAACTCAGACAAGTCACCCGAGTATCTCAAGAGGATTGAATTTCTGATCGGTGCGCATACCTTGTAGTCTACAGTTCGAAAAACTTAACACACCGACCTCGTCGGTGATAATACGAAATATATAATAGCATTCGAATACGTGTTCATCGGATTTGATTTTATATCTACGGAAGCGTCAGAATTAAGATGACCTTGCGACTGGTTACCATTAGCTTATAAGATGGCCTCCGTGACCTTGTAGGCCTAATTCTGACACAAACAACCGATAACGAAATAGCCTATCCTTATTCGGTACAGAGAATCTCTCCCAAAGAAATGTTTGTGTTTTTTCGCTAAAATTTACGCGCTTCATCTTATCAACCTCTCCTCAATATGCGATACTTCTCAATGTAAAAACTCGTTTCGTTCTTCGAAGCGTTCTGTTTAAATTCATCTTTTCATCAGGTTAACGACGCGAAAGAAGAGAGAGTAATCGTCGTAATTTTGTAAGAAATCCCCACCAGCCTAGTTTTGAAACTACATGACCCACTACGAAAATGCGCTTGCCAGAGTAAAAATCTTCAACCTGGACACAACTGCTGCAGTTTATTTCTCCTCGTATTGTACCGTACCGAAAACTTCATACAAGGTGCGGAAAAAAGTCGGCTAAGACCTAGAAACGAACCATTATTCTTTACGCCGAAGGAAAAATCATAGTACAGTTATGTTGCAGCCATGCATAGTGCACGTAAATCGGAAATCATGACGTGAACCTAAATAAAACAATGACGATGACGCGACGATAACGCAGAACCCGATTGGAAAATAATGACTCATTTTCCAAACGTGAACATCTGAAGTGGTGACGTTGATTCATTTTTAAAGAAAGACAAATTCCATTTAAATACGTAAGCGAAGTAATTCTAATTCTTCAAATAAAGCCTGATGCTGATTCACTTTTGAAAAAAGACAAATTCTAGCGACTCTTGAATAATGGAGAAATTTCAAAATACAAGCTTACACAGGAAAAGATGTGAGTAGAACCTTGAACCGTATTACACGCCAGATGCAAAACGGAATTAGGAGCAATACTTACAGTGCCATTCGAGAGACGTAGTGCCTTTCTCTTAGGCGATAGGAACCTCATTCTGTTGGCGAATGGTGCTAAAAATATTTGACTACCTACAGGTGGCCGCTGGTTTTTGTAATCAATAAAATGTAACAACTGTCGTTGATAACAACCATTTTTTTTTCACCTAGTATAACTTTATTTCACCTACAGTATTTTTTTTCCTGTACCTGTGCCTAATTTTACGTTACTCATCGTTGTAAGTACGTACATTCATCCGGTTTTCAGTCGTCTTGGCTCGACCGCAGTTGCTCGCATGGGCTAATCTTCTTTAATCGTGTTATATAGTACATTTTCCTGTACACGATGATAAGGCGCGTACATTATATTGAACAAATTAGAGAACATAGGTACCGTATGCAATATTTTCAGACTCTGAGTCTGTAATGAGGGCACGCCCCTGCTATGAAAAATGGATGAAAAAAAAATGCAGCGGACTAATTATAGTTGACTTAAATTTTAAGAACCACTCTCGAGTAGAAACTTGAAGCAAATTAACAAAACAGAAAAGGGAAAACTTAGGCCTACAGCTCGAAAAAAGAATTGCAAGGGATCTCTACTTGTAAACCTCCTTAAAACTACTCCTCCTACAAATTAATTATCAACATGATGACGGTCCTATTCTTATAACTTGCGCTTATTTGTTCTTAAACAATCTTTCATAATTCCTAACAATAAATTATAATCAAAGTGTAGTGTGGCTAGGGTTAATCTTCAAGGTGTAAATCTTCAAAGTAATTAATCGCCATGCCGAGCAAAACTCGTTTGAGATAAGAACCCTAAAATTGGTCATTAACCATTCAATATCACTCTCATATCCAATTAAGGGTACTGGGATAGGTATCAAGTTCAGATAGGAGTTTCCGGTATTATTGTTTATATTTTGGTTTCAGCTTCAAGATCACGTCAATTTAACTTTGTACAACAGACATGATTAGAGGCCTATAAATACAAGTGAGGACATGGACCGCCATATATTTAGTCGTTACGTCATCATTATTTTCACAGTCTCCTATTCCAACGACTGATAACAGTTTATCGATTTGAACATAATAAGAGAACGTATACTAGACCAAGTGTCAAAGCAAAATGCATGACTCAACACTATTGAGAAATGCAAAATAGCTTCACTAATGGCTAATCACACAAATTCTTCATCTGAATAGGAAGCTATGGAGATAAATGATGACGTAACGACTAAATATGGCGGACCATGTCCTCACTTGTATTATCATAGGGCTCTAACATGATGACAGTCCTACTCCTATCTTTCTGCGCATACCTATCCTATAATCAGTGCTGACAAGCCAAAGAAGTTGAACGGCTCAACAGCAGGGCTTAGAAGCTGACTTTTGAACGGCTTAATTTGGCTTAATAATAGCAGAAGCCGACTTTTGACTCATTTTAAGGCTAATTATTATTAAAAACTTTAACACTAAATTCCTACATTTGCTAGGATGTTCTACATAGTTACATCACCAGTATCACCACACTCCACCGCAGTGCTGTTGCATACTGTAGATATATACCATACCTAGTCTAAGACCTTACAGTCCGTTTAAAATAAGTGCTACTGGTTTTCACGGCGCGCAAGGAGATTTGTAGACTGTGCGGTATTAGGCGGTAAGATGAGCTAGTATTGCCCTGCGTTACCGCGCTGTCCATATGTCAGCGTTTGTTGCGGGTTGCATAGTAGCACTCTTATTTTAAACGGATTGTAGTATTGATGATTTCTAAAGATTGTATATAAAATCAAGGAATTCACTTGGAAGGATATTTCTTTCTTTATAATGTATAGCTTATAATAAAATATATTTATTTGAGCCAAGTTTCAGGTCTTGACGTTAATGGACCAAGTTTTTTGTGATAAAAAAATATTGATAAATACCTTCAATACTTCCAATTGCAATTTTACTTCCGTGAGAAATATCAGCATGAAATTAAACAAAAATTAAACAGTATTTTATTTTTATAATGTGTGTGGTAATCAGCTTCCAAAATTGAACTTTTAACCCCTCAATTCTTCCTCAATTTTAATTAATACCATAATATGATTGATTCGCTTCCTATGATTTGCGATTGGAAGTATTTTGGGTACTTTTACTACTGTAATCACACTGTAATCGATATTAATTTTGTTATCACGAAAAACATGGTCTATTCCTAATCTTTCAATGATTTTTTGAAAACCAGTGAGTTGCCATAATATAAAGAACTGTGTTGACCCAGGGAATTGAGGGCTGGCGCGACATAGCGGCGTAATGCTGAAGTATAAGATTTCTCGTGACAACGTCCGCCATGTTGAACATAGGGCTTTTCCATGTCGGCGCATTGCATACGTATTCTCCTGCGTGTTATCGAAATGGTAGTATTTCTAACATTGCTCTTATGGCAAACTACTCCACAATGAAAATGAGTATGCAATCCAGCAACACCCATAAGAGCAATGTTAGAAATACTACCTTTTCAATAACACATAGGAAAATACGTGTATGCAATGCGCCGACATGGAAAAGCCCTATATAGGTATGCTGCGCAAGTGTCAACACCTCTTGAGTGTACTGTGCTTAGGGGCAGTTTTGCCGAAGTACTAATTGTCTATTATTTTAGTGCTAATCCTAGCTTAAGTTGCTAAAATTGGGCCCTTCATTGGCTAAAAATATTGGAGCTGAACCTGTTACAGAACTTTAAGCCTCGTTGGTAAAACTGGTCCTTAGTTTAGACCAGCGCTTCTCAAACTGTGGTACATGTACCACTAGTGGTACGCCAAGAGGTTTGAAGTGGTACGTGACAATCACTCAAAATGATGAAAAAAATTAATGAAATTGAAATAGGCATGTAAGTACGAGAAATATAAGATTATAGGTATTTCGTGTACAAAGCTACGAGTTTTACACATTTTTGTTCCATAATTATAATATTTTTCATACTGTAATTAAAAAATTTTTCAAGTGGTACGTCAGATTTGATGAATGTCAAAAAAGGTACGCGGATGAAAAAGTTTGAGAAGCGCTGGTTTAGACGATCTCCGTTTACTCTATACTCTGTTCAGATTAAGGAAGGATAGAAATATGACCTTGAGAACGGAACGGTAGATTAAAATTACCCGGAGCGTTCCGTTCTCGAGGCTACCGTTCCGTTCTCGAGGTCATATTTCTATCCTTCCTTAATGTGAACAGAGTATAAGTCCTTAGTTTACTCAGTTTACTCGTGCTCACAACACAAAGACCTTCATTTGATTTGATGCAATGATACCGGATTGGACGATTTTCATTGGGCAATATAGAAGAAGCGGATTTGAGTTTAAAAAATTCTTTGTTGCGATTCATCGCCTAAAAGGGGCAATTTTACATGAATAATTTATGTCAATTATCAATGTCTTTTAAAATCCTATATAAGTACTTAGTGTTATGTTTGATCTTGACATCTGCAAAAAAAATCCTCTTAATTTGTTTCATGCTTCTCTGGTTTCATAATGATTGTTTGCGATTAAAATTTGATAAGCAGTTGATTGCGATAATCTTTGATGGAGTTCAAATTAAATGCATTGTTGACTGCAATAAGATTACTTATTGGTGAGTTCTTTTCTTCAAGGTTTTGAACTGACGTGTTCATTCTAATTTAAAGACTTGATATGAATATTCTTATTACAGAACTTCGAGAAATCCTGCCCTTCCAGTTCGACGTATAGGTACCCACTTAACTACTTGCTAGTAAGTTATTTTTTCAAAGAACAATATCACATTAGAAGTACAATATCAAATGGGAAACCGTAATTTAGTAGCCGCCATAACTTTCAAGCTAAAATTCTGTACCTGGAGTAGATCCGCACAAACGATCAGAAAACATTCTATCTATGGTCATTATGAAATTCTGCCGTACGTTTCTCAATACAGGATCGAGAATAGTTTATCGGATCCACCTGGTGGTTGAAAATGTTTGAATTTTTGCATCAACCGTTTAATTCAACACAGGAGTACCGGTAGTTCATCTTTCATCAAGATAGGATGTGTTTGAATTCTCGATGAAGTATCGTAAGTACTTGACATCAGTAATCTTTTTTTCTTCATGATTCTAATCTTGGAAAATGAGTGAACGTGCAATTTTTATGTTTTGGGTATTCATTCTACATTGTACAACCTAAAGTATTCTTGATTGAAGTTCAGCATTTATGTTCAATAAGTTGGTTTAACCCATTGTCATGTGTTGATTCTTTCGTAAATTAGTGACTCATAACACTATAGGTACCTGTATACCCACATTTTCATCATACTCATCGTCACAACCCTCCTTCCTCTCATAATAATTTGGACAAATTATCTTTAAAAGTTGCTATCGCCGCGGCCGTACAGCCAACTCGCCTAAATTCAGCTTCAAGACTTCGGAACTGTCATATATATGTCTTCATGTCGTCGGTATTTTTATTAACTCGTTCGAAGCAAGATTATTTCCTTAAATGCTTTTCAAATTAGTTCAAACGGTAGCCTATTTCTTCAAGTAGTGTAGATTACAAAGCGTTGACAAAAATGCTCTCTAGGTTGCCAGTATGTACTCGCGTTTTGATAGAACGTATACAGCGTCACCGTCGCATCTCCCAATCCTCGTGAGAAATTTCTCCGATTAAATGGACTAAGAGAGAGAATTCTACTAAGCTAAACTTCTATGCTGGTACTTCTCGATATACGTACGCTTGTGTGTAAGTAAAATTATTGTACAATCTACAATTATTGGAAGAGAGGGGAAAGCTGTCCAGGCCATATGCAAGAGACGCACGATGATAATTAGAAGATGAAGAAGACGAGGTGGTGGGAACGTGTGGACGGAGCGGAGGAGTGAGGTAAGAAAAAATGTAACGCGTAAATGCGACAAGAGTGCAGCGTGGTTAAATGGTGAAGAACAGTTCACATTTATAAAAGAGGACAGAAAGTTAGAATCTACTCGTATTGTGGTCTAAAATACGCATCCTATAGCATCAGGTAACAGACCACCTCCGCCTACGCGTATAATTTTTAATTCTATGGTTGACGTATCTGTCCATATTTAATGAACGCTTTGACTCGACTTATTCGAGGAAGACGCGTTGGATTAATTGATAACGATTAATTTTTAAAAACCACGCGTGGTAAACGTTGATGATGTTGGAGGTTGATTCCCTAAATGCAGTAGCAAACCTTATAGAGCTCGTTAAGATGAGACGAAAGTGAGCACTGAGTATAATATTACTGGCATGATCGACGTATTTCGCTCGTATGGCTCGAATGAATTATGAAAGTGAGATAAGAACTACTTAGCGACTGCAACAAAAAAGTTGATAAATAAATAATAACTGGGTACTACACGAGTAGTATAAATGAGTAGTTTCGAAGTTATTCAACCACGAATTTGTGGTTCTTGACCCTTATGACTCGCACTCCTTCTGATAGCAGGCTTCTGATAAAAGTGTCCTCGAAAATTTTCTACGTATACATATGTATTTGTTATAAAATTCGTGAAGAGACTTGATGTAGTCCGAGTAACATTCCGAGGAGTATCATCGATGATTTTCCTAAATGTCATCGGTAAAAAAGATTTATTATAGATAGTTCCAATGATAATTCAAAACCATTTTTTAAATTCTTTATTGGGTCGATTCTGAGTATTTTTCAGAGCATTTCGCCATCAAAAGAAACGTAAATATCTCATTGAGCTCAGATGATAGGAATGGATTCACTTTTTCCTTTTCATCCTCCTAAAGAGTAGTGAAAAGAAAGAGGTAGGAATAAGGAAAAAACGAAGAATAGAGAGAGGAAAAATAGTTCTCATATTAGATATTTGACGGGAATAATTTCGACTCTACAACAAAACAAAAACGCAAACAAAGATAAAATTTACAGTTGGATTTTTTGAGAGTTATAGTTTAGAAATTCTTCTGGAATACAATCGTCACGAATTGGTTCAGGAGTGCTCTGAAGGACGTGCACAAGTACGGGGCGTAGAACTCTTATTTGAAGGCCTCTACTGGTAGCCAGATTTCAATTTCAGATTTCTTACGTCCGTCTTGAAACAATTATAAAGTCATAACCTTCGATTCTTTAGACTTGAGATGCTCTTCTTTTCACTCTTTTGCAAAAGGCCTTGCCGCATGAAAACGTGAAGACTACACCAGATGAGATAATAATACACGATTTCGGTCTATTTTTACACGACTTTGGTATGCTATTATATATTTGTATTTCGAACAAGGGGAGGTACAGAGATAATTGAACCGAGTGCGAGTCTGATTCATACAGGGATTAAATGGTAGCGTAACCTTGAATTCTCTTGTATTCATGATTGTGAGAGTATAAACACTCACTCGTAGTCTACGATACTGCACGAATAGTGTGCACCGAGTACGCGACAACACGGTTATTAACCGGGCGTTTGCTCGATAATGAACGTCATAAGGCAGACAGATCAACGCGGCTGAATTGTACATTGTTTTCTAGAAACGAGAGTACCAGCTCAAAAATTTACTGGCAGTGTGACTGAATTCTTACCGCGTGCGCTTGTATTCTAGACGCCCGCGTTCAAGTTCAACCGTCAGACCAAAATTCAAATGATAACGAAGTTATCTGAAAAAAAAAATAAAGCATGACTAAGAGCAAAAAATGACTAACCGAATTATCAACGGTGGCTAAACCTAAAACAAAAAACAACTGTGTATCACCACAGCCATGGTATGAAACAGAAAAGAAATTGCTCAAAATTTGAGGATTTGAACGCTTCGTTTTCTGTTAGCTACACCAGCTAGATTTTGATATGAGCAAGAATTTTGCTATTTTTATAAAAATGATCGATAAAAAACATCTACTTGGACACCACGAAAGAAGTGAAACCACATTTGTATTGGAGTTGACAATGTGGCTTTGTGTCAAATTTTCGATAGGACATTTTGAGGGACTAGGGACGTGTTTGAGAAGAATGGAGCTGCTCCAATGACAGTCATGTTGTAGAAAATTTAGTCACAGTGGAGGAGAAACTTGAGTTTATTCTTGTAACACTGGTGTGTTGAAAAATAATTGAAGTACAGAAAAGATTTTAGATCGAACGTGACACCAATACTAATTGAAGAAGTTTGTCCTGTCATGGTAGTGAATCCAGTGTCACGGTGTCACAGCCAAAATTTTATGAGTCGGTTTTAATTTTTTAAAGAAGAAAAAAAGAAAACACAAAAGCTGAAAAACCTACTTTGCGAGATTTGAAGTTGGACCTGGAAGATTATTACAATTTGACAGGTTCGCTCACACCAAATGCAATTTGCATAACACCTGTGAGACGCAGTGATAACATTATATTACTGAGTCACAATGCTCCATGAGAATTTATATAAAATTAAACCTCTGATGTCATGCGTCTTGCGACTAAGCGAACCTGTCAAATTGTAATGATTTGAAGTTAAGGGTTAGGTTACAACAGAACTCTACCCTCAAACAGTGGGTGGCCAATTGAACTGAGTTCTGTAGAAGTCGGCTAAGTGATAAGTCAAAGATCCATAGAATAAGGTCTATTGCACGAGTACAAAGGATCCCTTTCTCCAAACTGTTGGCTTGTCGCTTGACCGGCTTCTACAGAACTCGCTCCAGTTACAGTGTTGCATTTCTAGGAAGGTAGTTCTGTGACCAGCGATGCGCAGCTAAAGCCGTTATTGACTTAAGTTTAAGCTTAAGCTCTTGTTTTGACCATTTCTAAGAAAGCTAAAAGACAGTCAATGAATTTTGAGACATCAGCTTTTCAGCCAATAGCCAGTCATTAGAAAGTATTGATTGGTTGCAGGTAAAATTAAGCTATTATGATTAAGTTTAAGTTTTAAGCTATTATTTCAAACCATTTTGAAAAAGCTAAAATCCAGCTAATAATGAATTTATTGGTATTAGCTGTCAGCCAAAAGCTGAAGTTTAAGTCAATGCTGATTGGCTGCGCATCCTGTCTGTGACTCATAGTGGCGGTGAGATTACCTAGTTTGAAAACAAAAACCTTTCCCGAGTGGAACAATACAGAGTGTTTTGAGTAGGTACTCTGAACGAGTTCAGAAAAAGCTCGTACTTTTGGAACTGGACAAGATCTATATAAAACACTCAAGAACACAATAGGAATAACAATCCTCAGGTGTTCATAAACTGTGGATTTCCATTTAACCATTAGCAGATATGGTGTTTATTTATGTAATTTAATTAGTTTTCTTTCAATAGGCTTCCATCTGTCTCATCCAAGCTTTATTCCTACCACATAATGAAGGAAGGCACGAATAAAATCAAGGTTATAACACGTAATAGCGTAAAATGATAGTTCCAATGTTTCAAACTCTTTTGTCAAAATATTATGTGTAATTCTGTATCAGTAATCGACTAGTATGTGTACACTAGCCTATAGTACTGTGTATGAACTCGAAATTCCTGGAATTTAAATGAACTATAGTCCAGTCATCGAATGAACGAACACGAACATACCTTTAATACCGGTTTGTTCGTCTTCTTGCAAATTCGAGGTTAGCCACCTTTATACGATAATATGATAGTCGTCTCTCGGCAGCAGGTAACTTATTCGTATTTATTTTATCCTGGTCGTTCGTTACCTTACGTCGTTCGCTGTATGTGTGCTCATGTGTGAGTACATATTCGCGCACCTCCTCTCTTACCCGTCCCGATGACGCCTACTCTCTACTACAGAGGCTAGATATCTTCTCTATCAAATAATTTATTACCGTCTATGCATATATGAAGATGAAACAACGTAACCTTATAAATGAGCAGTCAGGGCGCAGAAGTCAATCGCACTTCCCAAAACTTGACGACTTAGGATAAAAATCATACCACAGTCTACTTCCAGCAAAAACTGCTCAAAATTATTAAAATCTTCAGACTTCCACGTAGTGACAGGAAGAGTTCCTTTTATTTATACTGCAATGAATTTATTTTTCTTTACAATTAAGTGACTGAAAAATCTGTAGAACTCAAATTTTGATATTGTTCTAAATCCCTTGGCTCATTGAAACTTTTCAAAACTTCTTGGGTTTTAAGATCACAAGCTCCGTGATGACGTCACAGATGAAGTTGTCGGATAAGAAGGCAGTTAGTTGTTTATAGAGGAGGGATCAATATGTTTTACTTCTCAAATTGAATCAATGAGCGACGTCATTGGACAACTGCCTCTTAATAATTAGATATTACTTCTTTGATCTAAGATGGTAGTATAGTTTTCTGTATGTTGAGCAGTACCGCCTCAGTGGCAAATGGTGATGACACTGCTCACGTATGATTATAACTTTCATCTGTCTGCTCCTTTCAACATTGTCAATTTGCTACCCGCAATAAACATTCAAAATCATAGTTGTTGTGAAGTGGGGGGGGGGGGGGGGGGAGAACGTGTGTATTACTGCTCATCATAGGGCTTCCAAAAGTATGCTTTTGCATATATTTTTTCCTGTATTGTATTTTGTTGAGCATATTGAAGTTATGTATATGATTCACAAGACTCTGAGTAAAATAAGCCCTATTTGTATGAGCACATTTTCGCATATTTCACTTAAAAAGCATATCTTTGCATAGGTATTTTCACGCATTTCATGATAAAAACCAGAATATGTGGTTTAGTATTAATTTTAAGCAAATATTTGACCATTTTTCAAAAAACATAAGAAAAAAGAAGTGTCTTTTAACAAGTAGCGCTCTTACAGAGTGAGAAAGCCAAAAAATAATGATGAAAACATTGAAAACGGTTGAAAACAAAAAATTCCTCGATCTATTTTGTTTAATTAGTTCTATATCATAACTCGTTTTAATTGACTTAGGAAGCACAAACAGTGTTACCGTATGAATGCTCTTTCTTTTCCCTTTAATTTGACACCCATATTATATAAGAATATTTTGACATATTTCATTTTTTTTTTTTTTTTTTTTTTTTTTTTTCCAGGAATATTTCAACATATTTGAAAAAATTAAAAGCATAAAATGCAAATATTTGACCTATTTATAAAGCATATTTTTGGAAGCCCTACTCATCAAAGTTGCGCCGTGACAAAATTGTCAGTGTTGAATGGAACAGAAATCATAACACAAGGTATAATCGGACTCCATCATGTATAGGATCAAGTCTACAACTAATGACTGCATTTCTTTGCATTGATGGCGTCATCTTACACCAAAAACGCTAGCCTCGCAAGGCGTGCCATGTTAGCGTGATGGAAGTGCAGCTATCAACTGGAGCACGGCCATGGCTGTAGACTTGATCCTAAACAAGGTGGAATCCGATTTTATCTTCCGTTATTTACACCGGTCACGCACAAGGAGCGCCAGTATTGATTGTATTTATAATTTGAGTCAAAACTCAGAGGTGGAAAGCTAAAAAATGGAACTTTAGCTTTTGGCTTCTAGCTCTAATTTCTGCATTATGAAACTTTTCCCTCCTGGCTTTTACCACATTTTCTTTCTTTTGCCTTTTGCCTCCCAACTTTTCCCAAAATTATTATTATTTATTTTTTATATATATATGGAGATGGTGTGGTAGGCAGGGATGGAAAGCCAATCGTCATGGCTTTTAGCTTTAAGCTGATTGCGGATAGCGGCTTAAAATATAAACAATCATTTTGCTCCAAGGATGAGCTTCTGAAGTTTGGCTTTTGGCCAGAGTTGAGCCAATCCATTGGTCCAATTTGAGCTAGACCAATAGATTGGCTCAACTTCAGTCAATGAAAAACTTTGCCACCTTTTCTTATCATTTTGAAATTTGATGTTGGTTCACCATGATTTATGATTTGAAAGTGAAATATTCGACATTAATTTATTAAGATAAGATGACCAGCACGGTATAAGATGAAGAGGTTGTGACAGGAACGTATTCTGACTGTGGTAAACGCTGTCCGTGATTTTGTAGTAGTTCTGAACATCCCGAGCGCAGCGCTCGTGATGAAAGTGATGGGTAATGTACAGAGTCTTATGGGAACGCCGCTACTTTCAAAAAATTATTGCAGGATTAGGAATCAGCCGACGCATTTGATATTTGGCATAAAAATACCATTTAATCTACTTTATAAAATTTTGAAAGAATCATCCTTCTAAGTAAATTCTTGGATTTTTTATAATCATTGGAAATTTCATCAATACTATGGTACCAACGGTAACGTCTCGGCGCAGGTGGGGTGTAGAAGGAACAGGGAAACAGCCCGAGTGTTCGCTGCAAACCTAGCGGAAGTTTGTATGTACAACTTCAGAACTGCGGACACGATTTTAGCGTTGTGTCATTACCTCTTCATCTTATACCGTGATGACCAGCTACCGGTTGCCGTCTGCTTCACGGCTTCCCGCTTTTAAGTTTTCTTCTTGTTGTGCTCAGGCTTAAGCGCTTTTATTTTAAGCCAATGAAATTGGCTTTCGGCTGATATTTGGCTTCAAGCTAAGGACAAAAAAAACGATTGACTGACTTTTGGCTTAACAAAAAACGACAAAACATTGACTTAAAACTTGACTTGAGCCATTAATGGCTTCAGCTTTCCATCCCTGGTGGTAGGTACTCTGCTATATGCGCTATGCCGTACAAAGTTGGATTGACGTAAATAAACAAGCAGGAGAAAAATCTGTATCTTCTCTTTAAAAAATTGGAAAAGTTGAAATCTGAGTAAGTACAGCTTTTAGCTTGTGGCTTTTTGGTCTTCAAATTTTTACTTTTATACTCTGTTCACGTTGAGAGAGGATAGAAAGTAGTACCTCGAGAACGGAATGATAGATTGAAATTACCTAGAGCGTTCCGTTCTCAAGGTCAAGGTACTACTTTCTATCCTTTCTTAACATGAACAGAGTATAGCTTTCAAACTCTGATTTGAATGAAGTAGCGCTAGTGTTGTATTGAGAAAATGAGCGTTACTCGATGAAAATGTGACTCCTAAAAGTAAGACTCCATTGTAGGAGATGTGGGACTCCATCCTGCATAGGATTAAGTCTCCGGCTGATGGCTGCAGTGCTGCACTAACGTTCAAATTCTGTGTTTTAACGTTGAATGACGTCATCAACAAACAGTGACATTATCAAAGTACTGAAAAGTTCAAAATAATGCAGCCATCAGCTAGAAACTTGATCCTGCGCAAGATATAGTCCCATTAAACACTACCTCCTGTTAGAGTGTCTTACCAAAACTAGGAGCAATATAATATGGAAATTCTCAACATTTTTCAAAATATATCTCAAGATTGATTACAATTAACGCAAAAACATGAAGAATAAAAATACTTGGAATGAAGTATGTAGAATGTAAAATTTTCTTTTGAATAGTACTTCTTCCATATAAATTCAAACAATCTGTGTTTTCCTTTGAAAAAGCATTTTGCTCTGGTTTCCTTATTAGTAATTTATTGGATGAATAAATGTTAGATTAAGGTCAGACATAAGCACGGTACATTATAGAGGTATTGACGCAAACGGGGGTATATTAGACGTGTTTGTTATTATCGCATAAGTTGTGTCAGTTGATATAATCTACGCTAGGAGCGTTGCAAGGTATAACTATAAGCAGGAAAACTACATGAATACTACGTGATGTAAATTCATCAATATTTTTAAAAATTTGTAGAGGAATCAGTTATTAACCTAAAAATCTGAAACTGGGTACGAATAAACAACTTACTATGCTCTACTTATTGAAAAAAAATTATCTTCTTAGGTGAATTTCTTGATCTTTTACAACCCTTCAAAATTTCGTCAATATTAGGGTACCTCCGGTAAGGTTCCGACACAGGTGGGGTGTGGAAGGTATTCAAACGATCGCTGCAAGCGTAGCGGAATTCCGAGTGAATTAACACAGTTTGTGCGACAGAAATTCTGTGTTGTGTCAATACCTCTATAATGTACCGTGGACAGAAGTGAGAGGTGCGAACAGTGTCCACACTAGTGCTGACCGGTCTGAGGGACAAAATGCGGGATTATATTTTGTGGCTAAGAAATTATTAAATTTAGGAGGTATCACTTCGAGGCAAAATTTTAAGTCAATTCCTCGCTTCCTTAGATTGTGGTGTTTCTTTGTTTCTTGGAGAATTTGGGAAATTTCCAATCAAGGCGTCACGGCAAACGGGAAATCTGCCGTGTGAAGAATTTTTGGATTTATTCAATTTTAAATAATCGACTCGGGTCGATTTTGGTGCTTGATATCGATAATCGATTATGGGGTAATGAAAATTATTTCAAGAACTATACATCCTGTATGAGAATGTTTCTGATATAAATAATCAGTTTGATGTCTATACTTACTTTTGACTAATCGAGATTTAAAACAGAACAAAGTTCAATGCATTCTATAATGGTAAAAAATCTTCAAAGTAGTATATTTATTTTCACATTAAAACGTAACGAAATTCACTTGTATAGCGACACGAGCGAGTGTAGAGTGCCAGAGTGACCTTTTGATTCTTCCAACCGGAGGATTGAACACGAAGTCGTAGTCTGTAAAAAACTAAGGAAATCCCCACGAGAGAAAAATATCTACAAAGAAAATTTTGAAATTTTGTTACCACAGTACATAATATGAGAACAACCTTCCGACAAGAAAACGTTTATCAATAAACTGAACGAAGTAGAGTTCAAAGTCGGGAATCTCATCCAGTCGTGAGGTGTCGTCGTAAAGAATGCGGTAAATTTATTTTAAAAAATATCGTTAAAAAGAACGACATAGTATTCTTTGTCGTCATCGACCTTTAAGTGGCGAGACGAATTTTAAACTGTAATTTTAATTACTATTTTTAAAACAATACACCTCGTTTTGACAAATCGTACTCGTCTTCCACCTGTGTACTTGAAAAGCGAGCTTGATGTCTATTGCGCGACAGCGAAAATAGATACCAGTATTTTATCACGCGCACTTGAGGTGATAAAGAAAAAATAAATACAACGTACCGAAATATTTTTTCATAAATGCAGAGAGCGTGTTAGAAAGATAACGAATGTCATCCTATATGTGTACAACTTTCATCCGCGTGCATTTTCGCGGGTATTTTTTTTAAATAATGATAATGCAGCTTCTGATACGGATTTTAACCTTTTCGTCGGGTGGTTGCCTACGTCGAGAAAGATACGGCGTGAAAAATCGAAGCGCCCTCGCTCGCTCTGATGACGTAATAAGGATAGACGTGTTGGCGTAGGTCAATAGTGAACGAAGAGAGAAAGAGAAAAAAAAAGGGATTTGAAGGCCAAATTCGTTGTGAGGGAGTTCCTAATATCTATCGTTCTTTGAAATTTAATTCTGAACCCACACCTTTTTCTTTCACCACGCTTCATTTTAAGCAACACGTGTGCGATGGTTATTACGCCATCACTTCGATTATTTCTTCTTCATTCGTTCACCAAAATTCTTTTCAAAAAATTTCTAGCGTAGATTTTATTTTTGGCTTGAATGTGATATCAGTCAATTTTTAAAATATGCTATTGATGAAATGATATAAAGTTTGGCCTTATTGGAGAAGCATGGTAGTATAGGGCAGAAGTGGGCAGTGGGGGTCTAATCAAAAATAATGTTAGATGTACGAAATGGTGGAATGTCTACGTAGACTCCTCGCTCTGCTCGTCCTTCCCATGCGATAACCTTTGTATTTTGCAACTTTGATTCTTTTAATTTGTGCACAGCATCTTGGTATTAGGATGAGATACTGCTAGAAGACAAAGGGGAAACCTCATCAGCCAAAATCAACTCTACCCTTTCTAGAATAAATGCCGGGCATGTTAATAGTTACAGTCCACACATAATTGAAGTAAATTTGACTCCTTCAACCCCTATCTACAACCGTTACGAGGTAGGGGATAGAGATTGAAGGAAAGGAAGCGAGGAGAATATGTTACGGGGTAGGATTGTGGAATCTAGGTAGAGCAGATGAACTCATTAACGAGAATTCATTCGCCTGTAAGGGCTTTGCTAGGAGTGGCACTTTCCAATGATGCTGTGTAATAGTCCTACATAAATAACACAGGAATAATTGTCGAAAGTTCGTCACTACTTAATTGGACAATCAACTTTTAACCATGATATACAAAAGTTGAAGCAGAGTCTACTCTAGCAATTTCAAAACTCTTCTAAGTGATCGCCATCTGAATTTTACGTACAGGAAAAAAGAGCAAAAAGAAAGTATGTTGTACAGTCATTATTACTCATCTTCACCTTTGAGTGCAAGTTTCAGGGAAATTTCGTGTAGCAGTGCATACTCTGCCTTCATTGGCGAATAGACATTGCGCAAAATATAGGCGTAGAGATGTTGTATGCTCGACATTACAGTAAAAACAAGGAGGAAGAGGTATGAGTAAGTGATTTTTGTGGGGTCTTAGCTCTGCGGGACGAATTTTTCTTTCAGGAGATTCACATGGTGCAGGCTTACAAAATTTTTTATGATTCTCAGTTTACGTGTCAAGAATCAAAGCGAAAGTTGTGCAGTTTGAGACCCAATTGCTGGGAAAGGACGACAGCCGGAGATTTTTGGGTAGGAGATTCAGGAGATCGCAGCGTTCTTCGTAGCAAGGTTTTATAGAGCTGTGTCTCGGGCGATTCGATCGAAGATGAATGAGTTGAATGAAGGGATTAGGAGAGTAAGAGTTCTAGTGGGTTGAAGGGCTGGAAAGGATAACAATAGATTTCAACGTAAGTGTTGAGAACGAGTTTTTAAGGCGGTAGAACCGGATTGACAATGCGAACCGCGTTCTTGATTCGGAATTGGAGCTTTCAGTGTGTTGGGAGATTACATTTTGTGTTGTTCGCGGAAGGTCGAGTTCTTAATTATTGTCAGACTCAGTGCTGCGCTCGATGAATTTCTTGAGAGTATACGCTACTTTCCAAGGCAATTTTTTTGCACCCATACTTTGATTAAATTTCTTATATTTGACATTAGAAAAATTCGAAAATTATGACAAATTTAATTGTAATACTATTTAGATATCATGCACGCCTAGGGGGTTACCTTATATTGTCAAACAAAGTTTTGCAAGCTTGGTTCATAAACATAATGATTTATTCTTGCTCACCTCTCGAAGAATTTAACCTTTTTCGTTTTTTTATGGAAAATATCTGAGAGTATACGGCGTATACCCTGTATTTTCAAAATTTTTCTGAGAGTATACGGCGTATACGCGGTATACTCTACGAGCGCAGCACTGGTCAGACTAGGACGAAAGTGGGTAGTGTGACTAGCCAGGAAGGAGTTTCTTGGAGGAATTTGTTGGATGAAACTCTAAAACTGTAGAAAAAAGGGTAATAGTGGCATACGCCTAGAGTATTCAATTAGTTTTTACCGCAGGTACGTTATTGTTTTTCATTAGGCTCATGTGCACCATCAGCGGCCCTAATTTATGCTTGTTGTATGCTGAGAGTGTTTTGCACAAAGTGAACGGAAGTCAGCCGTTTTTTGATAGGACGAGTCGTCCAGCTCTAGATTGGGACTACTTGGAAAGACCGTGTCAAAAAACCTTCACGGTTTAGTGAAGAGTTTCTGAAAGTTTTTTGGCTGGAATTACTCTAGAAAAATCGTCACAAATAGTCGTTACAGTGTTTTTACCCCGCTCGATGACATCATCAGTGGCCTTGACCTACTTTAGAGACATAAAAATTTCGATAAGGGTTCTACTAGAGGCGATAATATCGACGTAGGTTAGTTTCATTACACTTTAGGCCTGACATACAATATACTAAACCTATACTAGGCTATAATTTCGACCTTTGGCACGTCATCAGTGACCTTGACCTATTTTAGGGAATTGGAAAAATTTCAACCTTAATTACTTCTGATGGATAGATAATTATTTATTGACCGACGCATCGGCCCATTGGCTTTTAGCGTCTAATTAGAAATAACATTGCAATATAATTAGGCTAAATGAACAAGGAGATTGAGAAATTAAGATTTTCTTCTACATGAGATCGATGAGGGCCGGACGTGATGTGAAGGAAGGGTAGCAACGAGGATATTCAAAGGAGTAACACGAAAGAAAGATGCAAAAGACCGCACAAACGCTTTCCACACTTCGAGAATGGCTCATTAGACGAAAGCGCTCTTGTTTTCAATTTCCGTACGATCTTTTGCATTTGAGTATCATCGTCATTATGGTTGACCGTAATTTCATACAAAAACGTATCGATTCGAAGGTTAGTAGGCTTGACAACGCTTCCTCAGAGTCCTCCTTAGTGATGCTGTCTGAGGTTTGGTTGCGTCTGTAGATTTGTTGCCTTTGATTAATGTTGTACTGTTCAGGGGTGCCGTGGTTTCCCTGGTCCGATGAAGAAACCCCCCTCAGACTGCAATTCCTTATGGCTAAAAAAAATATAATGATATGGGCCCCCTCTAAAACGATTACGAAGAATCATCTTCATGAAAATGGCCTCACGGCACCTCTGTTGAACAGGTATTCATTGTATGGTTTACTGTCAACCGCTGGGTTGGGCAGTGTGGGTACAT
This sequence comes from Aspidiotus rigidus, assembly GCA_035079385.1. Classification (NCBI taxonomy): domain Eukaryota; kingdom Metazoa; phylum Arthropoda; class Insecta; order Hemiptera; family Diaspididae; genus Aspidiotus; species Aspidiotus rigidus. The sequence goes on along the minus strand of JAVHKY010000016.1, from coordinate 4,362,332 downwards.
TGGTCTTGAAGTACCCGTGAAGTATGGACCGTGTGTCAGAAGGGTATGGCCAATGTACACGCGTTAGAGCCGTATTGTTCCACCGGTTCGGAAGGTTTTCTATTCGCCAGCATCCCAGACCAGGTTTGAAGGAACGGAGTCAGTGTCCATTCTAATTCATAGGCGGGCCATATTTTGTGTACGATGTAGGATTTGTTGGCCAGCGTCAGATGGTAGTTCGAGGTTGTATTTTGATAGTAATTCGCGGCAATGGGTTCCTAATGGTTGTATTGTTGCATGCGTTTATGGCGAGTAATTAGGAACGATAATGATTTATATGCTGGATGGCTCGTCGGATCTTTGCATTGAGCAGCATTGATAAATAATTCTGATGATGCGAGAGCGGTAGCATGGCGTTGTCCGCGTGTAAACTGGTTACTGGGCTTGTGCAAAAGGCTCCAGAGCAAGTTCATAGCGATTGGTTTTGTAATACCTACATGTAATTTTTGAAGGAGTGCAGGTTTTGCACAGCCGTAGATTTGAACTGCCGCAGTCTGTGATACTTCTGACGAGGGTGATGTGCAGTCGGAGGATTTTTCGATCAGCGCCCAAGGTTGCGAAAACCGCCGAAATAATAGTCCATGAGCCATATAAAAATGCGGTACAATTCGGGGGGACAAAGCGATACTTTGAGATTTGTTAGTGGGGGTGATTCTTGATGTAAAAAACGATGATATACATCTGAGAAGAGCAGCTTTCCAAAATGGCGGCCAATTTCAAGAGGGCGGATCGGTCTTCTGGTAAGAGGCGAATAACTCATATTGTATGGGTCAAATTTTTTACTTTTCTTTTTCAATAAGAGAAAATAAGGGCCCGAATAACATATCCAACTTCCCATCCCTCACATCCTAATAAATTTTCTGTGGCAAGTTCTAGCTCCCTAAAATCAATGTTTTGCAAATATCTTGAAAAATTGGGCATCAATCATGAAAAGTTTCAGATAAAACATGTTCCTCGTGAAATTTGTTATAGAAAATACCATTCAAACTTCACTGTGTGTCCAATTATCAGCTTAAAAAGTTCGTCAAAAGTTGAGACAAGTCAATTTTTCAGCGATAAATATCTAGGAAATCAAACACAAATGAAATAAAATTTCAAACAAAAACTTTTTATTGAAAGATTTTAACTGCAAAATAGATTGCCTAAACTTTCTTCGGAAATTTGTCAAAAGTTCTGAACTTTTGGAAGGAAATTGATTGTTGTCAAATATTACAAAAAAATAAGCTAGGCCTGTTCTAATACAAATAAGAAGGAGTTGCAAATAAAAAATATTTTTCATGAATTGTACTTCATCAAGGACCATCTGAACTTTATTGTCAGTCTAGTTATAATCTTGAAAAGCTTCTAAAAGTTGTGAGCATCCGAAAAAATCGATTCATAGTAAATATTTTGGAGAACTGAGATTCAATAAGAAAAACTTTCAAACAAAAAATGTTACTTTTGCAATTGTCTGTAAAATAGACTACTTAAACTTCCTTTTAAAAATTGTCGGAAGTTTTGAGCGTTTGGAAGGAAAGTGGTTGTTTCCAAATATCCTCCAAACTAGAGCTTTAATGAGGAAAAGTTTTAACCCAAAAGTGATTCTCACAAAATTCACTACCTACATCTTTATTGTAAAGCTAATGGTCATCATAAAAAGTCTATTGTGAGCTTCAACATTGAAAAAAAATCTGTAGGAATCACATTGAATACTTTTATTTATTTATTTAAAGTATTCTTATTGGTAAGTGATGCCGATAACAGTTCAGCGGCCTAGTTGCAGTCAGAGGAATAAAATCTTGATGAGGAATTGTACCTAATTTGCCGTTTGCCGACATGCGCGTTGATGTTGCTGTACTTTGAACAAAATTAAAATAATATTCAAGCTGTTCATCCGCACAAGGCGCTGCAATCTTTTAAAACCACACAAAATAGATTTTTGAATATCTGCTAATTATTTTGAATTATTTATTCTAGAACACAATGTAAAATATAAAATATTTAAGAAAAGAATCTGGTGTTGCTCATGAAGTTGATTGAATTGAATCTATCATAACTGAACTAAAAAGGAAAATACAAGAGTTTGAGTTGAAAAACTCTGTTTACTAAATAAAATATTAAATAATTTTATAATTAAACATTCATATGTAAAATCTTACAGCAACATCCCCGTATCCTACAAACTCTTACAACCTTACGCTTCCTTATGAGTGATACAATCACTTAGTTATTCAGTTTTCCATTATATTAGGAACAAACAGCCCCTACTATTGCCTGCTATATAAGTGAATACTATATTGCTTCTGTAAGATTTTACATAGTATGAATGTTTCATTACAAAATGATTTAATATTTTCTTTGGTAACTATAGAGTTTTTTTATTCAAACTCTTGTTTTTTCTTTTTAGTTCACTTACGATAAAGCCAATTCAATCAACTTCATGAGCAACAGCTGAGTGTCTTTTTTTTAATATTTAATTTGAATTATTTTTAGTTAAAAATATGTATGATGCAAACGGTGCGTGCTAAAACATTTTTTTGTTAATAAATTATAATAATTGGACTGATAAAAAGAAGGAAACGCTCAATTGGTCCAAAAAGTAACTGCATTATCAAGAAAAAAAAAAAAAAAGGCTCTAAGTGGTATGGGAAGCGAGATATGAGGGAACCAGATAGAAAAACGAAAGAAAGGAAGTGATGTCAACGCTGGAAAAACTTGTGATTTTCAAGTATGGATGAAAAAGTGACAAAAGTGAATATTTCCTTCAAAAAGGGCCTAAAAATGACTGAAGCCTAAAAAAAGTGACCAAGTCACCCCAAAGTGACAAACGGGACACCCTAGAATAATCAATTTCCTTCCAAAAACTCAGAACTTTCGACAAAGTTTGGATGATAGTTTAGTCAATCTATTTTGCAGTTAGAATTCTTCAATAATAGTTTTTGTTTGAAATTTGATTTCATTTGTGTTTGATTTTTTAGATATTTATTGCTGAAAAATTGACTTTTTCTCAAAGTTCCCAATTTTCGACGAACTTTTTAAGCTGATAATTGGACGCATATCAAAGTTTGTATGGTACTTTTTATAACAAATTTTACGAGGAATATTCTTTATCTGTAAGTTTTAATGATTGATGCCTAATTTTTCAAGATATTATTTGCAAAACATTGATTTTTGGGAGCTAGGAAGTTGGATGTGTTATTCGGGGCCTTATTTTCTTTTATTTAAAAAGAAAAGTAAAAAATTTGACCCACACAATATGAGTTATTCGGCTTTTACCAGAAGATCGATCCACCATTTTGAAATTGGCCGCCATTTTGGAAAGCTGCTCTTCTCAGTTGTCTATCATCGTTTTTTATGTCAAGTATCACCCCTACTGACATATCCCAAAGTGACGCTTTGTCCCCCCACGTGGTACCAAAAACCACTATTTTCTATAATGGCCCATGGACTATAAATTCGACAAACTGGAAGCGATTTCAGTTGAAAACCCATCTTCAGCAAGAATAAGAAAGCAACTGGCCCAACGATGAAACGAAACGACGACACGAACTCGGGATAAAAAGGGAAAAACTAATCATCGAGTTGTGATTCATAAACAAGCTCGATCAGACCTTCGTCCGGTATACTATGCCTGTTCAGCACCAGTATTTTTATGACAAATGATTTCCATGCGTTTAAAGTACGAATCTTTCTTGTGGAGAAGCACCTGAGAACCTTCCAGCTCCCGGAAGCTATGCCCACTAGTGATTATGTGGTCGGCGAATGCCGAATCTCCCTCGCCGCCCTTCTCCCAGGCCTTCTTATGTTCAACTACCCTGATCTACAACTGCCGACCAGCCTCTCCGATATATAAACACCCTTACAATCTACACCCCACTCTTCTCCTCCTCGGGAACTCGGTCTTTCAGCTTAACAAACAACCCTTTGACTGTAACGGTATTGCAGAACGCAGGCCGAAAACCGAAGGGCCCGTCCTAACCGAAGGGAAAACTTTGCCAACAAAGAGTTTCTCCCGGTTCGTGGAGGGAGGGAGGGAGGGAAGTAGTAGAGTCGAGGTGCTTGCTAACAATCGTCCTACGAACCATCGCGTCTATGTCCAAATGAATCTCATTAACTCTGGCCAGATGTTTTATGGTCATTAATTCCTTCCTGAAGGCAGTTTGACTTAATGGAATGTCAGTTAATCTATGGACGAAACTATTGAACGCTGCACTTTTTTCAGTGACAAAACAGAATGACGACCCGTGGACTAAAATATTTAAGTCAACATCGACCTTTCGTACGTCATCAGTGACTTTGACCTACTTTAGGAACTTGGAAAAATATCGACCTTCCTTATTTTTGTATACTGGGCCATAATATTTACAAAATAATGCATAACTTTACCAAATCTTGTAATCCCAGCGCAAAACTGATAAAGTGATAAGATACTCGTATTTATTTATGTTTGCGAGACTTGAATTTTATGATCAATCGCTTTCATGTACAATGCTACCCTACGTACCTCTGGAGAAGACATATTGGCTACTGGCTTTTGTTCCTAATTGAAAAAGTCTAAGGCAGAAGCTAACATGTCTCCTCCAAAGATACGTAGTGTAGCATTTTTCTCGGAGGCTAACTAGCTGACGGGCTCAACACTCTGAGCTCGTTTGTCTTTCCCTTCCTCAGTTCAAACCTGGCACTGACAAGCTCGTTTGCTCCGCTACCCTGAACAAGTCCCCAATTTTATTGATTTTATCGATCATATCGACTTTCGATCTATCTATCTCGGTCGTGATGGCGTCAGAGTGACGTCTCCCTCCACCAGTATTCTGCTTTTAGCCTAATTTACTACATACTAAGAGTATGTTTAATGTACTCATCCTAGTCTACCCTAGTACATTATCGCACGACTTATTTGGTGGATGCACACGTATACATAGTAGTGAGTGCAGTAGGTTTGTACTGAGCTGAGAGCATAAAGCATTGAGAGGGGAGAGTGACGATTTTTCAAGAGTCATCGTAATTCTAAGGCTTTGAAGATAGAATTTTTACGAGTCCCAAGGTCACGTTACGGATTTTTGTGACAATTTCCGGAATGCTGTTTGTTCATTTCTAATAGAGAATTTTTCACACACTTACCCCAGCTCTTTCAAAAAACAGTGAATGATTCATGCGAAGCAAATCTCAGCTGTCTCATATGTATATTTTTTCATCTCATCTGACTAGGCCACGATGTACTATACAAGGTTCAGACGTTACGTGATAACCGTATTTGTTATGGCTGCGGTCTACCGCAGTGTTTCACCATGTGTTTTCGTGTATCGTGCGGTTATCACTTATCACACGTACGTCTGTATGTTATGACCCGGTGAATCTCGAGCACTTTTGCGGTTCTCTCGCTAATCAGCAGATAAGTGGATTACTATGAAATAAGTTTTCGAGTACGAAAGAATGTTACAGTCAGTAGCCGCTATATATACACACTTCAGGCGACCAAGTCGAAGCGACGTAGTGAGGACCGAGGACTGAAAGTCCGATCCGCGCATGCGTCCTCTCCGAATACCGACGGATGTAAGTCGTAAGCGCGTTTCTCTGGTGGAGTGCCGTTCGACGTGCGATCGATCCTAAACTTCTACCGCGTCCCTCACCGAAAGGTGTACACGTATCACCATTAGTGTAATTATACTGAAATAATGCTATCTTCGTCGGACATACATAACGTACTAACAATTTATTGTAAATGTACTCGTCCAATGCTATAGCGTGTAGATTGCTGCTGTCGTCTCTTTTCACGTGGCTAAACTTGTGGTGGCCTCGGTTTAATTCTTCGTAGTCCGCGTGATGGCCGCAGAATGAATAAAATTTACGAGCATTTAGACGACGTCGCATTGTTTTAATATGGATCTTCTTTCTTGTGAATATTATTCGTAAACTATACGTGTACACTAAACCTGAACTCGCTGTTTATTTTCATAACAGGTCAACGTTTGTAAGCGTTAGTTCAATCTTTTCCATCACCCCTCCCCTTCTGCCGACCGCCTTCTCCCTCTTCTTCGTTTACGCGTATTTCTAATCGCTCCGGACGAACACGTTTATATGTACCTAAAGTTCAAATTGGACCTAGAAGATAAAAAAAAATATGATCGAATCGGTCACCTAACTACGACCTTCTCTACTTCGCCTTGTTCGTTGTTCTTTCACTACATATTGCCGAATATATATTTTCGGATATTCCGATACAATTAATTGACATACGAGCGAAAGTCGAGTTGTTGTATAAGTAACCTTTCCAGCTCCAATTATCGGCAATGCTCCTAATCACCCTCGGAAGAGACGCGAAAGATTAAAATCAAATATTAAACCAGGGAATTTTTTCCCCTCCAATTTTAAAAACGTACCAGTCAGAAGTGAGCTTTGGATTAAGATTTCCTTCACTGAAGCCCCTGATTGCTCAGTGTATTCTCTTTTATGAAAATATAACTCGAATTCAATGGAAAAATCAAACTACTTCCTCTAAGGTCCCAAGGCTTCGGGAATAGTGGGCCATCTTTTGGGCGCTTAAAAAAAGTCTAAGGTACTGTACTGATTTTTCCTTTTTAAAATTGTGAGTCTGCGAGAGCGAGAACTGTAATCTAGCTCATATATGAGACATAAAAGACTTGAAAAAAATTCTTTGAGCTCTATACGTATATCATATAATATTTAGAGACTTGGAAAATACGAGTCCAGAGGGAGAAGGAGGTTGATCTTGAGAGATAACTGATCTATATGAGAGCCTGTGCATTGTACAAGGCGCTTCTTTAAATTTCTACGCTGCGAGATGCGTCAGATGTAAGAAAATGTCGTTTTCATACTATGGTTTTGCAACCTCATTTCGCCTCACTTATAATTCCTCTATGATAACTCAACTCTAGAGAGAGACTCGAAGAAAATTATTAAACACTTGAGATCATTAACTCCTCTTCCAAATAAATGAACTTGATGAAGGAATTTCAAGTGGTACTAGAGTTTTCTGACTTACGTCTTCACTGAACTCTAGTCTTAACTTCTGAATGGCCCCACATCTATCAGCCTTAGCCCATCTCTACCAGCTTAACTAGTTCGTCCAAGCATACTTAGCTAGAACGAGAGGAGAATAAGGAGAGTAACCACCCTGATGGACTACTGCCCCCCATTCGACCTTGATCTACATAGAGACCACCCTGGTGACGTCATAGTCTGGCGAATGATTAGTATAGTTGCTGCCCTAAAAGGTCTAGAGTGGACACTAAAGCGGAAGTCCATAATATTTTTCTCCTCTGGTGGGGTCAATGATCTCGACCTGACGCCGCGTCCGTGATAGAGATTCACCTTGATCTACATAGGTAAGAATTAGTGCATGCAACCCTAAGAAGCAAAGGATGCAGTGATTTCAAATGTTCTTCAAATATCCATGTTTCAAAAAGATACGCCGCAATGTATAATGATCGCCAGTCTGTGACACCGTAGAAAGATATCTTCCATATTACTGCCATCCTCATCTAGGTCCTTCGCCTAAGCCTTAATAAATTTTTAATTTTCAAATTGATCTACCAGAAATAAGAAATTTTAAAGTGACAAATGATCTTTTTTCATGTCTCTCTAGTCGACCGTTAAAACTCAATTTGCAAACATATGAAACATGTTAAACTCGCTTGGGGGAAGGGACGGTCCATACCATGTTTATCCCGATAAACCAGATCGACCAAACATCTCAGTCGATTTTGAGTTGATGTTGACCAAAAATAGATTGAGCGGGCGCTCTGATGAGTGACTAATAATAAATCAACTTTTTTGGTCGATTTACTTCCTCTCTTCCCTACCATATTTATTATTCAGACTACATTTAAACCAACTTGGACAAAATTTTGAATTAAAAAATTAGTCGATCTGTAGGTGATGTAGGTACCACAAAATGGTCTATCCTCAGTCATTGTCCATACTTCCTCTGCAATTGACTATAATGTTGACAATTTTTGACCAAAAGCAGACGATGTCTAGGGAACCCTGACGATATAAAATTGTTTCTCATAGTCAATATTCAATCAGTGTCAACAGACCACCATAATTAGAATTCTTCTGACGAAAAAGATTGGTCAATTTCTGGGCAATGTGGACGATTATAAAATAGCATGTTGTAGCCTATATTCAAGCGATATTAACGTTTTGACAAAGTAGAACAACCAAGTTTTGGGCAATAGAGACGCCATAAAACGGTCTACAGTTAGGTGATACTAACAGACCACCATTTTCGACGGGAAAAACCAGTCTATATCTGAGCCTCCCTCAAGAGAGAGAAGAAAAGAATGAAGATAGCAATCTCGTTAGCAGGATTATATTGAGAGGAGTGCGATTTCGGTCTAAAATTACAATAATAATTATTATACCTTCAATTATTTATGGGCAATGTTCAGAAATTTGTGGACTTTATCATGGATTCATACCAATTAAAATTGAATCAATCAATTTAAATAATTTTCTTAAAATAAATCTAAATAATTATATTCATTTATTTAAATTTAATTTATAAAATTCCTAAATTATTATTTAATTTTAAATTTAATTATTACAATTTAATTGATACATTGATAATAATAATTATTATTCTTTATCAATTTATTATCGACGGAATTAACTTTTATCAATTTAATTCGTGTTAATTTATTATTTAAATTAATTTTTAAAAAATTATGATTTTTTTAATAATTTTTTTATTTGTCATAAATAAACCTAATATTTTATTAATTGAATGTAAAGAACAAAAAAATGAAAAATATTATTCTGGTTCAATACGATTACAAGTTTTAAATATTATTTAAAACCATTGAAATTATTAAATAGTTTTTATCAATTCTTATTTAAAGGATCAATTATATTAAATAAATTAAATGAGTTATAAAAAATTATTTAGTTTCAATTTTTCTAGTTTTTTTATAATGATTTTCATATAAATTTTTAAAAATTAATACAAATATTTTTATCAAATAAATAATTCTAAAAAACAAAATTAATGATTTTATTCGAATAAACAATATCAAAAAAATTTAAATGAGATCTTTATTTTTTCAAAATAATGATATTATATTATTATAAACTTTTTAAATAAATTTAGAATTTAATTTCAAAAACTAAAATTGGTATAAAATTAAATTCAAAAAAGTTATATAATTTAATTAATCTTGATGGAATTTCTTAAATTGAATGTACATAAATCTAATATTTTTATGATTAATAGAATATGTTCATTTATTAAACAATTTAATGATTAAGAATATTAATTTTTAAATTTTGAATTTTATTTTAAATTATGTCTTAAATATTTTTATTCATCTGCGAGTTTGCAAGCAGTATGACAGTTGATTCACTCCGAAGAAATCGACTGGAAATTTTGGTCAAAATTGAGTGACTGCGGTTTGCATGAGAATAGGCAAAAAAAAAAAGAGTAAGAATATTGGTAGGTGTTGAGGACAAATCGACTGAAAATGGACCAAGATATGTCCTATGGATATCTGCCGAGCAATTGACTGGAAATTTTGGTGACTATGCGGCTCGCCCCATAATACTAATTTTAAAGCAATAAAGAGAGTAAAAATATTGATGGATGTTGAGGAAAAATCTATTCAAAATGGATCAAGGTATCTCCCAAAATATCTACCAAGAAATCGACCAGAAATCTTAGTTAAAATTGAGTAATAAATACAATATCAATTTTAGACTGAGGAACGAGGAAAAATTTCATTCTGTATTGACAATATTATAATGACCAAAAATGGGTCGAAGTGTGTATTCCGCATAGTGATCAAAAATAAACCAGGTCAAAATTTAGTAGTACGAGTAATATTGTCGGACCAACAATCAACTGAAATGAATAGGCAAAATTTGATGGATTTATCTCAAAAATTTACTAAAAATCAACCATTTTCTGGTAGTACCATAATATTTGGTCTCTTTTCAGTCGTAGGACCAAAAACCAACCAATAGCAACCATATAGTAATGGTCGATTTGGTTTATCGGGGTATGTATTGACAAACTCGCTGAGCCTGAGGGAAGGAACGAGATCTCCATCCAGTCCGAACGTATTGACAGTTTTTTTTCAGAGCCCAGGACTGGGAATCGACCCGAAATCAAGATAGGTAGTCGGATTGTGACTTATCACGTCTAATGAATCTTTAACGGTGCTCTTCTTGTGGCAGCCACTCATTCTCATTGCATTCTGAGGTTTTCCAAAAATGGTTAAAAGTGGTTACCATCGAAGAGGTGCACTAGAGCCGACAGGGAGTGACGTGGAGCCAGAAACTAATGGGTACCAAGGACATTTACCCACCTCTTCCTGGAAGTCTAAACACGACAGACCGGGGGAAACGTCGTAGCATGGACAAATTTCAGTACATTTTATTCTAAGCGATTTACAGTGGGCACTAGCGGGGTGAAGAGGGTGTAACAACAGAAAGATCATACAAAGCTTCGTCTCCTGGTCCACAATGGCCTGCCTAATACCACCAGCCAGAATGCTCCAAGAACGGTTGTCCTATCGGTTACGCTGCCGACTTGCAAGATCTTTTTTTTTTTTCAAAGTAAAAAATGAACTTTTGACATGTTTCATGTCTTTGCTCTGACCTCTGCCCTATTTCTTAAATTTGCGTCCGCGTCCGCACGTCCGTACAACCGAGATCTTGGGACTTGGAAGAATTTTCTCCAACCTCTTTTCATGTCTTTGCCCTGACCTCTGTCCTGGAAGGCGTGATGTTCGTGTCTTTAGTTGGCTCCATATACTTTTCAACTCCTTCTTCTCCTGGCTATCCTGGCTATCCTTCCGGTCCATCTCCACCACGTCTTGTCTGGGGCTACCGGTTGTCTTAGCGGTAAGCCCGTCGACTTTTAGATAAAGATGGGTAAAAGTCCTTGTTACCATTAGTTCCCGGCTCTAAGTCAGTCTCTGTCGGCTCCGATGCCCATCTTCTCCTCATTCCAGAGCTTCTCTCGAGATAGAATTAGCTGATTGTTCTTGTGCTTGTCACATACAGTACTTCGAATTCGACCAGCTTATCTAGATATTTTTGAATACGTGCTTGGTCGGTGTTTACTCGCCTCCGCCAGAAGAACACTCTAGGCATCTTTCTTGCAGGTCCTGTTCACGTTAGCCGAGAAAGGTCCATGCCCTGACGGACCCATAGCCAGGTTGGAACTGTAAGATAGCTTTAGGACTTTTATTTTTTGAGTCAGCTCTTTTGTTGAGGCTCCATGACCGCGTGTGCTGTAGAGTCGTTCTGTCATATTTCAAGTGTTGGATAATTTTTAATTCTCTGGATATTTTTTGAACCTTCCTCAGTTGATGTTACAGAATGGCTCTGCCGAATGATGTTTAATAAGAGAGGCGGCCGATAGCTAATGGTTCTAGCCAGATAGGATGAAACAGTTTTGTATGATCTTCCTGCGCAAGTTGTCACTTTCCTGTGAAACTTTTCAACTTCCTCCCTACACAAGTGGCCATGTTAGTTCCCTTATGGTAGCATATACTAATGCTTGCCCAGCCTATGACATCATCAGGATAGTCTTTATGTTAGTGAAGGTCAATCCGGATCACTGGCGCGACGTCAGGTCGGGGTCATTGTGCTCATTGGACAGCGGAGAGGGTACGATTTTGGTTATCACCCACCCTCGCACCAATGGCTACTCTGTATCATTGAGGGTAGCATTCACTAATAATTCCCCAGCCTATGACGTCATCAGATAGTCTACATGTAGGTCAAGGTCAGTCGGGATCAGGAGTTTGATATCATTGTGCCTACGTTTCTTCCTCTCCTCCCGCACTAACCTATCATGTTTGGGCTAGAGCTAGATTTAGCCTGAAAGATGTAAGGTATGGTCCAGGGAAGACGTAAAACATCTAAAAACTCTCAAAATTTCCCTCTTCACTTACGGTCTCAGAATCAGAAATTCCTTCAAGTTCATTCATTTAGAAAATGAGATGATCAGAATGATTTCAATTTTTTAAAATATTCTTAAACTTCCTTCAAGCCCCTCTTCAGTGTTGAGTTAGTAATTAAAGAGGAAATTATAGGCGATGTGAAATGAGGATACAAAATCACAGCACGAAAACATACAGCAAATGAACGCGAGAATGGACAAACATAAATTAAAAACCTATTGAAACATCCGAAAGTTGGCAAATCCGTTGGCGCAAATAGATCAATCCATAACAGATGGATTTGAATGAACAAACTAATAATTCCAAAACGCCACCATACCGTAATCGAAATGAGTGTGTCACGGTCGCTGCAGGTTGTGCACTGATCAGCTCGCTTATATCAACAATTTCTTTACTTCAACCCTTCCGCATTCAATGGTACCTTAATTGTATTAATCCTCAACCGGGTTATCGAGCTGTGTCCTTCTAAATTTACGCATACGAGATGAAAAGCGTTCATTCTCCACTATTGCATAATTGAATTTATCGAGGTGTGAATGGGTACCTGTGTATATAAACATACGTGTATGCAATTTAACCTCGTTTATTATGCGTTGACATTTTTCTTATTGTCTGCAATTGCACGCATTCGTATCGTTTGTAATATCTGCGATATTACGTGTTGTGTAAACCAACCGTAGCGATGCACTCGGCGAAGGTCAGGACATGTTGATTTGGTGGACATCGATAGTCACAGTCATAGGACTCTTTATGGTTATCACAGTAGTTGAGTTGGTTATTCAAGTTCTTATTCATTTTTTTTTTTTCGGTATCGTTGCTTGAAGAAAACTATTCACACTAAATGTATGTATATCAATGTTGAAGTCTGGTATGTGTAGTAACACGGTGTTAAATTTTTCTAACCACAATCGATTGTACCTATTAAATTAGTTTCAACTTATCAATCAACGATTCTGAATGTGGAAGTGTGCAGCTCGCATCATCGAGGATCAGTAAAAACTGAAAAAAAAAAAAAAAAAAATACTTTATCACGATTGTAAGCAAAATCTATAACAAACAAACATAAATATTTCCCAGTAGGTAAAAGTAAGAAATTGTCACGGCAACATGGTTTTTCATTTCAGTAAGTAATTTAGAATTTTTGTAGTTCATGAATGAGATTTAGCGATACAACCAGCAAACTTTGGAAAAAAAAAAGAGGAAAATATTGGTAAATGAAGAAGGAGTGAAAAAAAGCTCGAATGAATTATTTTCAATAACAAGCTGGTAGCTACAAGTGTACTGTTGACTCGCACTCGCCCTTACCATATTAAAGAACTATACTGAGAAGTATAGTCAGGTTCCATCTTGTATGGGATTAGGTCTTCAACCGTTGGCTGCACATCCATTCGGACCGGGCAGCGCTGCGATTATTTACCGCGTATCGATTTTGTTCACAATCATAATCCTCCAAACGCATGGCGGATACTAGGAGTAAGAGTGATGCTGCGGGACTTTGAAATATTTTCATACTTCTTGGATTGTAAAATTTTTCATTTTCAATTCTTGAACTTGGAAATATTTCAAACGGTTGGACTTTGAAATATTTTCAAGTGTTGGACTTGGAATTAATTTTCAATTGTTGGACTTTGAAATACTGTATTTTCATATTTCTTGGACTTGTAAAATTTTTCATTTTTGATTGTCTCCCACAGTTGAAAATATTACAAAGTCCAAGAATTGAAAATGAAAAATTTTACAAGTCCAAGAAGTATGAAAATATTTCGAAGTCCAACAATTGAAAAATAATTCCAAGTCCAACAGTTGAAAATATTATTGAAAATGAAAAATTTTACAATTCCAACAGTTGAAATAATTCCATGTCCAACAGTTGAAAATATTTCCAAGTCCAAGAATTGAAAATGAAAAATTTTACAAGTCCAAGAAGTACAAAAATATTTTGAAGTCCCACAATTTGAAAATAATTCCAAGTCCAACACTTGAAAATATTTTAAATTCCGACAGTTGAAATACTTCCATGTCCAACAGTTGAAAATATTTCCAAGTCCAAGAATTGAAAATGAAAAATTTTACAAGAGCAACAGTTGAAATAATTCTAAGTCCAACACTTGAAAATATTTCAAAGTCCCGCGGCATCACTTTTACTCCGAGTATCCGCCATGCGTTTGGAGCAGTTTGGAGGATTATGATGGTAAACAAAATCAATACGTCGTGAATGATCGTGGCAGCGCTCGCGTCGCGCAAAATTTTTGAATTTTTAAAAATCTCTCAAAAATATTTTCATCTGAAAGAAAATTTTCCGCTCTTCAATTTTGTTCCTTACAAGCACACGCCTAAATTCATTATTTTTGGAAAAATTTAAGAAAAACTAAAAAATCCCTTTTAATTTTGTCACAATCACCGTTTGCTTATCAGTGCTTTCTATGTATTTTACACAGGCGACGCTAGCGAATCTACAATATACCCGGTCCAAATTCCAGTTTTGAGTTTTTAGCGTGCGATGACGTCATCGATGTACAATGACGTCTTCAAACTACGCGGGCGTCAGCTGCATACTTAATCAGGGTTGCGATATTTTAAACAAACTACAAACGTGTTTAAAACAAGTTTAAAACACTCCAAAAAAAATCAAAATTGTGTTTTAAGTGGAAATATGTTTAAATTGTATTTTTTTGTTTTAAACTTGTTTTTTTCATCATTATTCTTCACTAAAAATGAATATTTGACAATTTTCCAAGATTGAAAAAGTAAAAAAAAAAAATTAGAACGTTGTTTTAATAAAAGATGTTCGAAACCAATATTCAAAACATTCAAAATGTGTTTGAAACAATAGTTAAAACTCCAAAAATGTGTCTCAAACAATAATTGAATGATTTAAAACGGTTGTAAACAATGTTTAAAACATTTAAAACGTGTTTTAAACAAGGAATTAAAAACCATAATATAAAACATGTTTTAAACATAAAATCTATTTTAAACTAGAAAAACATTTTTTGTATTTGTTGAAAAAAAAAAACAAAACCTCTTTGTTTTTGCAACCCTGTACTTAATCCTATACATGATGGAACCTCTTTATATCTCCCGTTGTAGTGGCTCAAAGCTGACTCCAGCACTTGTCAGGTTTTGCGTTGTTGATGTATAATGACGTCATCAATAACAGAAAACAGCCATCAGCTACCGACCTAATTGTAGATGAGTTATATTTGAATATGTCTCCCGATATCGTGTCTTTGCCAAACTGTTAGGGCTAGTTGTATGATACCCAGTTATTCCATGACCCCGGGTTGTTCCCTTAAATCTGGAGAGATTATTGGTCAACTTCAGAGTTTATTCTGCCACGTGACACTCTGTATTGTAAAACTTTCGGAAACTAATATACATTTTTCTTGACTGATGAACAAGCTTCTTTACGAGCTTCGACTCGAAGACAAGACATCAATTTTGTTGATAGGAACAACGCAAGCGCTCTCTATGTACCCCTATCAAACCGCTAGTGAATGAGAGTGGAAGATGCATTGCTTTGACTGGTAAGCGTACTTCTTTACAAACTTTGACTCGCAGACAATCGCAGGTCTATCAACACATTGATCAGCTTACCATTGATATAGTCACTTATGTGTTGAGAAAATACTTCAGATATTATACACCCGGACGAGGAGAGACCAGGAGAAGACCAAGCTAAAGAAGTGGGACCACAATGTATCATCATGACCATATCGTGAAAAAACTTCAGGAGGCTTTTTATTTGTTTGCAAATCGCACCAACGAGAGATAGTCTTCGACATTTACCTGCGAATCGATGCAGGATGAGGGTCAATAATTAATTTTGCAAATAACAGACGTTCGTGGTCACAGTACAAGGTAAGTAGCTGTGTCCATGAGGTCTGTTAAATATTCTTTGCTAATTTTAAACAAATATTTTTTCTTGTCTCCTGAAAGATATGGTTTGTGAAAACGCGTACTCGTTGTATAAACGGTAATGTCAGAGTATAAACAGGAATCTGGTTTTCGCCATTAGACCTGTTTAAATTGACCGCTGCACGGTATAAAGTAGGCCTACCGTTAACAAAAAGAAAAGAAGAAAAAAAACGCAAGAAGAAAGACCGAGATGTACGTTTCAGGTCATGAAGGTGGACGTAGGTTGTTTCGATTTATTAAGAAAGGGAAAAAAAAGAGAAGAGAAAAATTAAAATAATGAAGACATATTGAGCGAGAGAGAGAAACGGAACTAACCGTGGATGCGAGATTTTGCTGTGAAGTCGGCATCTTCCAGTTTATTTAGAATTTATTAAAATGAAGTTCGCAATGAAGGCGTTTATTCAACCGGTGAAAGAGAGGAAGAGGATTAATGGCCGGGACAATGTACCCTGAACGTCATCTTAATAATCATTCGATGTTGGAGTGAGTGCAGGTTGGTGTGAGTTTTTTGACCGACTATAACTTCGCTCTTTTTTTTCTCTCCGCACGTACTCGTACAGTACATGATCAGATTTTAAACGGCAAGCTGGAACGCACTTCGCTCTGTTGGTGTTCCATAACAACGACGCGGATTCGACTGGAGAAAACAAGAATTCGGTATCTCGTTTGTAATAACAACAACGGCAATAATAGTTACGGGTCTTTGAGTTGAGAGAATACAAGAAAGAAATCACACTTATGATCCGCGCTTAAGTTAGTAATTTAGATGAAGGCGCTAAAAGGGCGACAGACTTTGAAGAAAAATACTTCTCTTCTTTTTTTAAATAGTTGAAATTTTAAGACGTCTTAAAAGTCCCCTCGGTTCTTCCTAGAAGGGATTAGAATTTTTTGAGAAAAGTTTGACGTTCGCGTTCTGTCGTTTGCAGTCCGGCAAAAACTGGCCTACCTCAATCTAATTGGAATCTTTCATATTTTTATGGTACCAAAAGTGGGTCTCTCTCTCTATAGGGGAGGGGACTTGGAAAAATTTTGAATATCAGGCTAAATATATGACAATAGGAGACTTGGATAAGTTTCACTTTCGTGCAGTATATAAAAGGTGGACTTGGGAATAATTCCTACTTCCGAGCTATGAATGATAGGTGGGGATTTGAGAACATTCCGACTTTTATACTACCTATATATAAATGATAGGAAACGGAAAAATTTCAACCATCAAAGGAATTAGATTTGGAAAATTTTGAATGTTGAGCTGTGTATGACAGGAGGAGCACTCAAACTATTCGGGACTGCAATTTCGAATTCAATCCTCAAACGTCTCGTAAAACAGGTTACCTAAATTCCAGGTTCAACTCCGTCAAGGAAGCCGTCTTTTTCTTGGATCACACTCTGATTTTGGGAGTTTGTCACAGCTTAGAACAAATGAGAATATTCTAATCACTGCAATTTCTTGATGTCCAATCATGTCATAATTGGATGTTTTGAATTATATTGAATTTACAAGTTTGAAAAATTCCAAACAGTTTTAAATTTGCATCTTGGGATACTCAAAATCTCTTTTGGTGGGTCCAAAAAATTACTATAATTGGAATATACTCATGCGTCTTCAACTGATTGGAACACCACCCAGAAAATCGTAGACATCCTAAGATGAGAACTTGAAATTTCTTGGAACTTTTTTATCACATCATAATTTTATATCAAAAAATGACAATGATCGGAATACTCTCTTTGGTTTTAAACTGAGAGAAACACATACCGAAATAAACTTGGGACAACCGAGATGAAAAATTGTAAATTTTTGGACTTTTCCAAACTTAGAAACCTGATGTATTCAGAATGTACAATTATGGGATAGCGTCATAAGTGGACGTTGAAGAATTACGATAATGGGATTATGTGGATTTGAACTGAGTATTTAAGTGGTGTACGTCTCCGATGTCACGTCCCTATACTTGTGACTTCTTTATCTGCTTCTAACCAATCAAATATATTCATGACGTCGCGCCCTTCTTGAAATAGTATTCTTTCTTGACAATAAATTTCATTAACGATACTTGCACCTAGTTCAAAGTGAAGAAGAGAGTCTTAATTTGAAGAATCCTAGCCTGAAATCCTCAACTGAGTCTAGCCTATGTTATTTGTAGCCCAGCTTTTATGCCCAGAGGAGAAATTTAGATCCAGAATCCGTAGTTATAGCCTAGCTTACAGATCAGAACCCTACCTTTCTCTCTGGGATTACCCCTACAGGGGCTCACAGCTCTGAATTTTTTCAAGTTCCCCCCTCTGTAAAGGATTTGAATTCGAAACTTTTTCTAGTTCCTAATTAGATCGAGATCATCTACAACGTCACATAGGATGGACGCAGACGTTTCTCGAGGATATAAATCCTATAGCTCAAAACTCACGGGTTCTTTAACGGAGTTGAACGGTCTATTTTATGGGGTACGGGGGGTCTGGAAAATACAGGTTGTGACGTCATACGTCCGGACTTTGGAGCTACAGTAGGAGGGGAAACTTGGAAAAAAATGATCTATGACGTCATCAAATGTGACGTCACCGGATTTGGAAAATGCTGACTTACGAGCTACATATGATAGGAGGGGGACTTGGAAAAACCTGTTTTATGGGGAACGTGGAATCTACAAAATGTATGACGTCATCAGATTGTGACGTCACAAGCCCGACCTACGACGTCATCAAATTGTGACATTTATGATAGAAAGGTACTTACAAATATACGATAGGAGGATGAAGGTCGCACGCGGACGTTTGCTCAGGATAATCCGACAAAACATTGAGAAGAAGAGGACAGAAAACGAGGAAGGATCAGAAGTTACAGTGAACGATGTAGAGAA
Organism: Aspidiotus rigidus; assembly: GCA_035079385.1. NCBI lineage: Eukaryota > Metazoa > Arthropoda > Insecta > Hemiptera > Diaspididae > Aspidiotus > Aspidiotus rigidus. The sequence goes on along the minus strand of JAVHKY010000016.1, from coordinate 4,343,608 downwards.
GATGGTTTGCATCCTCAGTCCTTGGTTTCTCTCGAATGCCACCACCTTGTTGAACTCCAGTGGTCTAAATGATAGACTTGAATGCCGGTTTGGCATCATTTTCGTCTACAACTGTCATTTATTGTTTTAACAGGGAACCTGTTTTATGGGGGGCTTTTTGAGAAATTTGCCGTGCGCCGTGCGCCGTCCAGCAAAAAACTTAGAAAAATTCCGACTCTCGAGCCATATATGATAGGAGGGAGACTTGGCAAAATTTTGACTCTCGAGCCATATATGATAGGAGGGGGACTTGGAAAAATTTCGACTATCGCGCTATAAATGATAGGAGAGGGACTTGGAAAAATTTTGACTCTCGAGCTATGTATGATAGGAGAGGGACTTGGAGAAATTTCGACTCTCGATCCGCATATGATAGAAGGGGGACTTAGCAAAATGTTGATTCTCGAATTATATATGATAGGAAAGGGGACTTGGAAAAATTTCGACTATCGCGCTATACATGATAGGAGGGGGACTTAGCAAAATGTTGATTCTCGAATTATATAGGATAGGAGGGGGACTTGGCAAAATTTTGACTCTCGAGCCATATATGATAGGAGGGGGACATGGAAAAATTTCGAATCTCAAGACATATATGATATGAGGGGGACTTGGAAAAATTTCGACTCTCGATCTATATATGGTAGGAGGGGGACTTAGCAAAATGTTGATTCTCGAGCTATGAATGATAGGAGGGGGACTTGGCAACATTTTGACGCTCGAGCCATATATGATATGAGGGGGACTTGGAAAAATTTCGACTCTCGATCTATATATGGTAGGAGGGGGACTTAGCAAAATGTTGATTCTCGAATTATATATGATAACAGGGGGACCTAGCAAAATGTTGACGCTCGAGCCATATATGATAGGAGGGAGACTTGGAAAAATTTCGACTATCGCGCTATATATGATAGGAGAGGGACTGAGAGAAACAAACTGTATTACACTAGGCTTATAGTAGGTCTAGGCTTTCTTTAGACTAGCTTCATGTAGGTCTAGGCTTTATTGAATTTTCAATACCAAATCCCATTTGACTCGTAAAACAGGTTCCCTGCGTTCCTTGTTTAACTTCGTTAAGGAAGCCGTCGTTTTTTTATGGGGGAAAAATTCAGATGGTGCTCTGATAAAAATTAATGGAAATCAAGGGTACCTCCTACTAGGAATCGATACAATCATCTTGAATTTTATCAAATTCTGAACTTTCACAATATTGACGTGATGACTTACGACGCGTTCTCAATTTCTGGTTTCAGTCAGTTTCCATTTTTTTAGTTGTTGGAACGCTATCATATTATGCGTTCGATATACGAGATTTCGAAGGCCATAACGACGTCGACAAGGCTTCTGCAGACACAGTCTCATGATAATAACCGTTCGAACGTGCAATACTGTGCACGTATAGTTTTTTGAATGCGAGCATGAAATGTTTACGTAAGTGCGACAGAAACTAGTGCTATTCGGCCTACCAATAAATATCGTTCGTTAGCTCATTGTCTGAAACGATAAGAGAAATTATTTTTCACGCCACCATTTTTATAGTAGAAAATTTCAAGATACTTGGACAAGTGAATACAAAGTCATATATACATTGATGGGTTCTCTTATAGATACTCACGTTTATTGAACCAGTCTTCGTGGACAGTTCATGAACCTAGTTACCTTTAGGGTAATACTTTCATCTGGGTTATAACGTCACTCACGAAGTGTTCACGCAAAACTATACCTGATGTAAGTGGGTAGGTTACGACGAACGTGAACAAATATTGTGCGGTCAACTGTGCGGGATCCGCGATCGCGGAAATAAGTACATCTATCCCCACCGTAGAGCAATTCATTGAAGTGAACTGTTCTCGAGTTTTTTTTTTTCTTCAGTGCTCATTTCGGACGCAGAGGGCAAGAAACCAGCTCTGTTTGTGCGATAAAGAGCTTAAGCAGTAACGTAATAGGAACGTCTTTTTGAAACGGAAATCTTAATGATTTTGTGTTTGTTTCAAGGTAGAGAGTTTGTAAGAAATTAGCCGACATTGGACCTTTTCCAGTTGCTCCGCTGTCTTCCTTCTCTTTTCTTTCTGTATAGTTAGAATTTTTGGAAGTCCTGAAAATCTCCTGCGTATGTGTGACTGTAGTACATTTTCTTGATGTCACACTCCAACTTCAATCATTCTCTAATAACGTCACATACTTTCCTTTAGGGATTTTGAAAAATGTCCTGCCCTCATGCTCGTGATTTTTTCAAGTCCTTTTTTTATCACCGTCTGACCACCTATGAGTATATTCATGACTTCACTCTCTTTGTCACATTGTACCTTTTCTTGATGATCAATTACCCTGCTTGAATCTAATCCATAGTGAGAAAGAGAGTCTTAACTTGAAGAGTCCTAGTCTGGAATCCTCCTTTGGGCCCTGCCCATGTTAGTTGTAGCATAGCTCTTATATTTAGTTAGCCAAGGTTCAGAGCTCCACCTTCCCCTGAGCCCGCCTCCACAGGTGTCCTTAACTCCAAACTTTTCCTAATCCCCTCTTCCAGATCGGAATTTGGAATTTTCTTCTAGTTTTTGAATTAGGTTAACACCATTGATGACGTAACAAAGATCATACGTGAACATTAAGCGACGATGTATCCTCATAGGTTGAATTGGTCTGAAGATGAAGAGTATGCTTCTCAAGACCTAGCTTAAAATTCAACCTTAGCCTACAACTCCATACTTATGGCCTAGCTCGAAGGTTAGGGCTTAACGTTCCCTTAGATCCACCTCTACAGAGGCTCATTACTCCAAAATTTTTCTCTATTCATCCCCCTGTATGAATGATCGGAACTCGAAATACTGTATTTCCTAGTTTTGGAATTATGTTGAGGCCATTGATGATATTAGAAGGTCGCACGCGTATATTTATGTTTTCTGATGATGTTTAAGTGGTCTTAATATAAGTAGTCTAACTTTGGTCGGGGCAATGACTGACTATTACAGAAATTGATCAAGCGCAAATGTGATTTTCAATGTGCTGCACTATGTACATATGATTACGCACTCGCGACCAAACAGGCAGAACGCTTCAAATGCACTGAGGGTGACTGCATACTATAAACAATAGATCGTCGTGACAAATTTCAGCAAGTGTTGGTTCAAAATTAATAACAAGTTACCTCAGTCTTTCAACATCAATTCGAGATCGATCCTAGACGGACCTGCGTACATTCTTAGAGCTCTCCATGAATTGACCATTAATCGATGACCATTTAATATCTAAAATTGGTCGGTGTTCCAATACGCCTCACTCTATGAACAATGAACATGACTACGCACTTCATCTGCAAATAGCGAAGTTACCAGACAGAACTCTACAAATGTGTTGAGCACTGAAAGGGTCATGGGTTGACGTGATATCTGAAATTGATCGAGTATAATTGTGAGTTTCAATGGGCCTCTTGCTATATGGGTGTATAACCAGGGTGTTGCAGCCAGCCAAAAGCCAAAAGCAATATCCAGCCGCATTTTTTGGGTATTTGGCTTCGGCTTTTACTAAGCCGAATACTTTCGGCTGCCAGCCAAAACCTGAATTAAGCCGTATTTTTTTGGCCTCTTTCGCCTGACGATGATTTTCACAAAAATTTCAAATTATGGTTCTTTTGACATGCGTAATTGTAAACCTAATTGTAATTTATTGAAGTTTTTGAATGAATCAATCGACAGAATCTTTCAATCTCTTCTCTCATTTTTTGTATCAATAAATCACCTATAAGAAAAAGAAATTAATTTTTCCCTGTTTTGGTTTCCCCATTGTTGGGCGTTACTAAATCCTAATCGTTGTCCAGGGTGTCTGGCAGTTGGCTAATAGCCGGCGACTGTATTTCTGATTTTTGTCTCACGTGGTCTTTGGAACTTTCGGATTCTGATTTGATAATCAAATTCAATGAAATTGTTATAGGATAATGATATTCTATTGCTGAAAACCTTTCGAAGGATGCCAAACTCAACGATCAGCCGAAACCCAACTTTATTGTTTTGGCTGATTAGAAGCCGAAAGCCCAAGCCGTATTGTTTGGCTGCAACACCCTGGGTATAACTACGCATTCCATCTACGAGCAGCAAAGTTACCAAACAGACAGAACGATAAAAATGCATTTAGCAGACTGCGTAATATCCAAAATCAATTGAGTATAATTGGAGGGTAGAGGGGGAAAAGGGTAAATATCCAAACGAAATGATCTGGAGAAAAGATTTTTTCTCAGTGATCCAAAAAACCCAATTGTCCAGATCGTTTTTTTTTTTTTACTTTTACCCCTTTTCTCCTGTACTCTTCAAATGTGATTTTCAATGGGCTTCTGCGAATAGTAAATTTACCAAATATATAAAACGTTACAAATGCATTAAGCACTGGAGAGGTCGAAGGGGTTGACTGTATAATCACGGCGCGACAATTTTTTGGTCATGCTCTGACATTTAAGAAAAAGCCTTTTATTCTAGAAGTTAGTGTTTTGAACGCTGGAAACGATTGTCGGTTTTCCGATTTGTCTTCCCAATCTCTTGTTATGATCTCGTTTACTCGCTGGGGCCTGTTGCGGAACCTATCGCACGTTGTAGAGTTTTGATATACTGCGATCGTTAATGCGTTCCGCTATGGTCTCCGATGAGTAAACTAGATTATCACTAGAGATCGGGAAAACGGATGAAAAAATGTACAACAGCGTCTCATATTGCTCCCCATACCTAGGCTCTTGATAAAAGTTGCTATCGGCTCTATTTGACTTTCAATTCTTGTTGTAGGTTTGTGGTTGTCTTCAAGTCTGTGTTCGTCTAAATCTGAGGCTATAGATATGGAGTTTAGGCTTCGGAAAATTTTTTCGCGGGGATGTCCTAGTTGGAGACCTGGTGGGGATTGTGACAGATTTCAAACATACAAAGAGTTGAACGATATAAATTGAGAGCTGGTAATTCGATGATTTTCGACTTTAGGAGGAAAACTTGTAGGAATTTTGAAATAGAAGCGCAAAAAGAAGACTGATGATTGTTAGAAATAAGCACCCGGTAGGTTCTTTACGACCATTGTAAAATCGGCAATGACCGTTATTAATTTTTTCCGGGTCTAATTTTTGCTCCAAAAACATTTATGCGTGAAAAAAGAAGAGAACCTTTCTAAGAGAGAACAGTTTTACGAAGCTTTCTGAAAAGGTACTTAGGAACTTCGCTATGTTTTTCTAATGTCTTTTTTTTTTTTTCTGCTTTAAAAATCACTTACTCGTTTCAATAGACTCATGAAAAATCACTACGAGAAATCGGTGACTATTAACAGTTACAAATCTCTGAAGAGAGTATCCATTCTATATTGTAGAGGCCTCGATTCGAGGAGCTCTTCCGTCACTGACGGATGTCTTCTCATCAGTACGATTTTAATTTCTAGGTGTATTATATGGTCAAATCTCAATTGTAGAGTGGACATCGAACACACTTCGTTAAAGCGAGCGTATCATCAGACAGACGGTGAACTGTCGAACGCGGGCACCCGCGAGAACTTTCAACGTGATTGAGGAAAGCGTGCCAACGTTGTATACTCTTTCGATATTATTACTCGGTTTACATTATTTACAATGTTAAAACATTTTCTAAACGATACGTGCGACAACATCGCGTAACAACTTTCTCATCGTTGGATATTCGAATTCAAGGCGAACGAGATTATAATAAACGCCTACTCGACTCTATTCGTTATTGCGTTGTATAATACTTACTTAAAGCCTATTCTTTCCTCTTTCAATACACGTGTTCGCGAATATCATTTTTAATATTTTTAGTGGACATGCAGTTCGATTGACTGACTATGGAATCTGTAACGCATGAATTAATCAGGCTAACATATAGATCGTGGAACTCCTTACTAGCCATCAAATATTAGGAATTTAAGGCGGCGAATTTACACGTTGCCCAGTTACAGCTGTTGATACAATGATTACCGAGTGTTTCAGAACTCAGAAGTCGATCAACGCGACGCCAACGTCGCCAGCCCTGCATCACTGTTCGACTTGTATTATTAACGGTCAACATACTAAAAATACAATGATGCAATACCAACAGCGTTATAGAGATATAGATTTTGTTGGTTTTTTCTTCAATCTCAGACATGACAGGTTAAATTTCCGTAGGTCAAAGAAGTCACGAGGACACTGTCTGGAGACTGGATAAATTGATTATTCATTAATGTGTATTTTATCTTCAGTCCAAGTAAATACCTGTAGCACTGAACGAAAGTGGGGAAAGAATAAAGCTGAGAAAATGATTACATTCATTATGATACCCGAAAAATGTACGAATAAAAAAAGTCATCTCACGTAGAAAAACATTCACAATGGAAGAGAGCACTAGGTCTTTTGAGAAAACCCGTATCGTATATGGGAGTAGAAACCCGTTCAAAAGTACGTATCTTATCTCACTTCTTCTTTAGTTAGGCGAGTTTTCATGAGAATTGTGTGAATTTATGTGTTGAAATGTACTTATAAAATATTTGAAAAGAAAAATTTTTCACAAATATTTTTTTTTTTTAATTTATTCTAATTTTATTGTCAATATTAATTTTTATATTACATATAAATTTTAACTCAAAAATTAAATTTGAAAAATTATATAAAAATATTTTTAATTGAAATATCTAATTTAAAAAATATATTAATTTAAATCACTTAATTTTATTTATTTTAACATACATAACTACTGTATTAATTAATTTATTTAATTATTCAATTTATTTTTAAATTTTCAAAATTAAATTAATAAATGAAATTTCAAAAATTTGATTTGTACTAGGAATTAATTTAAATTCTATAACATTTTTTAATTGGAAATTGAATACACATTATAATATGAAATCGACTATTATTCAAATTAATATTACTTATTTCTTATTACTAGTTAAATTTTTTATTCATTCATTTTTTTTTAAGTCACTTGAAAATAGCGTATTAATTTTACAAATTAATCATGAATTTATTTCCTTAAAATTATATATATTATTTAATAAATAAAATTAATCCATTAATGATTATAAATAAAAATTGATTATTAATGTAAATAATATTTTTTTTAATAATTATTATTGTAGAAATTTTATAAATTAAATTTAAATTTATTTCAAGAAATATTTTTTTGAATTCTAATTATAGAAATTATTTAAGATTTTGATTATTGATACTTCCTTTATTATGAATAATTATCAACCCAATTATTTATTATAATATTCACTTGACCCACTTAATTAACCAAAACAATATATCAGTAAATTCCATCGTTTATTTGTTACATATTGATGGAAAAGTCGAAACATAGCTTATATTTTCGATTTATTCAAATTTGTATAAAAAGTAAAATTATAATTCATTTTACTGTCATAAATAAACCTAATAATTTATTGATAATTGAACGTAAAATTCAATTGAAAATAAAAGATATTTGTTGCAATCTACGTATAATACGTTTATTTATAAAATTTATAATTTTTTTTTATTTTAATTTAATTGTTATGTGTATAGTATTAATTATAATTGATGGATTGTTTATATTTTTAGTAATAATAAAATTAATATTAATCAATTTAATTTAAAATTAAAAAAATGGATTGAAAATTAAGCTAATAGCTGTTGAACTCATTATTTAAAAATTGAATTTTTCAAAAGAAATTTATAATAAAACTTCTAAAACTAATTTGTACATACAGTATATAGATTCTTGTACTAATAAATTAAAATTAAAAAATTGAATTTAAATAAAAAATTAATTTTATTATAAATAACTTGATAAAATATTTTAAGATGAATTATACCAAATATACCTAATTTCAAAATAATTGAAGATGATAAAATTGAAAGATTTATTGAAACTTCACAATGAACTTTTAATAATGAAATATGAATTATGAATTTTGATATTTTTATTTAAAAATTTATATAATATTTGTAGAGAATATTAAATTTTTTTTTTTTTCAATTTAACTCGTATATTAATATTAATTTTATTATTAATATTGATTTTCATATTAAATATGAATTTTGACTCGAAAATGAAATTTAAAAAATTTCATTAACATGGAACAAAGAATTCTTGATAATGTAATGTAGACATGGAAAATCAATACAAGAAAACCGCTATAGTTTAGACAAAACTTGACGATTGTTATTCCTTTATAGCTGAAGATTACAAGAAGACATACGTAGTTTTGGTTTTTGGCTCAATAGTATCACCGCAATCTTGATTTTCTTATGCGTTTGAGAAGTTTGTTTTTACAATACGAAAGTATGTAAGAATCTGGTGATCAAGACGTATAATATGAAACAACAAATGGTCACAATTATAACTCACTAAATTCACAGTGAACAATTTTGACCCAAAAGTCATGGTTGTGACAATTCGTATGATTTTTGTTTTATGTCTCATTGAATTATGAGTCACTTATTAAAACGCATGAGTGTTGATCCGGCATTCCGTTTAGCCGATCTGAACTCAAAAATTTGGGTCGTGCGTACACCAGAGCGCGCTACTGTTGCATGGTAATGATAGAGCTGAGAAGTTGAGACTCATATTGAGTGCAGCAGTGTAGGGGCGGATTTACGGGTACATTTTTGGGGGGGGGAACTTCCATTGTTCAAAAATTTTTTTCCTAGCGAATAGTCAAATTGAACAATTTCAGTCTTTTTTAGAGGTTTTTGGGAGGAACGTTCTCCCTGCTCCCCCCCACCGTAAATCCGCCCCTGGCAGTGGTGAGTAGAGGACTTTTAAGCTCACATTACCTGTCTTATATGTGAGTAACGGGAACGCATTTTGTGTCTTACATCTTCTCCTCTTTGAAAGGTCCATTATTAGAGAAGAACATCGGGGTGCTTGTTCTCCGGTTTTCTGTATTTTCTTATATTTCTTTCCGGCATCTAGTAGACTAAGAATAGATTCACTTGCCTTGCTGTACTGGGAAGCACGGTGGTTAGTTGGGAACGAAATGAATTTTTGTGAAGGTAGATTAACAGTTTTCAATTACACCTGCGATGCTGGTGGGCCAGAGATTTGAGAATATTCATTGTTTGGAGGCATTTTAATGAGTAAGGTCCAAGTTAATTTTTGATCAAAATGAAGTCCGAAATTTCGTCCAAGTTGGAAGATTAAGTTTGAATCCCTGAAGGAATAAGGGAGGGAGGGGATCACTCCTACAAAATATTACTTGATGAAGAACGGAATCCGTGTTCCTCAGACCATGTGGTAATATTGTTTAAGGTTCGTTGAAGCAATCCATGTGCTGTAGTTGGATTCATGCTGTATAGCTATCGGCAAAGAGGTATTATTCAAAGGGGAACTTGACACATTCATGGATCTCGTGGATAGCTATGAGGAAGAGAGAACATTGAATACTTCCCCTGAGGACCCCGCCGTTCTGAATTTTGTAGAGATACGGCAACAGGTCTTGACATCTTACTATTAAGATTCTGGTATGAAGAAAATTTTGAAGGATTTCAGGTAGGTCATCCTTAAGTCCTATGTGAAGAAGTTTGTTGCACACATGGTAACTCTATGCCCGTGAAACGGCTTCTTGAAGATAAAAAAAAAAAATGAAATACAGACAGCTGCACTTAGAGTGGACAGCATTTGTTAATCAGTTGTTGGAGGACAGGTAGGGCCTTAATCGTATTATTTGTCAGAGGTGACTTTGAAAATAAAAGAATAGATTGTCATTGGTTTAGTAAGCGATACTTTGAATAACTTTTATTTGAACTCTCTTTCCGTCCAAAAATCGGAGGATGACCCTTCCATTGCGAAATCTCCATTTTATTGGCAAATTTCAAGCTCACGGCGTTATTCATGTCAAGGTATTATTCAAACAAATAAAGCAATCTAGTAGATCAAACTGCCTCAAATCCGTTCGTATTCATGATAAATGTTATTATGCTTGACGATAAAAATGACGTTAAAATGTACTTCATCAGGATTTGAGTGGCATATTTTTTACTTCTCGTTCTTTTTTTTCTCTTCAATTTAGACCACGATGAAATCCTGTTCATATTTTTTTTATTTTTTTTTTTTCAAACGCGTATTTATCGTATTTTTGGAAAGTCGATTTGGAATTACAGAGTAAGCCTATGGATAGAAGCTGCATAATTTGTATTTATTCTTCGTGCTGTGTGTTTCATTATTATATTTATACGACGTAAACTGCGTTGAAATTATCCATTAATCAATTCCTTTCTCCTATTTTACTGCGCTAATATCGTTACGGTCAAATGGTGAAACTAATGATTGAGAAATGAGAGAGAACCGGATGAGAAGAAACGTTATACAATTCTTTTCTGGCTAGATGAAGACAATGTTTATGTGGGAGAAAGAAAGGAAGACGTGGCCGATAACCTACTATTTCGTGTGTTCTTTTTACGCCATTATGTATCTATACCTGTACTTCAACGTCCGTTTCTCAAGTTTCAAACGCTATAATATAATTCCTCGACGAATAAATGAGGCACTTTCGCGATTTGTGCTAAGTAATTTTGATTTAAATACTGTCATAAGATGGCGAAAATGAAAATAAAAATATGCACACGTGCGAAAAATTCAGCATAATATATTACGTATATCTATAGTTACTTGCTTTTCAGTTGAAAATAATTTTCAGTAGTGGTGACGCAAAACGAATTTCCACAGGTCCGATTCGTATTTGAATGAGTAAGAGTTTCGACGAGTGAATAATTCGGAAATCGCTCGTAATTTTGGTGAAGAGTATTGAGAAGATGCTGGTAGGTCTGCGATAAAATTAATATGTGAGTTGAATTTCTTGCTCTGAAATTGAATCTATAGAGAGCAAGAATGAAAATAAATTGTTGGTGCAGTAATAATCGGTTGTCGAAGGAGAAAAATCGATCATTTTTGAGTCGATACTTTTCTACAAATCAGGTTCATCAGTTGTATTTTTTCCTCATAGTACAAAACAATTTTCTTGCATTCCTCACCGCTTTTTGCGTTCGTGGTTCATCTCTTCTCTTGTTTGGTTATTTGTGCAGCCTCTCTGTTCTGTTGAGGTTCCTCAGAAAACATCCGCATGCGACCTTTATGACGTCATCAATGACGTTATAGAGAAAGTTCAAGCTATGAACCTCTCGAAAGAGGGACTTGAAAAGATTTCAAACTGTGAAACTTTGTAGAGATGGAAAAACGGCTCCCTTATCAATGTTGAGCGAGGAATTTAGGGAACATGTTCTGAGGAGCGAATTCGGTTCTGATACCAACAATTGAGGCATAGATAGCTCAATATTCGAAATCTTTCCCATTTCCGATACCAAAACAGCGCAAAAGGAAGGAAAAAAAGGTAAATTTTTCCCGACCCCTCTGTCTGGTGACTTCGCTACTCGCAGACAAAATCTAATATAATGAGACCCATAGGAAGTACCCACCATGCTATGTTCCGAAGAAGTATGAAGCTAGGTGTCTGCATTTGCAGACCCGTCATGAAGAAGAAGATGGACCAGGAATGGAATAGGCAAATGTAGAATCACGCTACGCCTATTCGACACCTGTGTACCATCCATATCCAGATGTGCAGGAAGGAGAGCAAGATCACCTATGAGGCAAGAAGGAGCAGAGACTCCAATAGCGATCTATTATAACTAAGGTGGTGTTGTTGTTGTGTGTTCTAATTTTTGCATGCCCGGGGTCACCGCAACTTGGCGGTTGCCAAGTAGAAGAGGGGGTTCGCAGAGGAGATTCTTCCAACACTGAAGTTGGGTCGATCCTGGCATTGGAGAAAACAAAATTATGACATACACAACCCGCACCCATTTCCCCATGGAGGACAGGCGGCGCTTCATATACGACACAAGCGATTCGTTCCTGTTCAAAGTTTTTTCTCTGCTGAAACTTTATGATTTAAGGATTGGATTTTCAAAACTAGCAGAAATACGGGGGACAGAAAACGAAATACAGAAATACTCGAAGAATTAAATGCTGAACTAATTAAAAAGAAAAATTAGAAGCTACAAGAGAAACTGGAGGAACCATGTGGAGAGAATGTCAAACGATCGATCACCGAAGAAAATACGGAGGAATACAACGGAGGGTAAAAGGAGGAGAGAAAACCAGCAAAGAGGATGATGAATACTTCGTCCAGCAAATCTCTTGGCCCAGCTACAGGCAGCCCTGCCTACGCCTTATACTTCAATGATGATGATAATGATTTTCAAAACTCTGTCCCATAGCATTATACTCTCAATCTGTTGAGGCATTATTGTAAAATATTTTCACAAGTCCGTTCTTCATAATAAGCTGGTTGTCAAGTTCTTCATATTATAGAATACCAATGTTGAAACTTTTTTGTGATGAAGTTCAAAATAGAATTAACTGAGTCCTATACGCATAGTGTATCTACGATTCATGTCGAGCGTAACGTGAATGAAATTCTTGCAATATTTTCTTAAATGAGTGAGTCAATGCCGGCTATCATCAGTTGATACTCTTCTAATAAGACGGACTTCTAGCTTGATGAATGAATGAAAAGAGAAAGTTGAAAGTTTTTCATGTGCGGAATACGTACCGTACGTCAGTCAGTAATACATATATTTATAATTCTTCGTTTAAAATTCAATTTATTATATTATATTTTGTAGAGTTGGTGTCAAGCACATTGCTCGAAACCAAAAATAAAGGTTACTAACTATAACTGGTAAAATATCTCAAGTTTGTCTTAGCGCAAAAGAAGGAAAAATTAAAAAAAGTAGTTAAAAATAGGAAACAAGAATACGCTATTTGAATTCCTACACGTTTACCTACGAGTCTTTTTGCTGGAGTGCACACGCGTCTTGAGTTTTTATTTCAAACAGATGTCGGATGGTCGAATCGAATCGTCAAAAATCCAGTCGACTATTACGGATCGCGTGTTACACAAACGAATTAGAGTGGTATACTTGCAAATAATGTTCTCCGAAGAGAGTTTGTTTCTGAAAATAGAGCGTTTTGAATGACAAGCGTTAAAAATTCCGCGTACCAATACGGTGTTCACCCCTGTCATGATACGTCCTCCCTAAGAAAACTCTCAATTTTTTTTTTTCTCACAGAACTGATTGGAATACTACGAGAAATTTTACAACATATGTAGTACGAGCGCCCTAATCGAAGTGACCTAGAAAACAGATGAAGTATTGAATGTCTGTTATAGAAAGTTTCAATATCATATTCTGTGAAACCCCATCCCAATTTGTCTCATATTTTCTCTATAAGGGGTAAAAATGGATACAAGAGATTTGAATATTTATAGCTGTACTTTATGACCAATCACAAAAGGAACAATTATGAAATCGATCTACTTGCACAACCTCGCAAGAGATTAACGAGTTTTAGGGTTATAGGGGGCGAGCTAAGTATCTCCTTCTTCCTCTTTGCTTTTGCAATCTCCATTTGTTCCCAGAGTTTTCTTCTTTTTGTAGGATTTCAAATATTCCCTCTCGATTGTGGTGTTCTTTGTTACAGTGTTTACCAAACAGTGATTCGCCATCTTCTCTCTCCCTTGACTTTTTGTGCTCCTTTTTCCTGATCTCAAACTTTCTCCCAGTTTCACCAATGTAGATGCCTCTTACTGCTCACAACTGAGCTTGTACACTCCGCGTCCTTTTCTTCCGTCTGGTCATTGCTGATTCTCTCCACCATGGGTTGGTCATTATGGATACCCACATTTACATCATAGTTATTGAACGCCTTTATCACCTTGATTGTGTAGTTTCCTATGTGTGGTATCGATCCGGAGTACTTTCTCACTGTACCATCATGGGTTCCCTTCTTTGTTTCCATTTTTCCAAAGACTCCATCCACCACACCTCTATGGTAGCCATTGGCTTCTGCCATCTACATTACTACCTCAATTTCTTTCCTCTTCTTTTGGTTGTTCTTGAGGACAGATCTTGCTCGATAGCAGTAGTTCTGGATTGCCGCTAACTTGTGCCTGGGGTGGTGGGAGGAGTCATTTGGGATGATGGTGTCAGTATGCGTCGTATTCTATCCCGTTGTTCACCAGTGTGAGTGTAAGGCCCAAATAGTCGATGGTCTCATTGCCATTTTCCACTGTGAATTTGATGCTCTCATTCATCGCGTTCATTTCCAAAAGGAATAAATCCACCTGTGTATCAGTGCCTGACTATAAAATTAGGATATCATCTACATATCTGGCCCAGTGTTGGATCGAGTTCATAAACTTGCTGCCCTTCAATATCTTGTTTTCCATATCATCATGAATATCGCCGCCAGTATTGGTGACAATGGTGATCCCACCGCAAGTCCCTTGTCTCAACGTCGATGTGAGTTTGGATTGAGGATTTTGATATTAATTTGAGGTTGACTCAAACAAGTTAACCATGCTATATCATTTTATCTCTAGATATCGAAATTAACTTGACGTCGATTAACAGCCCCGATAAGAGGGGGCGGGGGGGGGTCGGATACGTTTTTCTCTCGGCGGGGCCCGGCGCTGTCGATCAGCAACCAAGTCTTTGAAGAGGTTGACTCAACATTGACTGCAAATTAATTGATCTAATCAATCGAAATCATCGTAAATAGACTCCATATCGATGTCGGCATACATTTTATTTTAGGATTTTGACATCAAATCGATGCGTTCTTGTAATTTATGGTTATTCCTTTTACAAAGAGGAGTGTACAACCCGAAGGTGTAAAAATTTATACTAAGCCACACAAGAAACAGCCGCTAAACGTTTTCGGTTAAACAACCGTCATCGGAGCGTAAACGAAAGCATCTGAATCCAACAGCAACAAAGACAGAGGGAGTTAACTAAAAGATCATGATTTAACCAGCGAGTCATCGAAATTTGAATCATTCTCACATATCAGCTCAATCAGACCCTCATCAGGAATGAACCTGTTTAACACAGTGAAGTCTTCGTTATTCCGGTGCCGTATGATTTCTATATTTTCTAAAGCCAGCTGCTTAAAATATGAGTTCTCCCTATGAAGGAGGGTAACAGAGCCCTCCTTGAATTTATGCCCACTCTCTCCCACGCTTTTTTATGCTCCTCAATTCTTATTTGGAGCTAACGCCCGGTCATCCCTATATAAATACCCGGGAAATCGTTGCAAGCTATGCTGTATACCCCACTCTTCTCGACTAGAGGAATCGGGTCCTTCAATTTTACAAATAAGTTTTTTACCGTATTAATATTATAAAACGCCGGCCGGAACCCAAAAGGACCGAGTACACGGCCCAACCTCAACGAAAACCTGCCCAAGTACGGGAGTTGATTCAACGTTTTCTACTGTTGTGCAAATCCCTAGGGAGGGAGGTGGTGGAATCGAGGCATTTTCTCGCAAGCCTCCTTCGGACCATTAAGTCAATGTCCACTCTAACTTGGTTCACTCTTCTCATATTTCGTTTTTCGGCAAGTGTCTTCAGTACGACCTTAGACCAAATTTTGTGAAATTTCGTTTCTATTCGGATTGCGACTCCACCACAAAGAAGTTGGAAGGTTACACAACGGTCAAATGGATCAGAACGGAACTGAGGAGGTGGTATGGGCAGCTTAACGTCACAACACGACTTAATCTGCTGGTTCATTCAAAGCTTTCATACTTCCTTCACCCTGGTGACTTTGATTCATTTGTAGTATCCGTCAATGGTGATTGTCGTGTTTTTGAACGAAATTTAAAAGAAAAGAAAACTCGTAAACTTGTCTGTCCTGGAGATAATTTAATCCAGCAATTCCAGCCGCATTATCAATTATAGTAAAATTCAATTTGATAGTGATAAGGTATACCTGTTGGAGAAAGGGTTGAAATTTGGCCTCCCCTCTCTTAAGAAGCAAGAGACCCTTGCTAATGCAGTAGCTGACTTGGAGGTCAAAATTGGACCTGGAGTGAATATTCAAAAAAAGCGCGCCGAAATGGTTTGCAACACTCCCCTCCCCCGCATAAGTAATGCCTGAAGTGAGGTGATTAAAGGCTCAGGGAGGAGGGCTTAATCCTTACCAAGGCGGATAAAAGTAACGCCGTAGTGATTATGGAGAAGTCCTCTTATGTATCCGGGGTTCATGAAGTGCTAGAACAATGCAGCGCTAAGGAGAATAGCTTCTTTTGTTTCCCCAGTTTTGTCAAAGAGGTGAGGAACATCATTAATAATTGTAGTTATCAAGAGTCCTTTGACAAAGAAAGCTCTCTTGGAGCCTAACCCGGTTCCTCCCCTCCTATATGGATTACCCAAAGTACATAAAAAAGATTTACCAATGCGGCCGGTCGTGTCATTTTTCTCGTCACCAACCTACTTGTTGGCGAAATATATAGATAGATGGTTCAAATCGCGAGTAGATTTTACCTCCCCTCATTCAGTAAAAAACTCAGGTTCTTTGAGGAGAGGTTGAAGGATATAAACCTCCCCGAGGAAACGATTTTGTGTTCCTTTGATGTGATGGGATTATTTCCTCACATCCCGAAGGCTGTCGCTATCCAACATATGGGTGAATTGCTTGTAAAAACTGGTGTCCCTCATGAGGAGTTGGTGGAATTCTTCGACCTTCTAAGAGTTTGTTGGACTCCCAAGTTTTGTAATTTCGAGGGAAAATTTTTCAAATTCCCACAAGAAGTGGGCATCCCTATTCCCTTTGGGCTCATTGATATCGGAGGTATTCATTTTCAGATTTGAAATCGAATTGTTTTCTTCAGGCCAGGTACTTTTAAATGACGTATTTTACTGGCATAGGTAAGTAGACGACATATTGTGGGCGTGGACTGGCCCAGTGGAACCCCTTAGTGACTTCCTTTCCTACTTAAATGGCCGATACCCTTCCATAAAATTCACTCTGGAAGTTGACGGCTTACTAATAAATTTCTTGGATTTGTCCATATTTATTAGAGATGGCGTCCATGAATTTGGTATTTACAGAAAAGAAACCTCGACCGATATAACAATCCACGGGTCATATTTTTGTCCCGCTGCACACAAGATCGCTATATTCAATAGCTTGATACATCGACTGACTCATATTCCTTTGAGTCAGGATGCTTTCCACAAGGAACTAGGGACGATTAAGTACCTGGCCAGAGTGAACCAAGTTAGAGTGGACATTGACTTAATGGTCCGAAGGAAGCTTGCGAGAAAATGCCTCGATTCCACCATCTCCCTCCCTAGGGATTTGCACAACAGTAGAAAACGTTGAATCAACTCCCGTACTTGGGCAGGTTTTCGTTGAGGTTGGGCCGTGTACTCGGTCCTTTTGGGTTCCGGCCGGCGTTTTATAATATTAATACGGTAAAAAACTTATTTGTAAAATTGAAGGACCCGATTCCTCTAGTCGAGAAGAGTGGGGTATACAGCATAGCTTGCAACGTTTGCCCGGGTATTTATATAGGGATGACCGGGCGTCAGCTCCAAATAAGAATTGAGGAGCATAAAAAAGCGAGGCAAAAGTGTAATTTAGGTGAGTCGGCTTTTGCCGATCATCTACTTGAGAGTGGACATAAATTCAAGGAGGGCTCTGTTACCCTCCTCCATAGGGAGAACTCATATTTTAAGCGGCTGGCTTTAGAAAGTATAAAAATCATACGGCACCGGAATAACGAAGACTTCACTGTGTTAAACAGGTTCATTCCTTATGAGGGTCTGATTGAGCTAGTATATGAGAATGATTCAAACTTCGATGACTCGCTGGTTAAATCATGATCTTCTGTTTAACTCCCTCTGTCTTTGTTGATGTTGGATTCAGTCGCTTTCGTTTACGCTTCGATGATGGTTGTTTAACCGAAAACATTTAGCGGCTGTT
This sequence comes from Aspidiotus rigidus, assembly GCA_035079385.1. Taxonomy (NCBI): domain Eukaryota; kingdom Metazoa; phylum Arthropoda; class Insecta; order Hemiptera; family Diaspididae; genus Aspidiotus; species Aspidiotus rigidus. The sequence continues at coordinate 4,325,799 of JAVHKY010000016.1, read as the reverse complement.
TCTTTAGTGGTTCAGTATAAATTGTGACACCTTCGGGTTGTACACTCCTTTTTGTAATTTTGACATCAATTTGAAATCGCTTCAAGTGGAGACGACCCAATCGGACCCCTATGTCGAGCTGATGTCGATGTTAGCGTAAAGTCAATTCTAATGATATATCGACGCAATTTTGACCAAGACTTGGGAGATGTCGATATTTCATTTGATTTTGAGTTGATTACTTGTTATCACTGATGTGTATGTGAGTCAGAATGACGATCAACGTGACTCACTGTGCATAAAAATTTTTAGGGGTTGGCATGCAGAGAGTTGATATTTATTCAGGAAATTTTACGATACGTCATCTCAGTAATGATCTAACTGCCACTAAATCGATATTGAACGATTTACACATCATAATGAATGCACCATGACACATAATATTACGCGTACGGATATTTCAACACCTACTAAATCGATTTTGTAAGGGAAAGAGAAATGATTTCATTCTCTTGTCAAATTGTGCTGAAAATGGTGCCTTAACATTTTTCAACTTTCAGCTAATCGTAAGTTATCTTATTTAAGTAGATCAGAATGCTCGTGTTTGGAAAGCAATCCTAGATGTGTGACACTTTTTTTATCGGCCCTAACAGGAAGAATTTCGATTCAGACTATCTTGCATTTCTTTTTTCATAACGAGTCGTATCAGTTTAATATTCATCTCGTCTCTTCTTTTTTTCCTCTGTGACCTTACAAAACTTTTCGCTATTATCAAAACTGGGCTATCAATTTGATTAGGGGGAAAAAAAAACAAATGGACGTGTGCAATTCTTAAGCACCGATCATTTTCACGAAGTGTATTTGTGCTGCTGGTTATATTCTCGAATATTTTACGAGTAGGTAATTCCGTTAAAGCGATGTTGTGACGTCGACGGGTGTAACGGTAATGCAATATTTGCTACCGTAGATTACAGGTATGAATGCAGCCTACGAGCGACTGTCGCAGGTCGCCGCTGTGATCGCGCTGGCCGTCGACAAAAACGCCAATGAAACGAAACCGTTATCATTTCTTTCGGAAGAGAAAGAAGAAAAAATTATAAGAAAGAAACAGTTCAAAGAGAAGCAAAATCAAACGGTTGCGTAAACCGATTTCAATTAAATTATCATCGAACACGGTACACTTACACATTGTTTGTGAATGAGTGAAATGTATTTGAACTGAAAACTGTGTATAATATGGAACTACAACCAAAGTGTAAATCGGTATTTTGTCTCGTCAGGTGTGGGAATAGAAGGACAGGTAGACGCATAGTGCGACGAGTGTATATACAGGTTTTGGAATTTGAATTTTTCAATAGGACGCACATTTTTTCCTATTGTTGAATGCGGCTCAGTTATTTCTTGTCCTTTGATACACCTGCTGCTTTCGGATTACTACCGAACACAATATTCTCTCATTGATGGTTGAAGCTAGAAAGGTTCCCTTGTAAAACTATTAGGCTTAATTCGAGGGTGCTCTAGACTATGACTAACCCTCTTGAATCGTTTATTATACTTATGTATCCAAACGAAACAAAATTTTTACACCGCCGACCGCATGCGAAGCTCGCGAAAACATCGCAACTCTTTTCTCCTGTGCTCGGTCTCCTTTTCGATTATATTTTTATCGAAGTTAGTGAATGATTTCTCCTCGAGATGGGTTTTCCTCGTCAATATCGTCCTACTATTATGTTTTTTTCCAGTCAACAAGCCCTTGTGCCGCCTGAGCTATTGACTCTGATAATTGATAGTATTCGCAGACAAGAAGTAAGGTGTATTTCTGTATATATTTGTATGAAAATTAGATATGAGGCATTTAGACATTTTACTATCTTCAATTCCGAGCGAGTCAGAACCTTCATCGAGAATACACTCTCTCAACTTCAAAAGCTCCCCTAAATATCTCCAAATACAATCATGTCCTAGTAAAAGCAGATAAAAGAAATTGCTGTGTATTGATGAATTTTCCGGACTACATCCAAAAGCTCACTGACTTTCTATTTACACCCAGCGCTTCAGTAATCCAGTATAACCTCGACTCGTATAAAACTCATCGATAAATCCCAGCACATCCTCCCCAAGAGAACTCCTGATCGCAATGCCCTCTACAACATATGCTATACTCGTACTTTATGCACAAATCAAAACATACAAACTTAGAATGCCATTTCACCCGGTCATAGCTCCTTGTACCAATCGAAATTTCAAATTGGTCAAATATCTATAGGAAGATGGTTCCGTCTCTTCACCGATTTCAATCTGACGTACGTCGTCCGGAACTCCACAGAACTCGCCTTGGATCTAATCAGTGCGACTTTCCTTCTTAATGCTGTCCTCGTATCGTTCGATATGAAATCGTTGTTTACTGAAATCCCTATCAAAGATACTATAAACCTCATCGGCGATTGGTTAACCTACAACTCCGTAGACTCCGAAACTGTCCTTGAGTTCCACAATTCTTAGTAACGGCATGCCTTGAAGATAAAGTAAGCCCTCTTTCGTCTGTAGCAGCTGATTTTTTCGTTGATTGCTTAGAAGAACGTATCCTCTCGGAAAAAATCCCACGCTTCAAACAACTTCCATATTGGAAAAGATACGTCGACTATATTTTATGTGTATGGAAGGGTACGACACAGGAACTAGCTCTATGCACCCGATTATAGCCTTCACTATGGATGTTGGTCACAGAAAATTAGATCATCTAGATCTTACAATTCAACTGATCGAACACAATAATACTTCAGTACCCAAGTTTGAAGTCTTATACTGACCTCTCCACCCTCACCAATACAGGATTTTTTCTTGCAATAAGCTTCCTCTCTCCAAAAGCAATCAACATGGAATTATTGACTTTCAAGAGATATCCAACCTCAACGGTCTTCAAATCAATGTTCAGAAACCAGGGCGTCGTCGCTCCTTAAACAGAACTCAGCACGGCCCCCTCCTCCCTCTCCTGCATGTCGACCAAAATGGATCCGTCTTCTGTTTCTGGCACCTTCCTCCTTTCCGCTTGCAAAAGAGTTTAAAAGACTAGGCTACAATGTAGGATTCTACCCTCTGTCTTCCACCGCCTCCCTCTCAAAACTGAAACACAAGATCCACACTGAAGACCATTCAGGGATATACCGCCTCACTTGTAAGAATTGCAATGATGGTCGTTCACTTAAATCTCGCTTCGCAGAACACAGAAGAGACTTTAATAATTTATAGGATGGCATCGAAAAACGCCCCCCGTCTACTTTGTCTGAAATGGCTTTACTTTGCTTATCCAACGACTACCACTTCGATCACGTCGAGTCTAAACTCATACATCGGCAAGGCTTAAATTCTCAGAAAACATCTGCATTCGACCTTCGCAACGTCATCAATAGCCACCTACTTTAGGGTCTTGGGAGAAAGTTTGAATTCCTATCCATTATGGAGGGGGACTTGGAAAAATCGGAGACTTGAATCTTTTTAGCGGTGATTCCGAGAAGTATGAGGAGCATTTTATGGCTAAATTCCTCATGTTCAGGCTAATTTCATGCTATAAGGTTACATTCTCAGAAAACTTCCGTGTTCGACCTAAGTGACGTTATCATTGACCTTGACCCAATTAGGAACTTGAAAAAGTTTCGAGTTCCGATTCCTCATGGAGGGGGGGGGGAGGAAGACTTGGAAAATTTCGAGTTACGAACCTCTATAGAGGTGGGCCCAAGGAAAGGTCAAGCTATGAACCTTTGAGCTAGCCTTCAACTGAGGAATTTTTAGACTGAACTTCGCCTCTTGGTATGAAAGCTAGACTGCAAAAACCATAAGCTAGCTCCAAAGAAGAATTTTAGGTTAAAATTCTTGAAGTCAAGACTCTGCTTATTCCTAAAAAAACTTGGTCTAGGCTTGGTTAGCTGATCTGCAGTGGTGGAACTTGAGAAAATTATTAGCATTAGAGTATCAGACCCAGATATCGACGTCATCAGAGGGTGATTTCTGGTGTAAATACTCAGAGGGTAAAGACTTAGGTACAAAAACCAGAGTCTCTTGTCATGAAAATGTACCATAATTACATAGACGAAGAGATCTTATGGGAATTGCAACACTTCAACCACAGTAATTCTTGACAAATGATGGTCGTTATATTTTTGGTGAACTTTTTCTACGTTTTTTGTATGACTTCTGTAAAAATAATTTGTACACTATCTGGCTATAGTATCTAACCAGCCCCCGCCTTTTTACTCCGAGTAATTTTCGTTTTTGACATTTTGTTCTGTGTTTTCAAGAGCCAAGTTTGGTCTTTTTTCTTATTCTAAAAATTGATCGTTTCATTCTATTTCAGGTACTTCCAATTTTTATTCTCTTCTCCCGATAAACAGTGTAGTTACCCTTTGAAGCTTTTGGAAAAAACCATTGTGAAGCCTGACTTGACTCCCTCGAGTCCCATCTGAAACTTGTTGTTCTCCTGAAGCCTTCGTCAGAAAAGGGAATCAAGAGTGCCTCGGATCTCTTTTTTTGACTAGAGGGAAAAATAAGGCATGGAGATGGAATTCAAGGGAATCAAACTGAACTTCAAATGGGACGAAAAATATGGGCAGTTTTTTTCAAGTGCTTCAGAAAAAACATAAATTGTTCACCGGGCTACCATTGAAGAACATGTTTGCATACCATAGACGAGCGTTGACTTAACCTGGGCATCCAATATCAAACTTTTGGAACCATGAGTTTAGTTTGGCATACTGCAGTATTGATTGCAGGCTAAGCTTATGCTCTTAAATTTTCAACAAATGTCTCCCAAGTATACTCGGAACAGAGTACCTTCGCTCTTGAGTTGAACGATGAATATCAGGGAACCTGTTTTATGCAAAATGTAGATTGTGACGTTACAAGGCTGACCGATGATGTCATTGAATTGTGACGTCACAGGCCCGGATTTTGGTGCTGTATCTATGATAGGAGGGGAACTTTTAAAAAACTGATTTATGACGTCATCAGATTGTAACTGTGCCCGCTCCCAAACTATACCTACGTGATAGGAGAGGGACTTAGAGGGGTCTCTGAGCTTTGCCGGCCGGTCGGACGGCGGACGGTTTTTCCGAAAGACCCTTCGATAAAACTGGTTCCCTGTTAATATCAGAAATGAGTGCAAACTAGCGACAAGGTGGGTACAGAATTTACGCAATCTGATTAATGAAGTGGCGTTTTCTTTCATGTTTGGCAAGTGCCTAGTTGGTCTCGCCCGAGGATATTTGTCTCAGTCTTCTCCAATATTTCTTGATCAAGCCTCATTTTAGTATGGTGCGATTATTGAAAATTTCTTTAAATTTTCCTTCACGATACTTCCTCCACGCCTTCGCTAGTCTTCTTCTCCTTACCTAAAAATGTTTTTGATATTTTTTCATATTTATTCCTTTCAGCTTGTCCAACTTATTTACTCGTATTTGTAAATTTCTCCCTCGCATCATCTCTCCGTTAGAAAAAAAAGGTATCTTGGACCGTTGTAATTAGGTTAGTACAGTGATTCTTGTTGACAGTATGAAGCATCATTTGGATATATTTATCTGTATTATCTCAATTATAAGTCCAATCGCTTAAAAGCTAGTAGGCCTTTTTCTTTATATGATCTCACATTCATTCTTTTCCATCTAAAATTACTTGTAGCAATTTTCCTATTATTGTTAATTTTCCCATTCCATTCCTCGATGTCACCACCAACTTTATTCTGCACGGTAGATTTAATGTCTCTCTTTTCATCCACGAAAAAACGAGAATCATAGTATTTTAGTTGTTTGGAACAGTAGTACAAGAAGAAGAGGTAGAATCCTAAATTCCTGAATAGGAAGTTGGCACGGTTAGTTCGCCTAATACATTTTTCTTCTTCGTTGTGTTCAGAAATTTTAGTGGATTACGCTGGTGGATCGTGCAAAGTGAAAAGAAGTATTATCTTAGTAAAGTTTCTCGCTGATAACGACGTCACGTCGGCGATAACGAAACTCAAGGCAAAGTAAAGAGTGGACCATGTCGAAACTTCTTCAAACACATACGAAGCACGTGGTTGATTTTCTCGTTGAATCATTATGTTGCGCAATCAATTTGATAACGAAGACTTGTTTGTATTCGCTAACTGGAGCAATACCGAAATAATCTTTTTCCCGAAAAGCACATGAAAAAGTGCACGTGGTTATGAATCATAGTTCGATAGTGAGCGTTTTTTTTTTCGCGCCCGCCAAAAATCGTACGTTTTAATGATGGTACAAAATAAGACCAGAATCAGAGCGAATTATAACGAGGAGAAGGAGGGATTGGGATTTATCGACTGGTCGACTGGTAAACATTTTTCTTGCTGTAATTCTTTGCCGACGGATGAAATCTTCGCTTTGCTGGAATCTCACACGAAAGGAAGGGATATAAACTACCCCTTTTCAGTCGCTATGCCCCTAGTTCCGAGTTGGAGGTAACGACCGCCAGAGGTGGACATGAAATCCAAACAATAATGATAGGTAGACTATACCATGTTACGTCCTACTGGAAGTGTCTTTGGGAGGACATTTGCTGATTTGCGTAGGACTACTGACAGGACGACGCACAAGTGCTCCTAGAAGAACTACTATCGTTAACCGTGTCACGTTGGCTACAGAATATCTTATCGTTCTTCTATTTCAAGACTTTGCCGTATACGGTATACTTGCCTTGAATTAAGTCATAATAAGATTCTTCCAAAAGAGGAGTTCATGATAACAATACTTTTTTTTGACATGTTTCATGTCTTTGCTCTGACATTACACTAATTTCAAAATTTGCGTGCGTTCGCGCGTGCAGATGACCTTGCGACTTGGAAATTTTTCTCTCTGAGCCCTACCTTAAAACTGCTGGTATAATAAGCTTATATTACTGTATATTGTTTTTCTTCTCTTCCTTAATCACAAATTCCCCATTTAACTGAGCCTAAACTAGGCTGCTATCTCGTGCTTGCTAGGTCTCTGTTTCATCTATGCAGTAAACTACTGGTACACCAGGCTTATACTAGCTCTAGGAATCCTGTATATTGTATCCCTTCTCTTCCTTAATAATGAATTCTCCATTGAACCGTGCCGAAACTAAGCTGCTGTAGTCGCTTTCGCCTCCACTATGTAGGCCTAATATACAGTAATACACCAAGAAGGGATTAAAATTTTTCCAGGTCTTCCTCCTATCATATACATCTCGGAGCTCGAAATTTTAACAGGGCACCTGTTTCATCGGAAGGTTTCCCGGAAAACATGTCCGGCGTCCAGCCGGCCCGCAAAGCTAGGAGATCGAAAATTTTCCAAGTCCCCTCCTATCATACATAGCTTAGGCCACGGCCAGTGACGTCACAGTTTGATGACCTCATAGGTCAACCTCTCCATACCAGCTTCATGCTAGGTTTAACCATGGCCGACTTCAATTACAGGCCGCACTGGTGATTTGCTGGCAATAGAGCTATTTCGGTGAAATTTCACACAGGCGTATATGGATATGGGAGTTTGACAAAAGTTTGAAGATATTTCGAAAAATATTGACTTTTATGAAAAATTGAAGAGAACGAAAGTTGTCGCCCTTGAAATTTTAGAACTAAACGGGTTGACTAGCATCTTTCATACGAGAGATATTTTACACCTACAGCGCAGCGCTGCCGGGTTCAGTAGTGCGACCTGTAATTGAAGTCGACCGTGGTCTAACCCTCCTTCATACTAGGCACATTGACATGTTTCATGTCTTTGCTCTGACCCCTCTTCGCCCCCACCCCAATGCCAAACTTTGTGTGCGCCCGTGTGACCTTTGGACGTGGAAAAACAGCTCCGTTTGCGAGTGCCCCCTTTTTATACTAGGCCTGAGCCTCTGTTATAGTATCTGTATACTAGTCCTAGGCTTCCTTCGAACATTTCTTTGTGGTATGCAGTTTATTCTAGCTTTATACTAATAATCCGGTGACGTCATCAATCGTAATTACGATGCCTCATTCTGAAATTTGCAAGTTCAATCCACCTCTCCTCATTCTTGTGATCTATACGCTTCGTATGCTGTATGTTGGGCCCGGTCCGCAAGTGAGTCCTCCTCGTAAGCAAGACAGCATAAAATACAGTATAGGTACCAATAACGAAACATACGTCTGCATTAGTCCAAGAACGATGCTTATGCCTCTGAGAAAAATTCAAAAGCTCGGACAGTGCCAGAGTAATAGACTTAAATTAGACGAAGAATACGCGAGGAGAATGAGTAGAGTGAGCGAGCCCCTCTGTATCAGTTATCATCGCAAGAAGCATACTCTCAGAGCTAATTAGCTCAGCATACAGAATGCAAGACTTCGATTTTTCGAAAATATGACCATTTATTCGTCCAAGGTCAACAGGGAACTGTTTTCATGGGATTTGTATATGTGAAGAGAGGGACTTGGAAAAATTTCAACTCTCGAGCTATATATGATAGGAGGGGGAATTAGAAAAATTTCAACTCTCGAGCTATATATGATAGGGGGAGGGCGACTTGGAAAAATGTCGACTCTCGAGCTATATATGATAGGAGGAGACTTGGAAAAATTTCGACCCCCGAGCTATATATGATAGAGGGGGAGACTTGAAAAAATATCGACTCTCAAGCTATATATGATAGGGGGGGGGGGCGCTGGAAAAATTTCTACTCTCGAGCTATATATGATAGGAGGGGGAATTAGAAAAATTTCGACTCTCGAGCTATATATGAAAAGAGAGGGACTTGGAAAAATTTCAACTCTCGAGCTATATATGATAGGGGGAGGGCGACTTGGAAAAATGTCGACTCTCGAGCTATATATGATAGGAGGGGAGACTTGGAAAAATATCGACTCTCAAGCTATATATGATAGGAGGGGACGTGGAAAAATTTCGACCTCCCAGCTATATATGATAGGGGGGGGAGGGGACTTGGAATAATTTCTACTTTCGAGCTATATATGATAGGGGGGGGGGGGGCTTGGAAAAATTTCTACTCTCGAGCTATATATGATAGGACGGGGAATTAGAAAAATTTCGACTCTCGAGCTACATATGAAAAGAGAGGGACTTGGAAAAATTTCACATCTCGAGCTATATATGATAGGGGGAGGGCGACTTGGAAAAATATCGACTCTCAAGCTATATATGATAGGAGGGGACATGGAAAAATTTCGACCTCCGAGCTATATATGATAGGGGGGGGGGGACTTGGAATAATTTCTACTTTCGAGCTATATATGATAGGGGGGGGGGGGGGTGGAAAAATTTCTACTCTCGAGCTATATATGATAGGACGGGGAATTAGAAAAATTTCGACTCTCGAGCTATATATGAAAAGAGAGGGACTTGGAAAAATTTCAACTCTCGAGCTATATATGATAGGGGGAGGGCGACTTGGAAAAATGTCGACTCTCGAGCTATATATGATAGGAGGGGACTTGGGAAAATTTCGACCCCCGAGCTATATATGATAGGGGGGAGACTTGGAAAAATATCGACTCTCAAGCTATAAATGATAGGAGGGGACATGGAAAAATTTCGACCTCCAAGCTATATATGATAGGGGGGGGGGGGTGGGGGGCTTGGAAAAATTTCTACTCTCGAGCTATATATGAAAAGAGAGGGACTTGGAAAAATTTCAACTCTCGAGCTATATATGATAGGGGGAGGGCGACTTGGAAAAATGTCGACTCTCGAGCTATATATGATAGGAGGGGAGACTTGGCAAAATATCGACTCTCAAGCTATATATGATAGGAGGGGACGTGGAAAAATTTCGACCTCCCAGCTATATATGATAGGGGGGGGGGACTTGGAATAATTTCTACTTTCGAGCTATATATGATAGGGGGGGGGGGCTTGGAAAAATTTCGACTCTCGAGCTATATATGAAAAGAGAGGGACTTGGAAAAAATTCACATCTCGAGCTATATATGATAGGGGGAGGGCGACTTGGAAAAATGTCGACTCTCAAGCTATATATGATAGGAGGGGACATGGAAAAATTTCGACCTCCGAGCTATATATGATGAGGGGGGAGGGACTTGGAATAATTCCTACTTTCGAGCTATATATGATAGGGAGGGCGGGGGGGCTTGGAAAAATTTCTACTCTCGAGCTATATATGAAAAGAGAGGGACTTGGAAAAATTTCAACTCTCGAGCTATATATGATAGGGGGGGGGGGCGACTTGGAAAAATGTCGACTCTCGAGCTATATATGATAGGAGGGGACTTGGGAAAATTTCGACCCCCAAGCTATATATGATAGGGGGGGAGACTTGGAAAAATATCGACTCTCAAGCTATATATGATAGGAGGGGACATGGAAAAATTTCGACCTCCGAGCTATATATGATAGGGGGGGGGACTTGGAATAATTTCTACTTTCGAGCTATATATGATAGGGGGGGAATTAGAAAAATTTCGACTCTCGAGCTATATATGAAAAGAGAGGGACTTGGAAAAATTTCATCTCTCGAGCTATATATGATAGGGGGAGGGCGACTTGGAAAAATGTCGACTCTCGAGCTATATATGATAGGAGGGGAGACTTGGAAAAATATCGACTCTCAAGCTATATATGATAGGAGGGGACATGGAAAAATTTCGACCTCCGAGCTATATATGATAGGGGGTAGGGGGACTTGGAATAATTTCTACTCTCGAGCTATATATGATAGGACGGGGAATTAGAAAAATTTCAACTCTCGAGCTATATATGATAGGAGGGGGAATTAGAAAAATTTCAACTCTCGAGCTATATATGATAGGGGGGGGGGCGACTTGGAAAAATGTCGACTCTCGAGCTATATATGATAGGAGGGGACTTGGGAAAATTTCGACCCCCAAGCTATATATGATAGGGGGGGAGACTTGGAAAAATATCGACTCTCAAGCTATATATGATAGGAGGGGACATGGAAAAATTTCGACCTCCGAGCTATATATGATAGGGGGGGGGGACTTGGAATAATTTCTACTTTCGAGCTATATATGATAGGGGGGGAATTAGAAAAATTTCGACTCTCGAGCTATATATGAAAAGAGAGGGACTTGGAAAAATTTCATCTCTCGAGCTATATATGATAGGGGGAGGGCGACTTGGAAAAATGTCGACTCTCGAGCTATATATGATAGGAGGGGAGACTTGGAAAAATATCGACTCTCAAGCTATATATGATAGGAGGGGACATGGAAAAATTTCGACCTCCGAGCTATATATGATAGGGGGTAGGGGGACTTGGAATAATTTCTACTCTCGAGCTATATATGATAGGACGGGGAATTAGAAAAATTTCAACTCTCGAGCTATATATGATAGGAGGGGGAATTAGAAAAATTTCAACTCTCGAGCTATATATGAAAAGAGAGGGACTTGGAAAAACTTCAAATCTCGAGCTATATATGATAGGGGGAGGGCGACTTGGAAAAATGTCGACTCTCAAGCTATATATGATAGGAGGGGACATGGAAAAATTTCGACCTCCGAGCTATATATGATGAGGGGGGAGGGACTTGGAATAATTCCTACTTTCGAGCTATATATGATAGGGGGGGGGGGCTTGGAAAAATTTCTACTCTCGAGCTATATATGAAAAGAGAGGGACTTGGAAAAATTTCAACTCTCGAGCTATATATGATAGGGGGGGGGGCGACTTGGAAAAATGTCGACTCTCGAGCTATATATGATAGGAGGGGACTTGGGAAAATTTCGACCCCCAAGCTATATATGATAGGGGGGGAGACTTGGAAAAATATCGACTCTCAAGCTATATATGATAGGAGGGGACATGGAAAAATTTCGACCTCCGAGCTATATATGATAGGGGGGGGGGACTTGGAATAATTTCTACTTTCGAGCTATATATGATAGGGGGGGGGGAATTAGAAAAATTTCGACTCTCGAGCTATATATGAAAAGAGAGGGACTTGGAAAAACTTCAAATCTCGAGCTATATATGATAGGGGGAGGGCGACTTGGAAAAATGTCGACTCTCAAGCTATATATGATAGGAGGGGACATGGAAAAATTTCGACCTCCGAGCTATATATGACCAGGGGGGAGGGACTTGGAATAATTCCTACTTTCGAGCTATATATGATAGGGGGGGGGGGCTTGGAAAAATTTCTACTCTCGAGCTATATATGAAAAGAGAGGGACTTGGAAAAATTTCAACTCTCGAGCTATATATGATAGGGGGGGGGGGCGACTTGGAAAAATGTCGACTCTCGAGCTATATATGATAGGAGGGGACTTGGGAAAATTTCGACCCCCAAGCTATATATGATAGGGGGGGAGACTTGGAAAAATATCGACTCTCAAGCTATATATGATAGGAGGGGACATGGAAAAATTTCGACCTCCGAGCTATATATGATAGGGGGGGGGGGACTTGGAATAATTTCTACTTTCGAGCTATATATGATAGGAGGGGGAATTAGAAAAATTTCAACTCTCGAGCTATATATGAAAAGAGAGGGACTTGGAAAAACTTCAAATCTCGAGCTATATATGATAGGGGGAGGGCGACTTGGAAAGATGTCGACTCTCGAGCTATGTATGATAGGAGGGGACTTGGAAAAATTTCGACCCGGGGACTTGGAATAATTTCTACTTTCGAGCTATATATGATAGGGGGGGGGAATTAGAAAAATTTCGACTCTCGAGCTATATATGAAAAGAGAGGGACTTGGAAAAATTTCATCTCTCGAGCTATATATGATAGGGGGAGGGCGACTTGGAAAAATGTCGACTCTCGAGCTATATATGATAGGAGGGGAGACTTGGAAAAATATCGACTCTCAAGCTATATATGATAGGAGGGGACATGGAAAAATTTCGACCTCCGAGCTATATATGATAGGGGGGGGGGGACTTGGAATAATTTCTACTCTCGAGCTATATATGATAGGACGGGGAATTAGAAAAATTTCAACTCTCGAGCTATATATGATAGGAAAGGGAATTAGAAAAATTTCAACTCTCGAGCTATATATGAAAAGAGAGGGCCTTGGAAAAACTTCAAATCTCGAGCTATATATGATAGGGGGAGGGCGACTTGGAAAGATGTCGACTCTCGAGCTATGTATGATAGGAGGGGACTTGGAAAAATTTCGACCCGGGGACTTGGAATAATTTCTACTTTCGAGCTATATATGATAGGGGGGGGGGGGCTTGGAAAATTTTCTACTCTCGAGCTATATATGATAGGACGGGGAATTAGAAAAATTTCGACTCTCGAGCTATATATGAAAAGTGAGGAACTTGGAAAAATTTCAACTCTCGAGGGGGAGGGCGACTTGGAAAAATGTCGACTCGCGAGCTATATATGATAGGATGGGACCTGGAAAAATTTCGACCCCCGAGCTATATATGATAGGGGGGGCAGGGGTGCCGTGAGGCCATTTTCTTGAAGATGATTCTTCGTAGGAAATTTAGGGGGTGGTTTTTTCCTATGTTCCCGTAACATTATGGGGGGGCGGTTTTTTTTTTTTTTTTTTTTTGTTAAAAATTTTTGGGGGGCGAAATCTTTGTAAGCTTAGGGGTATCACGGCACCCCTGGGAGGGGGAATTAGAAAAATTTCGACTATCGAGCTATATATGATAGGGGGAGGGGGACTTGGAAAAATGTCGACTCTCGAGGTATATATGATAGGAGGGGGACGTGGAAAAATGTCGACTCTCGAGCTATATATGATAAGAGAGGGACTTGGAATAATTTCAACTCTCGAGCTATATATGATAGGAGGAAATTTTTCCAAGTCCGCTCCTATCATATAATTATAGCTCCAAAGTCGAAAATTTTCCAAGTTTTTTGTAAGACGACGCGCAGCAAATTTCTCAAAAAGTTCCTCATAAAACAGGTTCCTGTTAAAATTTCTTTGGTGAACGCGCTTTTTTTACGCGACCATTTCTCATACTTTCCGATGACGTAAAAAGCTGATTTTTTCCATACCAACTCATAATTACATGTAGTTTAGGACAAAAATCCGTAATTTTAATGATACGCAAAAATTATCCTGCAAAACGCAAAACATCAAAAAACCATTCGCCAGCTACCTGAATTACCCAAATCAACAGATGCGCGACGGTCGTAGATGTACGTAGTCTTCATTGTACTTTGAGTCGTAGAAAAATATCAAGGAAAAGTCACGTTTCTCAATGATAATGATGACAAAAAAAAACATCAACAACATCGAATTTCAATTGAGAATTGACAGACTCGCCCTAATAGAAGATGAAATAGGAACTGCAGGAGTATTGTGTATATTGCATTGTAGTGGCTAAAGTCAAAAAGAAGGATGCAATCCGGTCTTTGGTCACCAAAAAACTACGCCCGAAATCTTTTTGTTTTCTTCCTCAATTTCTCAACGCATCCCATACCGTCTTCGGACTGAATTATCTTTGTAAAGTCTGAATTATGTTTGTAGAAGAATCTTTTTCCTAAGGCATAGGAGACAAATGCTGCTGTATGCTCCTGTTGTCAGCGCAAACTGCTGTATACGCCTTTTACAGCGAGGGATTATCATGATTGATTAACATTAATGCTTTTGTTTGTAGAGAGATCGTGGATGGTGATTAGTTGACCAAAGATCGTATGAATCATTTTTTGCTATCCTCTTCGCTGGATATTGCGAGAAGAAAAATTGATAGTTAAACGAAGAATTCGAGAAACCTGTTCTAAGGGGCAAATTTGATTTCGATATTGAAAGTTGAGTGTCTCTCTTCTGCCATACACACAAAGCTGGATATTTCAAACTTTTCACGTTTTCAACTCCCTTTAATAATATAGCTTGATTGTCAGAATTTTCCAAAGTCCCACTCCCGATTCCAAAAAAGAGGAAAATAGACAAATGGGAAAGAATAGAAAATTTTATTGGATTGGGGTAGGTTAGTTTTCGCCGGACAGCAATAGCCAAATTTTTCAAAACAGACCACTCTCCTTCCATGGTGTTAACAAGTTCCTTGTTAGTAACCATTTTTTTTTTCATCTACTAGCAGTATATTAACAGATGTTTTCGTGCTCAGAAATCATCCGTCTCCTGCCCATATCTCGAAAACCTCAGCAAATTATCATTTCCTCCTCTCTAACTTCTTCTGCCTTCTTCAACGACTCAGAATCCATTACTAATACCTCAACTTCCTCCGATTCATATACACAAATCCATTCAACTCCAATACTTCTTCTCGAGCTAAGAACCCCCTCCTCTGTGTAGTTCAACAGGTCGTAAAAAAAGAAAAAACTATATTTAGGGTGATAGAAAATTTGTACAAAACTTCATTTTTTTTTTATTTTTTTCACTTTATTCTTCTCCGTTTGCCTCCCTCTACTTCTTCTCTCGCTCACTTTACCGACATAGGAAGAGAATCAAACTTTAGTTTAACACGACACTCACGTTTTTCATAAATAATTTGACAGGAAAGATCATGCTCACTTGATCAATATTTTTCACAAAACACTCGAAGTCATTTATAGCATTATTTTTCTGGAACAGGAACATGGCGGTGACGCATACTAAAATCTCAATCCAACATAAGCGACTCTTACGCAAATACAAAGACCACCCCTTCGGAAATTACAAACACCGCGGATTATTTCGAACGATGTTAAATCAAGTTACAATTTTTGGTAATCCCTGCTATTTTCCGGTATACTGATCTAGAGAAAGATAGGGTGAGATAAATGAGTCATTAAAATACTCTCCTAAGGAGGGCAATACTCCGGCTTAGTGTGATTCATACAATAAATTCAATGGACGCACGTTTCATCAGTTGTGTGCCAATTTGTTTTCAGTCACTCTAGACTCGTGGCATCTATATTAGCAACTACAGTAGGCGAATGGACCTATTCACGAAGGTAATTATAGTCTTTACAGCCGTGATCAAAATTCGAAAAGCAAACTATGCCAAAATACGGTATAATGAATCACTTTTACGCTATGTAGAACTTATCGATTTGTGATATTTGTTTACATTCACAATGGTTCAAATGCTTCAGAAATACGCTTAAAGAGTACATCTCAATCTCCCGACAACTGTGAATATGATTGATCATACTCATCCGTACAAGTGGTAGTAATTAATATAGTTTATTTAAAGGTGACCTTTAAAAGTCAAACGCTTCGCTGTTCACTCCTGTGCAACAGATGATAGATCGGGATAAAATTTATTGTCACGTTTGTTCTGAAGTTATCGCATATTCAAGTCACACGTACAGATCGAAGAAAAAAGTGTGACCTCAAGTACCGTTGTGTTCACAGTGGATTAAGAATATGCGAGGAAATATCACGCAATTTGAAACGATACAAGAAAGTCGTCGTCAATATTTCAACTATACAGACAGGACTATTCGAATGCGGGAGTACACATTTGTGTAGAATAATTTTTTTCATCGCAGGTTAATATAAATGAGATGGACCTCAAAAAATTGTGGGAAAAATACGGTTGAAATTTTCGAGAAAATAAAATAGTCCTTCAAGCATTATCTTCTGATAGAGCCAAGTTGAAAAAAGATCAAGTTTCACACCTACTGCTCTGTGTATGAGGTTTCCACTTGGTTCGGCTGAGTGGCTCACGGCGTATTTGCATAGCCTAGTGTAAATCTAGTGTAGGTACTGTATGTTAGGCTAACTAACTTTAACAAAAGGTCTGTGGTAGGAAAAAAGACTTATTATTGTTCATCTCCAAATTCCACGTTTATTTCAGAAATTTAATTAACGTGTTCTCTTTTTTTGGTGTTGAGTTGATATTAAAATCTTTTACCAAAAGAGAGGGCGCGGCGCCGCCCGGAAAAACGTGGGACTCAAAAAAACGCGGAGTTGAACGAGGGTTGGCAGAGAACCTGTTTTATGGGGCACATGGGATCTGAAAAATGTAGATCGTGACGTCAGGGACGTCACGAAACTGACCTATGACATCATAGGTCAGCCTTGTGACGCCACAATCTTCCACGTGCACCATGAAGCAGGTTCCCTGCCTGCCCTCGTTTAACTCCGTTAAAGCTCCCGGGAAACACAATCGACCGTCGAAATTAGGTCTTTTTATAGTCACTCACAATATCGACCATAAATCAACCAAAAATGAGTAACTAAGACGACTCTATTGCATCGATCTATTTTTTGACCCAAATTAGACGTCGATTCATGGTCGAAGTTTGGTAGCTTGATTTCTGTATGACTGATCGACCGTTTTTCAACGTCTTTTTTCAGTCAAAATAAAAATGACTATATTTTGACGTCTTTTATTAGTGAGAATGAAAACTAAACTGTATTTTGACGTCTTCGTTCAGTGAAAATATAAATTACTAGGTATATTTCGACCTCTTTCTTCAGTACAAATGAAACTTGTACACTATTTAGATATGGCTTTATTGAATCGATCTGTTTTTCAACCCAAATTAGACGTAGACGTACAGCCAAATTTTGGTTGAATAATTTTTGCTCAACTAATCGACCGTATATTGACGTCTTTTTTCAGTCACAATTAAAATGACCATATTTCAACGTCTTTCTCTAGTACAAATAAAATTCCCATTCAGATTCAAAAAAGACGTCGATTCTTCAGTCAATTATTGGTCAAAATAGAATAGATTTTCATTTTGGTTGAAAAGAGAAGTCGATTCTTCAGTCAGTTGTTGATAAAAAAAAGTGTCGATTTCCATTCAGATTCAAAAAAGATGTCCATTCTTCAGTCAATTATTGGTCAAAATAGAATTGATTTTCATTTTGGTTGAAAAGACACGTCAATTTTTCAGTCAGTTATTGAAAAAAAAGAAGAGCCGATTTCCATTCAGATTCAAAAAAGATGTCCATTCTTCAGTCAATTATTGGTCAAAATAGAATTGATTTTCATTTTGGTTAAAAAGACACGTCAATTTTTTGGTCAATTATTGGTAAAAAAAAGAGTCGATTTCCATTCAGATTTAAAAAAGACGTCCATTCTTCAGTCAATTATTGGTCAAAATAGAATCGATTTTCATTATGGTTGAAAAGGGATGTCCATTCTTTGGTCAGTTATTTATACAAAAAAGAGTCGTTTTCCATTCAGATTCAAAAAAGACGTCGATTCTGCAGTCAATTATTGGTCAAAATAGAATCAATTTTCATTTTGGTTGAAAGGAGACGTCAAGTCTTTGGTCAGTTATTGATAAAAAATAAGAGCCAATTTCCATTCAGATTCAAAAAAGGCGTCAATTATTGGTTAAAATAGAATCAATTTTCATTTTTGTTGAGAAGAGACGTCGATTTTTCGGTCGATTATTTGTCAGAATAAAGTCGAAAAATAGGAGGAAATTACTCGACCGTTAATTGACCTAAAAAATCATATCATGATTGTAGACAAATTGGGTTGATTATTGGTCGATAAGAGATCAAATCGACAGCTTTTCTAGGTCGATTGTGTTTGCCGGGAGAGGCCGTGAGTTTTGATCTCAAGGTTATATATATGACTAGCGGTTTGCGGCGCGCCTCCGGCGCGCCTGACCGCTAGCTGTGTGTTGAGTAGATATCTGTGTTTTATAGGTATCTGTATCTTGTAGGTATGTATGTTTTGTAGGTATCTTGGCGGAATTCGGATGAATTTTTTGCTACGTTTTTCAAAAATTTAATACTGTTAAGCCTACTTCATTTTCACCGAGAATGATAACATACATAGAGTAAAGAAAAAGAGAAGGTTGAAAAAATGCGCGTAAGATGTAAGATGAACCATTTCCCTCACATTTTCATTTTCCAGACTTGGGACTGGCAGAATTCAACATACACAAACTGTATTCTGGTATGTTTATAAATGGTTAGCATGCAAAGCGCGAAAAAGAGGTTAAAAGTTTCCCATAACCAAGAGAAAATAAATTATTAAGAATGGATCGGAGTCGCGCAAAAATTAAAATTACCGAATTACATTATTTTTTTTTTTCTGTTCAAAAATAAGAAAATAGACACCAAAAACTGCGACTGTACTTATAAAATATCAAAGTTCCGAGTCGCACAAAAATAAAATCACCAAATTAGATTTTTTACACACTAATTCACTTGAGAGCTGACTTAACGCGTGAAGCCTGTATCGCAGCAGAATACAGACAAATCCATCGACATTTTGCCAGTCCCTAAGAAAACACACGGACAACAGGTAAAAAAAAGGGTCATTTCCGCTAGCCCATACGCAGTGCGCACCATGTCTAGACATTGGTTCTTGTATGAGATACCGGATGTAAAATCCTTTATGTAGGTGTTTTTAAAACTGTGAATAAAATAACTTACTTAGTATGGAAGTACAGCGAATACTGTAGTCACAAAATTTCCTCCTAAAAATCTGGAACCGGGCTCATTCGAAAGGAAATTACAGGGGCTACAATTTTTGTTCTCTTCAATTTTTCATAAAAATGAGTTATACTCGAGTTATCACAATAATTCAATTTTCGAAACTGCGCCACTCAAGGCGCGTAGGTCTAACGTACAGCGCAAAGCAGTTTCAGTACTCGATAAAGCCCGTTTTTCCTAATTTTGTCGCCCCCTACTCCACCTTCAGGGAGTCAAAACATCGAAATGTATTTAAGAACCTGACCCAGAAAAAACGAAATTTTTCAAAAAAAATTCCAGGTCGATAGGTGAAGGCGTTCGAAAGTTATGGACGAACATACAGATGTACATACATACAGACAGACAAACATTTTACTTTATATATTAGATAGGAAAGGAACTTGGAAAAATTTCTACCTCCAAGCTATACATGTTGGAAGCGGGGGGGGGGGGATAGAAGAAAGATCTGGAAAAAATTACGACCTCCGAGCTCTACCGGGTGCGCCAAAATGATATTAACAGTTAAATAGGGATTTGGACTAAATTTGTTGTAGCTCAAAAACGGGAAATGTTAGTTGTTTAGTTTAAATGTACGAAATTTGTATCCCAATTTTATCTTCTCTTTGAGCTCCTACCCAACTTTCTACATATTCTCTGAGACGAATTATGAACCAAAATGTGCCAAAAATTTACCAACTTGCGAGGATTCCCCAAAATAGAAATTGAAAATTTCCCCAATTTCGAGCTTCATAGGATTATTCAGATATTTCTTTCAGAGTCAGCGTTAAATTTCACTTTTAAATCAAATAAAATATGAAAGTTTAAAAGATTTTTGAATTTTGTCAAATTGGTCAACTTTTAGCACATTTTTGTACCTAACTCGCCTCAGAAAAGTCGTAGAAAGTTGAGTAGGAGCGCAAATTGAAGATAACATTTGAGATACAAATTTTGTAGATTTGAAGTATACATCAAACGTTTCGCGTTTTAGCGCTGGAGTGAATTTAACGCGAACACCTATTTAACTGGTAACATCTTTCTGGTCCACCCGGTATAGCTCGGAGATCAAAAATTTTTCCAAGTCCCCCTCCTATTACTGAAGGTCAAAATTTTTCCGACTCCTTTTCCCACCCTATGTAGCTCCAAAGTCCGAGTCTGCGACGTCACAATTTGATGTCATAGGTCAGGCTTGTGACGTCACAATCGAACGACGTCATAAATTTTTCAAATCCCACATGTCCCATAGAACTGGTTCCCTACCACCCCTCGTTTAACTGCGTTAAGGAACCCGTGAGTTTTTTCCAAGTCTTCCTCCTATCACCTACAGTTCTGATCCTCCCCTCCTCCATCACCTATAGTTTTGAGGTCGAAATTTTTCTAATTTCCTTTCTCATCATTATATAGCTTGAAAGTCGAAATTTTAACAGGGAACCTATTCTAGGGGGGGGGGTGAGAAACCTGCTGTTCGCTGTGCACCGTCCATCAAAAAACTTGGAAAAATGTAGACCCTCGCGCCATATATGATGAGAAGGGGATATAGAAAAATTTCGACTCTCGAACTATACATGATAGGAGGGGGACTTGAAATAATTTTGACCTCTGAGCTATATGAGGCAACACATTCCAAAGAGGCTTTAGTCCAGAACATTTTGAGTAATTTAGAAAAAAAAATAGTTTTATAGCATTTCTGGAAATGTGGTTGATATTCATCCTCTTAGAACATCACAACTGTGATAGATAGAGCACTTCCGCTTCATGCGTCATATTGAGGGAAGTTTTCACTTCTAGATCGCGCTATTAACACAATATTGAAAAAAATGGACAAAAGCTTTTTTGGAATTTGGTGCCTCATATATGTTAGTAGCCGGGCTTGGAAAAATTTCGACTCTCGAGCTATGTTTCTAAGTCCCCCCGCCCTATCATATGTCCGCCTTGTGCCGTCCGGCGAAAAAATTGGAAAAATGTTGACTCCTATTGTACATAGCTTGGAGAATGAAATTTTTCAAGTCCCCCTTCCACCATAATGTAACTCGAGAGTGGAAATTTCTCCAAGTCCATGCCGACTAGCTTGAGACTTAAGAAAAATTTAGACTCTTGAATAATATTATACTAGGCTTATATGTAGTAGGTCTAGGCATTCTTTATACTAGCTTTATTCCAGGTCTAGGCTTCCTTGAATTCTTAACACCAATTTCTAAGTCCCTCTCGAGAGTCAAAATTTTTCCAAGTCCCCTTTCTATCATATTACAATTTGACTCATGGAACAGGTTCCCTGCGTTCCTCGTTTAACTTCGTTAAGTTTTTTTCAAGTTTCCCTTCTGTCATAGTTCGGAGGGTGAAATTTGTTCAAGTCCCCCGACTATTCTACAGCTCCGAGATCAAAATCTTTTCATGTCCCTATCCCATTATACATAGGTTGAAAGTCGAGATTTTTCGAAGTCCGCCTCCTATCGTGCACATCTTCAAGGTCAGAATTTTTTCCAATCCCCTTTCTATCATAAATTACTTCGAGGTCGAGATTTTTCCAAGTTCCTCGTTTCACCTGATGGCGCCCGGCGCCCGGCACCCGTCATTTTTCTTAAATTTACCCCCCCGCTAAAACAGATTCCTAAAAAATGTCAAAATCTCATAAAAGGACGAATTGCGTCTAATGATATTGATTGAAAATCTTTTCATCAAGTTGGTCATCTTTTATCAATAGGCCAATTCTAACTCTAATAAGTGATGAATCGGTTGACGAATTGAGTGAGAATTTCGTCAGTTAGCTTGACCAGTATTTAGTCCATGAGCCAAATAAAAATGCGGTACCATTCGGGGGGATAAAGCGATACTTTGAGATATGTTAGTAGGGGTGATACTTGATATAAAAAACGATGATGGACATCTGAGAAGAGCAGCTTTCCAAAATGGCGGCCAATTTCAAAATGGCGGATCGGTCTTATGGTAAAAGGCGAATAACTCATATTGTGTGGGTCAAATTTTTTACTTTTCTTTTTCAATGAGAGAAAATAAGGGCCCGAATAAAATATCCAACTTCCTGTCCTTCACATCCTAATAAATTTTCTGTGGCACGTTCTAGCTCCCTAAAATCAATGTTTTGCAAATATCTTGAAAAATTGGGCATCAATCATGAAAAGTTTCAGATAAAACATATTCCTCGTGAAATTTGTTATAGAGAATACCATTCAAACTTCACTGTGCGTCCAATTATCAGCTTAAAAAGTTCGTCAAAAGTTGAGAACTTTGGAAACAAGTCAATTTTTCAGCGATAAATATCTAGAAAATCAAACACAAATGAAATAAAATTTCAAACAAAAACTTTTTATTGAAAAATTTTAACTGCAAATAGATTGCCTAAACTTTCTTCCGAAGTTTGTCGAAAGTTCTGAACTTTTGGAAGGAAATCGATTGTTGTCAAATATTACAAAAAAATAAGCTAGGCCTATTCTAATACAAATAAGAAGGAGTTCCAAACAAAAAATATTTTTCATGAATTTTACTTTATCACGGACCATCTGAACTTTATTGTCAGTCTAGTTATAATCTTGAAGAGCTTCTAAAAGTTGTGAGCATCCGAAAAAATCGATTCATAGTAAATATTTTGGAGAACTGAGACTCAATAAGAAAAACTTTCAAACAAAAAATGTTCCTTTTGCAATTGTCTGTACAATAGACTACTTGAACTTCCTTTTAAAAATTGTCCGAAGTTCTGAGCGTTTGGAAGGAAAGTGATTGTTTCCAAATATCCTCCAAACTAGAGCTTTAATGAGGGTAAGTTTTAACCCAAAAGTGATTCTCACAAAATTCACTACATCTTTATTGTAAAGCTAATGGTCATCATAAAAAGTCTATTGTGAGCTTCAACATTGAAAAAAAAATCTGTAGGAATCACATTGAATACTTTTATTTATTTATTTAAAGTATTCTTATTGGTAAGTGATGCCGATAACAGTTCAGTGGCCTAGTTGCAGTCAGAGGAATAAAATTTTGATGAGGAATTGTACCTAATTTGCCGTTTGCCGACATGCGCGTTGATGTTGGTGTACTTTGAACAAAATTAAAATAATATTCAAGCTGTTCATCCGCACATGGCGCTGCAATCTCTTAAAACCACAGAAAATAGATTTTTGAATATCTGCTAATTATTTTGAATTATTTATTCTAGAACACGATGTAAAATATAAAATATTTTAAAAAAGAATCCGGTGTTGCTCATGTAGTTGATCGAATTGAGTTTATCATAACTGAACTAAAAAGGAAAATACAAGAGTTTGAGTTGAAAAACTCTGTTTACTAAATAAAATATTAAATAATTTTATAATTAAACATTCATATGTAAAATCCTACAGCAACATCCCCATATCGTACAAACTCCTATAACCTTACACTTCCTCATGAGTGATACAATCACTTAGTTACTCACTTTTCCATTATATTAGGAACAAACAGCCCCTACTATTGCCTGCTATATAAGTGAATACTATATTGCTTCTGTAAGATTTTACATAGTATGAATGCTTGATTACAAAATGATTTAATATTTTGTTTGGTAACTATAGAGTTTTTTTATTCAAACTCTTGTTTTTTCTTTTTAGTTCACTTACGATAAAGTCAATTCAATCAACTTCATGAGCAACAGCTGAGTGTCTTTTTTTTTAATATTTAATTTGAATTATTTTTAGTTAAAAATATGTATGATGCAAACGGTGTGTCCCAAAACATTTTTTTCTTAATAAATTATAATAATTGGACTAAGAAGGAAACGCTCAATTGGTCCAAAAAGTAACTGCATTATCAAAAAAAAAAAAAAAAAAAAGGCTCCAAGTGGTATGGGAAGCGAGATACGAGGGTACCAGATAGAAAAAAGAAAGAAAGAAAGATCCGCGGTCAAACACATACCAAGTGAAACTTGTGATTTTCAAGTATGGATGAAAAAGTGACATAAGTGACTATTTTCTTTAAAAAGGGCCCAAAAATGACTAAAGCCTAAAAAAGTGACCAAGTCACTTAAAAGTGACAAACTGGACACCCTAGAATAATCAATTTCCTTCCAAAAACGACGGCTTCCTTAACGAAGTTGAACGAGGAACGCAGGGAACCTGTTTTATGAGTCATATGGCATTTGGTATTGAGAAAGGAGGGAAGCGTAGACCTAGATAAAGCTAGTATAAAGAAGGCCTAGACCTACTATACGCCTAGTAAAAAAAATGATATATAGCTTAGAGACCAAAATTATTTGATGTCCCACTGCTATCATATAGCTCGAGAGTCGAAATTTTTCCAAGTTTTTCGCTGGACGGCGCACGGCAGATTTCTCAAATAGCCCCCCATAAAACAGGTTCCCTGTTAAAACTCAGAACTTTCGACAAAGTTTAGATGATAGTTTAGTCATCTATTTTGCAGTTAGAATTTTTCAATAATAGTTTTTCTTTGAAATTTTATTTCATTCGTGTTTGATTTTTTAGATATTTATTGCTGAAAAATTGACTTCTTCCCAAAGTTCCCAACTTTCGACGAACTTTTTAAGCTGACAATTAATTGGACGCATATCAAAGTTTGTATGGCATTTTTTATAACAAATTTCACGAGGAATATTCTTTATCTGTAACTTTTAATGATTGATGCCTAATTTTTCAAGATATTTGCAAAACATTGATTTTTGGGAGCTAGGAAGTTGGATGTGTTATTCGGGGCCTTATTTTCTTTTATTTAAAAAAAGAAAAGTAGAAAATTTGACCCACACAATATGAGTTATTCGCCTTTTACCAGAAGACCGATCCGCCATTTTGGAAAGCTGCTCTTCTCAGATGTCTGTCACCATTTTTTATGTCAAGTATCACCCCTACCAACATATCCCAAAGTGACGCTTTGTCCCCCCACGTGGTACCAAAAACCACTATTTTCTATCATGGCCCATGGACTAATTGAAGGTGAAAAGAGAACTCAGATCTGCCGTACAAAATAGAATGGACGTAACTGAAGATTAACGATCAGCAAAAATGGATAATTTTGCCACAGTTGAAACATTCCTTTTCCGCAGATCGTGGATATGCAGATACGTCCATTCTACTTTGTACGGCAGAGATGCTGTCATTGCGAGACGCGGTATGGGTGAGGATATCCTCTCTCAAAATCTCCAAAAAAAAAAGGGGTAAAATCACTCAATTTGACCACATTTTAGAATCGTTCGAATACATTTAGTCGAATATTTTTATCGTGAAATTTTTTCATTTTACGAATCGATCATGTATTCTTCGCTCCTTTAATTCTGCAAAAAAATCCTTCAGAAAAAGTGAGCAATGACTAATAAATGTGTTCATAGCTTATCCAACGTCCATATCAAACTCGCATGACGTACAACTTGCACGTTTTTATCATCTTTGTTTTCTTTTTTTCCTATCGTACTAATTATAAGAATGATGTTAACGTTGTCACAATGATTGAATCACCGTGAAGAGACAGTCGTGGATCGTATACAGATTTAAAAAAATTTATTATTTTTAGAACCGCACATTCCGAGGAAATAATCTCGAGCGTTCTCGTACCGAAGCTGAAGGCTCGTGCGAAATTACAATTCGTTTCCAAAAATTTTAATAAACCATATTTAGTCGCAAATCGTCAGGGAAGTGTTAATTTTTCATTAGCTATTTGCGAAGTCAGTATGTAACTACATTCATTACTGAGTACCTACAACAGACACACGGGTCCAGTTACCGACTGCTAATTATTATCAAGGTCGCGCGTAATCTCAAGGTACCATCTGCGACCCCAAGGGGCCTCTAATATCAATTTATACCAACGAGATTTTTTTCTCTCTCATTTAATGTAAAATGTATACAACTCACCAATCTGACAAATTATGTAGGTATCGTGTAAATAAATAAGAAGACATAAATAAACGAGGAAAAAGATGAGATTTGTCTACGATTTTTGAATTAATTCCGAAGAAAAAAATACTAGTCTAATAAGGTAATGAGTTGCTTGACTGGATACGTGAATTCTCATCTGTTTCTTATTTTTCCCTGTTCAACAGTCGGTTATCGACAGTAATGAAGCAACAGTTGAAATACACACTTGGGAACCACTGTCATTAAACAAAAGGAAGAAAAAAAAAAAGTAAAACAAAATGGCGATAAACTGATCGTTATAGTAGATCCTGCACGTAGACGATGACGACTTCCACGCGCGTATCTGTAGTAATATTCGATTGACAATGAAATTTAGGGTCTTCTTCTAGCTGGCAGTCGTTCAAAAGCAAATGTGGTCGAACAGAAACAACCCTCCACCCTTCTAAAAACGTGCTTACGAAACATACTGAGAGTTTTACGTTTTACACACAGATCTACTTCGTTACCGATGGTAGTAATAGTAATGAATATCGTAACGTATTTAATCGGACTCTCGTTTTGAATGTTTTCAAATAGGTGTGCTTGATATTTTTTTTTATGTGTAGGAATTTTCAGAGCCGGAATACAACTAGGTCGGTGTATTTTTGAGATAGTATTCTTTCCAGAATAAAAATCTCTTCAGCTTCATCTGACTCGTACAATGACCGAGTTTAATGAGGACCACGAAGCCTTAAATTTTTCTTATCGCAGACTCGAAACGAATTTGTTATCACCTATGATATAATATCTATTTTGCGAATAATTTTTTATTCGAAAATTATTTTTAAATTGATACTCTTGTTGAGGTAGATCTTACGTCTCTTAACATTTTTGGATCTAGAAAGAGGACGTCCGTTCAATGTATCTCTTACAGAACGAATGCTCTTTTTCCAGATAGTTTTGTAAAAGTCTCAATATCAGTATTTCTGTGCGAAAATGAATCCCACAGAAGTAGTTACTCGCTACATTGTTCCCTTTTAAAGCTCTTTGTTAAAACTGTCCCTAATTCCCTCGTTTGAAGTTCGGCTCGATTCCCTTGAATCTCACCTGAGTACCTTGATCTTCCCCTGAAGCTCTCGTCACACAAGGAAACTAACAGGGCTCATCCGAGGCTTCCTTTTCAAGGAAAGAACAAGGCGAGGAAATCTCAAACGGGCTTCAAATGGGGAAATAATTATGCTTCAGATGGAACGCAAGTTGTTTACCAGGAAGTGGCTTTTATTCAACCTCATTAGATTGACTGAATCCTTAAGCAGAAATCGATTGATAAATACAGAATTGAGGACGTACCTGGCAAAACAACGTCCGCACAATGTATTTCTTATGGGACGGACGCCCTTCTGCCAGAACCCTCCTCAATTACAATGACGAAATCGTCGTGAATATTTTTTCAATTACGTCATTCGCATATAAAACAATCTGTAGGAGCGCTGTTGTTGATGTTGAGGTGATCATGGTGTTTTCTACCATGACACAGCAAATTAATAAAATCGACTGCATTTTCGCAAATATTATATTTTATTGTGAAAAATTCATAGAATAAAAATTGCGGTCCTCTTTATTTTCTGTCGAGTGAATGCAATTTCGAATGTCTTGACTGAATTTTTTCAGAAGCCTCCACAAATGACTCGTCACAGAAAACGTAGAAAGCGCCTTCTTTGATTTTATTCGCGAATTCTTTGACATCAAAATTAAGGAACTCTATCTTGATGATATACAGATTTTAGATGAACGTTTTCCCACGTAGGTTTTGAACGTAGAAGTAGCTCAGTTGTCTCAACATATCTAATGTAACTTCTCTCCATAGCGGGAGACCTTTTGTAGACTACTACTTCCCAATTTCTCGGAAAAACGATCAGGAATTTAAGAAAGTTGGGAATAAGTTGACTTATATGAGGGATGTGAAACAAATAACCGTACCTAAAGAATTTGGAAAAAATTTCCAGGAAGTACCAAGAATCGTTATGCATTAGAATTTTCTGCGCAACTACGTTACGCCACTTGAAAAGTTAATTCTTGCTTCTAGAGACTGATTCCCTGTGACGTCATACATGAACTTATGGCTCTGTGTTACTGCACGATTACTTACAATATTGAGCCAAAGTACGTGCTAACTCTTGTAAGAACAACACAACCCACGGGGAGCAAAGATCATCAAATTATCAGAAATAAATGTGACCTGCGATGAGAAAAGCATGCTCCTTGCCCATTGACAGGAACACCATTTCTCTTTGATTAGATGTTCAATCAGAGGGAAATGGTGTTCCTGCGCCATTGGGCAATGAGCATCCTTTTCTCATCGCAGGTCACAAATGAAGAATTTGAAGAGATTTATTCATCTCTGAAACGCGTAGACAATACGTTAATGAACTTTTTTTCCCACATGGGAGCCCATATATGGACCCTTTTTAGCCAAACCCAACCAAGCGACATGATAACGATCTGGCGAAAAGGAGAATCTTCGCTTATAGTGAAGGAACATTTCTCTAGATTGTTATCATGTCGCTTGGTTGGGTTTGGCTAAATAGGGTCCACATGTCCATTGAACCAACGACGGACAGTTTTGCCGACAGTAACCGCCAGGAATTTGTAGCCAATTGCATTGGCTAAAAACTTAGCTAATAACTAACCGTTCAAATAGATTGGCATCGGCTATCAGCTATCGGCTAAGCCAGTCGCATTGGCTAGCTAACGGCTTGGGAAAGAAAAAACAATCAGAGGGAGCCTAACGACTCGCTGCGACTATTTCGCTGATGACCGACTCGCCAAAGAGTCAACAACTCGCCAAATGCAAAGATTGGAGACGATTTGCCGTGAAAAAATTATTTATTAAAAATTATGTAAAAATTTTCCACCGTATAATTTTATGAAAGCTGGATAAAATAAAAACTCACAGTCCACTTCCTTGACTACTCAAGGTTGCCTTCATTAACTGCGTTAATCGAGCCAAACATGGGACCTGTTTTATGGGAGTCTATTTGTTTATACTTTCTCTAGATAGAGATTGAACTTTGTTCCTCACCACCTCAGGAGTTTAAGCTAAAAAGTCCAAATTTTTCCAAGTTTCCCCCTATTATATATAGCTCAAAAATCTAAATTTTTTCAAGTCTCTCACCTATTATATAGCAGGGGAGAGTGAACCGGAATTGCTATCCAAAATGGTATCCGGAATCCGGACCTGAATTTTCGGGTTTTGGAAGTGGAACCGAAAGGAAGTGGATCCGGCGATTGCTGCTTGAAAGCGGAACCAAAAGGAAGCGGATCCGGCGATTGCTGCTTGGAAGTGGAACTGAAAGGAAGCGGATCCGGCAATTGCTGCTTGGAAGCGGATCCGGCGATTGCTTCTCGGAAGCGGAACCGAAAGGAAGCGGATCCGAGAATGGTCCTTAGAAGCGGAACCAAAAGGAAGCGGATCTTGAAATCTGGCCAAAGAACTGTAACCAATATTTCATAATATGTGAAAAATAGCGGATATCCCCTAAAAAATAGAGGATAACCGAAATTCTGTGCCTTTTTTTAAAGGATAACCGTAATTTTTTAGCGCAATTCCTGAAAGATTCTTTCATCAAGATACAAAACCAAAAGGAAGCGGATCCAGCAATTGCTCCCTGGAAGCTGAACCGAAAGGAAGCGGATCCGGCGAAAGCTTCTCAGAAGCGGAACCAAAAAGAAGCGTATCTGGCAATTGCTCCTCGGAAGCGGAACCGGAAGGAAGCGGGTCCGGCAATTGCTGCTTGGAAGCAGAACCAAAAGGAAGCGGATCCGGCGATTCAGTTGAAGAACGAATGGAAGCGGAATCCTAAAAAAAAAATAATAACGGTTCACACCCCTGTTATATAGTTATACTTGTAGCACGATATTCGACATTTTCCTTAGTCCCACGGCAAATAGTCATGCATTTCAATCAGGATATCATTTCATAGGTCTTATACCAACTGTGTTCATTGAGGCAAAAATGTCTAGTGAAGAGTATTATTAATTGTGAGGTGTCAGCTGTAAATTTAAACACCAAATAATAAAATCTGAGTTTATAGTTATTGGCAATGGTATGAACATAGAATAATCATTGATCAAACAAGAATGGAAAGAAAAAATGAATTTGACATCTTGAACTGAAGATTTTTTTTTTAAATCAAAGAACTGCTTGTCAGTGCTTAGTACTCACTATTCATTAGTAGCTGGTAGGCTGAGGTCTTTATTTACTAAGCTCTTCTAGAGTTCCATTGCACTGGCTGGCAGAGCTGCTTAGCTAAGTCAAAGCCCCTAGCCCTTAGCCGTTAGCCGAGGAATTTTCATCCAAAATTAGCTAGCCGTTAGCTAGCTAATGAAATCACGTTAGCCATTAGCTGAACCGTTAGTCAATCAAATTGGAATTGCTAACGGCTTATATTATCTCTTCCTCACACCTCACCCCTCCACATTAGAGTGACCCTCCGCTACTTTCAGCCGTTAGCTTTTAGCCGTTAGCCATTCTATTTTGGCCCAAAGTTAGCTAGTTGTTGACTAGGCAATGAGACTAGGTAAGCCGTTAGCTGATAGCTGAAGCCAATGAATTTGAAGGGTTAGCTTTTAGGTGAGTTTTTAGCCAATACAACTAGCTAAGCAACCTTGCTAGATGGCAGCCATTCAGCCATTGAACAGTCAATTTTGAAGTAATCTAGAGAAATAGTATTTTTCCTTTGGAACAGAAAAACTCATTTCTCTGATTGTTTCTTTGTCGCTTGAACGCTCATTGCGTGAAGCGGTTCCTCGGTTCATTCAAGACAAATAAAGTGTAACCAAATAAGGATTAAGGAAAAGAATTGAAGGGCAAAATTAGCCATACATTAGCAGCAAAGCGAATTTCATTGGCTAAAAGCTTGGCTAAAAGCTAACTTGATTTATTCATTGGCTAACTGACGGCTGGCTAATTTTGGCTGAAGGCTAAGCTCTTTGGCTCAGCTAAGCAACCGCTGTAACTAATGGTGTGACGCTGGTAACTACCCTCGGATTAGAGGATCTTTTCTCCATCCCCAGTGTGTTCATCTTTCCAGGAGATGTTTGAAGAACTTTCATTTGGTTAGATTTTTGTTCTCATAAGCACTAACATGGTCCGCAATTCCCGTCTTGAACGATCTTCCCGTTTCCCTTACGTAAACAGCAGGACAATCACGGCAAGTCAAGAAGTACATTCCACTTCTTGATAAGGCGGGGGGTAGAATCCTTACCTTTAGGGAACAGCCTCCCAAGCTGTAGGTAAAGGTAGAAAAGGGGTTTGACACTGAGGGCTCTCAGGTCACCGGCAATGTGAGAAGTTAGGTCAAATTCCTTTCACACAAATACAATTTCAAACAAGGGAACAGAACACTAAATAATACAGTTTTTTTTGGATGCAGTACTCATAAAGAAAAATTAATATTATAATCCGATTCAGGCCGACCCTGATACTATGTCGCCCGCGACATAGCTTGTATTTTTATTTTTCTTACAAAGCGGGTGAACGCGCGGAGGAGTGAACCACACTGTACAGCCTCTCCTTCTCCACAGTCAACCGCGCTGCACATAAAAGGTACGTTGATCGTCATAGGATATCCATCTCCGTGCTTGTTCTATCTCTTATATGGTCTAACTGTCTAGGGGTATTCCTTAACCGACTAGCGCAGAATCGAATTTTAAAGGAACTAATTTTACTCACTAACACATCCATTCTACACAGAACACATTCTCAATTCCCATATTTCCTTATCAAATCCTCCACTTTCCTTATCAAACGATACAGCAACTGACAAGGACTTTTGAACAATTCAACAAGTGTAAGAGCTGTGGTCGGAGCTCATTGCTTGTAACGGTTTTGACCTGGAACACGTCTATACGCTGGGTGCAAAATTGAAAGAGCAGCACCAAAATTTGAGTTGTGAAGTGACATCAGAAAAGCAAAATGTGAAAATCAATAGATTAAATAGGTTTAAAAAAAGGAACATCGATAGGTTAAAAAAAGGTCTATGCTATGTATTGTTGTTGGCGTGCGATGAAACGTACATCTATATGCATGAGGTTGGGTACAAAAGCAAAGTTGAGCCTAATTACTACAGCAATTTTAAACAATTCAACAAGTGTAGGAGCTGTGGTTGGAGCTTGTAGCTTGTGACAGTTTTTTTTTCTCTTTTTCTCAATCAATGTATGGATAGCCATTATGCAAAGATAATTATGCTTGTAAATATTATTACCGAAGAAGTTGCCCTACCTCAATTCTTTTCTGCTGTGACTTACAAAACTAAAAAGTTGAATTGATGAATTAGGCATCAAGTTTCATGCAGTTGCACACCGCGTACCCTGCAGCTAACGGCAAAATTTACTTTGCCCTTATATGGGACAAATACCTTGAAAAAGTCCATTCTCAGAAACTATGAGTTTCAGTAAAAACTTGAAAAGAAGATAATTTGAAGACCTTGTGATTTTCTTCGATCTGTTAGGTGTGTCCAACACCATATTTTTTACAGAAATTTTACTTTCAGATGAATCCAATATATTATCATATTTTAATACAAAATTAGGTAGGCTTTGAATTACTTCCACTTTAATTTTTCATTTAAGCCCCTAGTTTTAGAGAAAATGGACGGTGAACGTATTTTGCCGCCAGGGGCATATTTTGTAAAACTAGAAGCCCCTTATCCACATCAATGATCAGGAAGAAAGTCTATCTTCGATTAATCCTGATGTTAATAATCGTTTTTAAGAAGATTTTAGATTCGACAATTCAATTAGGTATCATGCTAGTTGTTCGATGCAAGCATGTCGTCTTCCAATACCGACGATTTTGACGTGTAGCGTGTATCCAATACCTAATCATTTTGATACGATTTAGAGAAGAGTGTTTGTCATAAGTGAAACAAAGCTCCAATTTCCCAGATCGTAATTTTTCCCTGTTATCCTATCAATGAAAAAGTAGTAGTTCGTTATCACAATTCACACACTCGCACCTATCACCAATCGTGCGAAAAAATATAGTTCGCCTGATCGTCGATTTGAATGTACGTAAATTTAATTTTATACGGCATAATTCAACTTTGTCCGGCAGTTTTTCCGAAGAAAGTCCTTTCTCAATAAAAAGAGTGAAAAGGTATCCCCTCCAACACAGCTACATCAATCTTTATACAAACTTTTCGTAGGTATTATAGTGGTTGAAAGATCGAGATTTTCATACTGATTGTTCATTTCTCAAGTTAGTATTGCTGCAATCGTATATTTAAGTCGATTATTAAAGACAATATTTGGAAATCAATATTCATCAATTATTCTAAGTATATTAATACGCTGAATTATTTGTTCGAGAACAACACATTATTTTCATTCATTTCTCATGTCGCGTTACAGATGTTTGCCCGAGCCAGTGTTGTTCGTTAAGTGCAGAAATTCTCATCAGCCGAAATAGCTCAGTTGGGAGAGCGTTAGACTGAAGATCTAAAGGTCCCTGGTTCGATCCCGGGTTTCGGCACACGATGAACTTTTTTTTTAA
Organism: Aspidiotus rigidus; assembly: GCA_035079385.1. NCBI lineage: Eukaryota > Metazoa > Arthropoda > Insecta > Hemiptera > Diaspididae > Aspidiotus > Aspidiotus rigidus. The sequence continues at coordinate 4,292,144 of JAVHKY010000016.1, read as the reverse complement.
TTTTTTATTTTCAATTTTGAATTTATTACTCGTCAATAGTCACGATCCAACCGTATATTGACGTTTTCTCCGAGATATAGAGAATCAATTTACTATTATTCAATTTTGTATCGTTCAGATTGCAAGAAAATTGTTAGATTTTTACGTAACAAATTATGTAAATACGGAAGACACAGTAACACTGCGTTGCGTAGTCTACGTCGTTGTGTTTTTTTATTCATTAAATTTCAATAATAGTCAGTAAAAGCCGAAGATGAGAATACACGTTACTATCCATGTCTCGATTATAAACGCACAACATTTTGGCAAATTTTCATTCGCGTGAAGGTATTTTTAGATTTTTGCCCTGAATGATATCTTCTGAATTTCGCTCGTTAGTGAATTCATACTATAACGCGTGATATATTATGCAATATGCAGCATTAATTTCGAGCGCGCACGCTACAATCGGTAAATGGTCTAGCTCTAGAATATACAGGCGGGTGGAGGGGTTACGAAGGTATTTTTCGTTTCTTATCAAGTAGTCAGCAAGTTGCTCGAGTGATTGAAACTTTTGAACTTCCATGTGTACGGTACATACTCGTACGTTGAAAAACGTAATCGCGGATTTATGGACTACTTGATGTTGGTCGCGCAACAACCATGACGTAATGAAGTAATCGCACTGTGTCATTTTTCTTCCCGACATAACGGCGTGGCAATGATGAAAGCTAAGAGAGATATATATGAAGGCTGATGAAATTACGAGCATGCTTCAGGCGAGTTTTCATTCTCTGAAGATAGCTCCTGAAGTTCGTGCATCGAAAATATTTTCTTCCAATTTTGAAGAAAAAAATTGAAGTAAGAAACGGCCACCACTCGCCACGAGTGGTCATCATGTAGAAGCGTTCTCAAGGTCGTTTTATTGAGATACATCTGAAATCTGTCGTTTCACATTGGACCCTTTCACATTATGTAACGCAGGGAAAAAAACGTCATCGTCCTACGTAAAAATCAATAACTGGCTGGCTACTTCAAAGTTTCAGGTATTAGTTCTTGTTCCGTAACAATATTCGGGTGTGAAGATCGTGTGTTGGTATAGATAACCTTACGGTAGAACTTCGTTTTTTTTTCTTTCTTTCTTGTGAAACAGGCTGAGTAAATATTTTTCGTCGTAAACAAGAAAGAAGAATGATGTTTACGATCAAATAAAAAGAAAATGAAAAGTCACAATTGTAATAGTTCAATTAATTTCATATATTTCTTTTGAAAGAAAAACTGTTAAAACTATACAGGTATACATTATTCACAAGTTACTATACACGAAAAAAGAATGTACAGAACATGAAGAAGAAAACACTACATACAAGGAACACAATGTTTATACTTAAAATCAATACGATTTCACAAAGAATTGATGTAGTAATCGAATACAATCTTGGAGGAAATAACAATTAAAAAAATCATTTCAATGGACACAAAATGGCATAAATAGACGTCAAAATAAAATTCGAAAAAGAAAAAGAGGATCGAACAGCTATTATTCGAAATAACGAAAAACGTAATCAAAAAACACAACACAAATAAAGACGATACGAAAATAAAAGAGGGGAAAAAAAAACATAATAAAACATTAAGATTTTCAAATAATGTGAAGTGGGCGATCGATACAAAAAGAAAGAAGAAAGCACAAGTCTTTTTCCATGAAACAATTCAAGTTCTAGCAACGGAAAATAGAACGATTTTTGCGTAATGTTTATGTCAATCAGGATTCAAAGGAATGCCAAAAGTTCATTTGAGAGAACAGGTCTTCCATAAAGATGGATTGCGCGGTTAACGTTATCAACTTATTGAGATGTCTTGTACATACTAATCTACTTCTATATGAGATCAAGAGATTAAATAAAAATCATACAAATGTACGAAGAGTTTGTCATTCGATAACGATAACCATGAAGATTCGAGAACCAGAACGAGAGGTCCAGCAAAAGCATTCGATATTCTCAGATTGTCATGTCGGCTGCATTTCAATTCAAAGTGTTCTGAAATTAATTTGAAGTTTGACAGTGGTTTAAGAGTTATCAACCTTGATGATGTTGTTCAAGCGAATTTTACCAGAAGTACGTGAATGTTTCTTATCGCCTATTCAATTTTTTAAAATTTTAGTCAAGTTACCACGGAAAAAGTACTTCGATAAATGCAATTCATATCAAAACAAAAGTACGGGGGAAAAAAAAGATACGTAACAAAAATCAGTATTAAAAATAGAAAAAAAAAGTGTTTACGTATCGAAGCATACATCAATACCATGAGAATACGAGTATAAATATAACAATAGGATTTCCTTCAAAATTTAAAATATAATTAAAGGCCTTTATATGGTAACTCAAGTATTGACACACGTGTATTACTCTTTTTTCAATTGCTTACTCTCATGTACTATTTCAATTTTTTTATAATTGAATACGGTTTTTTCTGTCCTTTTTTCTTTTTCATTCATTGTTTCCATATTCTCATTACAATAACATATTAAGAATACGTTTCTTAAATACTAATAAAATTGTGTCATTCTTACGTAGTGGAAATTCTTTGTAGTAAATACTCCGCCTTCAATAACATTCATGAGTCGAACTTTGGCAATTGAGGCACAATATCATCCCTAGTACAAAATTCTTCCCCAAATTTCATTTTTACTTTGATTTTCACCCACGTTTACGTTCATCAAAACAAATAAGCCCGGATGGTCGAATTGGATTGCAAAATCTCATAATTATGCAACAGAAAAAAGATGACTCTCGGGCATCGTATTTCTTACTTATCGATGATCAGAAATACTAACTTAAGTAACGAACTAAGTTCATCTTCAAGATATTTGAAAAGAAGAAATGAAAATCGTACTTCTATCAAAATAAAAATGACTTCTTTAAGAAACTGGTGTCGAGAAATCACTTTTCGCGTACAAAAATTCATAAATAGCACCCAAATGGTAAGGCAATGTTACAAACCGATGCAGAAATTACGATTTCTCGAGTAGTAATCAGAGATTACAATATCGATGAAAACACAAAACGTACCATAATCGTATCATCGATATTATTAATTTACACAGTCATCGCAATATACGGTCTTTGCTGCAGGGAACCGTTTTCCTTGGCTTGAGCTGAACACAGATCTGGAGCTGAGGAAGATCTTGTCAAGTTTCCATACGAACTGTTGTTGGAGCTGTTGGTCGAGGATGAAGTATCGTTCAAGTTCACCACAGACGACGATGCCGTCATACCACCAAAACTGAATATAGAAACCAGACTCGTAATTCTATCGATGTCCATAGACTTGCAACTCTCGTCATCGGAATCTTCACCCAGAAACGAGTCGTCGTCACTGAAAACGGAATCGTCGCAGTCGGAATCGAAATTCACAGTCCTGGTTTTCTTCGATACCATTGATTGGATCGCCTCTTCCGTTTCGATATCGCATACAGCTCTTCGTCGTTTCAAACCCAAATTCTTACAGTAAGACGACGACGACGAAGAAGAGATAGAAGAAGAACGTTCACGAAAGCACTGGTCTCTAGCACTCTTATCTAAGTCGAAATAGGTTGGCGTCTCGGGAGCTAGATTTTCTTTATCGAAATCCGAAGACAGTTCGTGCCTGGCGTAGTTCGGTGAGCAAGGTTCCTCTCCATCTCCCTCCGAGTACTCGGCGTAATTAGAATTTTGATTAGTGATACCTGCCTCCTCCGGAGTTAGACCGATAAGATGGTTATCTTCGAAATCGTAACACTGGCTATCATTATGGTTCATGTTGTTGTTTTGATACGGAGGCGACGCGTGCACCATGCGGAAGACCTCTTCCATACATAAGAATCTTGCTTTCTGAAGGACTGTAGCGACTAATAAACTCTTGTGCAAACTGATGCCAGTCCTCAAAGTGCGTGATTGAGCCATTTTGGATAAAGAAATGCTTACTAAACGTTGAGCTTCTAATTGCGCGTCTGTGGCCATGTTTATATGAATTACTCACTACTGATCACCATTCACTCACTATACACGAAAACGACAGAAATAGAAGATCAAGAGAAAAACATCAACAATATTTTAATTTACGCACGAGCAATTACATAACTGTCATTAATGCGAATACACAGTAATTGATATCAAAATTCGTTCAGATTACGGAACATTTTCTTCCCGCCGAAATTCAAAATCCGCTTCGATAAGAGGAATCGCGCACACAAGTTTTCGGTTAGTTTGAAACGGTCACAAAACACAGAAACTTCGATCGAAACTTCACTTCGATAACTATAACACGATCAGCACGTTAATTTTATCGTTAATTCTTGCACGAAAATTTAATGCACTTATTTAAAATTAATTGTAAACAGTTGAAGGTAAAAAAAAAACAGCGAACCGGACGCCAACGAACTCGATAGTTTGGTACGCAGAATACAAATGGCGGACACACTCTAAACGAAACAGTTGCTTGTTCGAAACGTAAGAGTTTCCCTTTTGAGAGATGACGTCACGGCCTACTTAATAACGAATGGCCGATCAGCAATCACGTTGGGAATTTTCGATTTCATGGACGATGTCGCTATCTATGTGATGCAGAGAGCCTCCCGATATTGTATTTTCGAATCGTATCGCATAGAGTGAGCGCACTCTTGTGGTACGACGACGTCATGTCATTTCCTTGGGATGTTTTGTTAGATAATAATGTTATCGTACCTGTCGAAACTTGAGCTTCAAACTTGAGGGGTCAATAAGTTTTCGAATTCATTGATAGAATGAGTTTGCGCAGGTGTTTGAGTCTAGAGTCAGCGAAAGTTAACGTTGTGCTGTGTTGAATTTCATGACGCAAGTTGCTCAAATAGAAAATACTTAGTGAAAATAGTGCTGTTTTAGAAAAAAAAAAAAAATTATTCTTCTATGTTACTGAAGAAAAAGATCTCTACTATTTCTCAAGGCCAAACCAAATGTTCAAAATTTTTGAGTCGAATCAAGTTTGATCAAGTTTCAAGTTGAAATTTTAATCGTGGGTACGTATCAAAAATTGACGCTTTATGTGGATACAATTGTCAATTTTTGATCTTCATAATTAATCAAGTTTGTTTAAACTTTTGATGGTTCGAGGTTTCATTAATATACGAAAATTGTTGATTGCCTACAGCGACTTTCAAAGTCAACTAAAGTGGAATATTTTGATTTATTTTCACTCTTTTTTAAAAACCCTAGAGAGAGAAGGAGAGAGGGAGAGAAATCGCAAAAACTTGGTAAACTTCATCGTAAATCTTGGAAAAATTGTGGATCTCATTTATCATTTCATACCGAAAATAATTGACATGTCTGAATTCTCAGAAAATACAAAAAAATGTTCAGTAAGATCTTTTTGAAGAATTCTTGAGATGATGGAAAGTGAGTTGGACAAGATACGACATTCAGTCATATTCGAGGAAAAATTTGATATTGAACCCAGTTTCTGCATGAAGTATAACGTAGGTACTCAAATTTCATTAATCATTACCAATCGGACTGTAATAAAAGAAAAAAGTCAATAAAGCTCTAAAAATGTAACGTAAATTCACAATATTGGCCAATCTAACATTCTTTTGTAGGTACGTAAAATTAGAGCTCTACAATTTTTGGCCGAAATGCAATCGCAAAAAAAATTTCCTACTGAAAGGTTGGTTGTCTCGTTACTGAAGATTTACACGCTCTGTTACTTGAGATTTCATTTTTTTGTTTTCTCTTCATTTTTACGAACATTTTAGCTACAAAGTGGGCTACGTGCTCGTTGGGAATAACATATTTAGAGTGATTACGTTTCGACGATAGTTGTAAGTTTTCAAAAGTCTTTTATAAAAAGTAAATATAGAAGTACCTAACTCTAGCTTGGGAGAGAGAACAAAAATGACGTTGATATTGGGAGTCGATTTTTCAAAATACACATTTTAGTAAATTTTTTGGTTTAACTAAAAAGAAAATGTTAAGCGACAAGTAGGAACTCGAATGATATGAATTCATAAAGAAAATCTAATCGAACGATCGTTGGTAGGTGTTTAATTTGTAAATTTTCAACTCGTTAGATTTTTTCTTCAAAGAGATTCAATATGTTCAATACTTCTCTAGATTTCCTTGTATTTTTTCTCATTTTCACGGGCTCAATTCGGCCATACCGAACTTAAACGGGTCATTTTCATATTCTGAATCTTTTTTCAAATCGTTGTAAATGTCAAAGATCATTATACGAACTACTGATTCTTTAAACATCATTCCTTCTTCCTTTGTAAACCATTTTGATTCAACTTCTCTCTCTTTGATTGGCCAGATCGAATTAAGTTGATTCGTTCATTTTTTTGTTGTAGTGAGGATGTATCCCTGTGATGTTCATTTTTAAAAACAGTTCTTCCTCCACTTCTTATTTACTTTTCATACGGTTGCAGTATCAAAACAACAGGTTCTAAGTCACAATAATTGAAGACCAAAATAGATCAAGGTACCTTCATTCCAATAGCGTTTAATCAAACTCACTATCGGAAGAAAACGGATCCAATTCACCCAAAGAACGAACAGGAAGAAATTTTCAAGATTTTTAGAACTATGCCCACAGATAGATTCAAGTAATCATTCGGAATTACAAAAAAAGAATTATTCGCATGTTTTTCAAAAAATCCTCAGTTTTATCAAAAAAACAATTCAAGTAACGTTCAAGAAAACGTGGAATGAGAAAAATTTTTAGTCCTGCGTTTTCCATGACTTTGGGAATTCAAAAAGGAAGAAAATATGCAATTTGTAGGTATGAACATAATTAGGTATAATGGTTTGTTTTATACTAAATTTTGAATAAACAAAAACTCGAGGCACTTCACAGAAAGTGGTCATCTTTTCCTGTAATATCAATTTCTGCTTTTATGCAAATGGGGCCAACTTTTACAAATATTAAAGTGAATAGTCTTATGAATTCGATATTTCACGCGTTCGGCTCAAATGTTGATTAAAATTATTCAAATATTTATAATCTATAAATGTACTACACAGTAGGTTTTCAAATCTTCAAAATTCTTGCTTTGTATTTTTTTTTTTTTCATCATTTTGTGCGTAGAAAAAATTCCAAGTATGCCCTAAAATCATAGCTCTTTCCAATTCTCAACTGAAAAATTCGAACAATATCACTATTAATGTAATAGATTTCCTTCACAGAAAAACAAAAACTGTATCATAAGATATAGATACTCGTAATACACTTTTGAAAAATCAAAAAATTATTAGAAGAAAATTTTAAAAATTATTAAAATTTAATAATGATAATTAAAACACAATTTGAAAAGAGTATACTATCACAGAAATAAAATGCAGAAAGACGTGACTTTTTGTAGAGAATAATATCGATAATCGATGGTATTTAATTCTTGGAGATAGTTCCGTTGAAAGAAAAACGTGCATCAAAGACTTATAACTGGTTAGGAAACTCCGTTCAAGACTCGACAAATAAATATGAGATCAGATTTCTAAAGGGATTACAATTCGTCATGAAATGTACCTTTAATAGGAGGAGGGAAAGCCCAAAACGAAGATGGATAACCATTTACGTCTCTTTCACGTTTTACAAATGCACTAAACGATGAAACACAATTTCCGATAAAATGGTTGGCTCTACCCAAAATAGCTAAATCTACGTGAGGATTATTTTCCGGGTATTTTTCCACTTCCAACTGAAACATAAGACTACGCGTAAATATCACTCAACACATCAACAGAGATTGTTGAAAAGAATAAAGTTCTACCTCGATGAAATTCTTCCTCAATTCCTCCAACATATGGCGGTTATCAGACGCCACAAAAATTGATCGCACATCTTTAGTAATTCTCAAAACTCTTCTCAATTGTTTAATAATAATATCGTCGGTAGGAAAGCAGGATTCCTGTGTCGTAGGTCCATATTCGGAACGGTAACCAAAACATTGAGGTGATGAAAACAAAATAGGTGCTTGCGGAACATGATCACAAGCTCGGATCTGCGTTCCAAACATAAATCATTTCGTAAGACTGATATTTCTTCGACAAAATAATTATTTTTCAATTCTTACCCAATCTGCACCATTTCTCAAATGAATACCGATGAAGGCTCCACGTGGTAACTTCTCTCGGACAAATTCATCAGCCAATTTATCAATTTCTGAATTCCATTGCAGATACTTGTGCAGACCTATATTTTCCTTCTGAAGAGGGAAAGTGGCGGGTGCACCAGTAAAAGCTAGAACTGAAAAATTTAGAAGGAATTGAAATGATTGTATTCAATCCCGTTTCAAGTATAATTATGCAGCAATTGTGACATACCAGGCCATTCTTCGGGCGGATATTTCAAAGGCCATTGTTTAGGCATATCAGAATGATACACATCATAATGCAAAGGCTCGTAGAACTCTGATTCGACAAAATCGATATCGAACGTATCCCAAAAAGGACCGAACGGATTTCCTTCTTTTGCGTTGCAAGAATCATTGTTTCCTCTGGCCATGTAGCAAAAAACTGTCAACGATACGAGGTACACAAAATTCTATCATGAATTATTTAGGGGAAAGAAACAATATGGATAATAAGTTCGCACCAGTTCTCTTCTCTGGAGGCCAAACATGTTCGGCAAGAGTCTCCATGAAATCTGACATCAGTATTACATCGTGGAATTCTTTTAACGGTTCCACCTCAAAGTACGTATCAAATGGAATTTGCCTCTGTGAAAAATAATATCTTAACAGAAGCACGAGGAGTATTATGTATCGGTCTCAGAACAAGTACGCACAGATTTTGGTTCGCCATATCGATACTCTACCCAGTGGGGCAACACTAACGTTCTGTTAATTCCTTTGGCGAATCCTAAAGCTCCTAGAAAATGATCAGCTTGATTCCCGAATCTCCCTGAAATTAAATTACATCAATTCTTTAGAGTTATTGGCATTGAATTTATGAAAATTCGATTTCGAATGAAAGATTGACAATACGTACCCATGCAAGGGCAATATACGACGTATCCATTTTCTGCTACATCGATGGAAGTGACTAGATGAGGCGTTGTTGAGAGTAATAAGATATTGATTATATTAGAGAGCAAAATTGTATTCATGTTTGTTATTGGTCCTGATTCACTAGGCTTCAAAGAGTATTTGAAGTTTGAGAGGTGAATTTGCGGACCTCCTGAATATCGTCGTCAACTCTCACATTCTATAAATTTTCTTTGAGAGAATATAAAGAGACGTCAATCACTGTGAAACGAAATCAAATTCATTTGACAATCGACATAAATTAATGAATTATCATCATTCAAAAGACCGGGAACAACCTGAGAACAACACGAACACTTTTCAGACAACGAAGAGGCCGGTGAAGTAATAATCAAAACAAAGGAGGCACACCATTGGTAATGAGTGACGTCACTGGATTGCTAGTGTGTCACGGCATGACGACACAGCAACAGCTGCATGACCGTGAGGGCAGAAGATAAAATTTAATGTTTTCTTTTTAACCGCCTTTTTCGTCTTCACAAGAAATTATTGTTAATTATTATTCGCCTTGATCAACAATATAGTCCGACTGAAACAATTTATTTTATTCTTCCATTTTATTGTATGGCGACATGGTAGCCGAGCGTTCTACGTAATCCAATAGTATCTTAGTTACTGACCATGGCTGATGCCAATGTTATTCGTTTGAAGGAATTTGAAAGCCGCCTGGAAATGTTGAACCAAACCATCACGAAAGCCGATAAGCTCTTGTCAGATGAACAACCCAACCTAAAAGCCATCCAACGAACTTATGCCCGACTTGTAGAATTTTCTTCTTTGATTGAGAAATTCAAACCCACTGGAAACCAGAAAGATACAGTCAGTTTCTCGAATGCAATCGAACCTCTAAATCAAGCTCGTATGAGAATTATCGACCTCAGAGATGAGATTGATGAAAATAGCCCGCCTGAAGAGCAGCAACCAATTCAAAGCCTAGCAGCTTTACCTAAACTACGCTTGACGCCTTTTGATGGAAGCATTACTAAATACCCTTCATTTATCCAAGCCTTTTCGTCAGTTTTTGATTCTCGTCCGCTCTCAGAGGAAGACAAATTGATATATTTACAATCATATACTACCGGTGAAGCTTTAGCTGCCATAGAAAACCTTCCACCAACAGCTGAAGGCTACACCAAGGCAAAAGAAATATTGGAAAAAAAAATACAATCAAACGGGAAATGTGATCCGAGCACTCTACCAGAAAATTGTCAATTTATCACCGGCAGTCGACGAAGCAAAATCTCTCAGAACAACATATAATAATATTGATAATGTATTATCTGCTCTTGAAGTTCAAGGTGAGAAATTTGAAAACAATGTTCACCTGCAAGACATCGTCTTTAGTAAAATTCCCCAGAATATACTGTTTCAGCTAACACTTGAAGGTGAACTGAACTTGATAAATTTCCGTAAACGTTTAGACAAACTTCTCTCATTGAGAGAAGCGATTATTTCTTCTACAATTATTCAGAGCAATACGCCAAGTTCACAAATAACTTCAAATTCTCTTCCCACCAACAAAGCCGCCGTATCAGCTCTATTCACAGCTTCAGATCCAAACAAAAAGAATACAAAGAAATCGCAAATGAGGTGTGCTTTCTGTTATCGTTCAAATAGTCATTATTCAAGTGATTGCCTCAAGTATTCAACAGCTGAAGAACGTAAAGAACGAATAAAAGGTTCTTGTTACAACTGTTTAGGTACCGATCATATGATGAATAAATGTAGAAGTAAAAAATTATGTTATCATTGCCGAGGAAAGCATCATTCCAGCCTTTGCTCAACCAAATTTCCATCTAAAGATACTGCAAAAAAGTACGAAAATAGTGAAGAAAAAAATTTAGATTTACCATCTACATCCGCTACCTTACCAAAAGATCAGCAAACCGCCACCGCTAGGATGTTTATCAGATACTTGAGCACGTACCTAACAGCTTGTACGCAGATACGCAATGAAAAAACTGGGTTTTCAGATTACGTTCGTATTATATTTGACTGCGCTTGTCCAGAATCACTCATTTTAGATGAATCCGCTGATTTTCTACAACTCGAACGTTCCGCAAAGCAAAAAATACCCGTCAAAGGTTTTCTTGACAAGCAACCAAAATGGATCGAAACAACGACAGTCTTCGTGAATTTTCCTGCAGCAAACCGGACAATTAGGCTCCAAACTACCCCGGAAATAGCTGATAATATACAAAGTGCTGACCATAACGAATTTTTGAAGCATTATCCACAATATGCCAAGTACAATTTTGCCGATGAAGGCAACGGGAAAAAGCCTCAAATTCTCATAGGAGGAGATTTTTTCTTCTCTTTCTTAGCCAATGATTTCAAAATTACCATCGAAGAAGATCTTCACCTCGTTTCCTCCATATTTGGATGGATGATCACTGGCATCACAGAAAAACTTAACGGACCGCGTCTTCTCGTCACATCAAGCTCAATAGAGAGACTTTCCGCTCTCGACGTAGTTGGTATCAGAGATGCTTACTCAACAGATATTGAGGAACAGGAACGAGCCTTACAACAATTTTATCAAACTATAAAATTGGAAAATAATCGTTACGAAGTAGGATGGCCGTGGCGAATTAACCCGTCCAGTCTACCAAACAATTTCGGACTCTCTCTAGGCCGTCTCCGAACTTTATGCAAAAGTTTAACTGGTAAATTCATGAAGGCATACAATGAAATCATCCGCACTCAAATTACTACAGGTATCCTTGAAAACGTGACGGATCCTCAGAGGCGTGCCGATGTTTATTATATCCCTCATCAAGGTGTATTTCAACCCGAAAAATCGACGCCACTTCGAATTGTCTACGATGCGACTGCAAAAACAAAAAGAAACGCTTATTCGCTCAATGACGCAGTTCATAAGGGTTGCCTGCTACTCGAAGCTCTTGTCGGTGTGGTAATCCGTTCCCGCCAGTACCTAATATTTCTGTATGCCGATTTTGAGAAAGCTTATCTCCAAATTGGTCTACGAATACAAGATCGAAACTACGTTCGTTGCCTATGGTTAAAGGACCACACTAAACCCCCTGATGTTGAAAATTTAATGCACTTACGGTTCACAAGAATTGCCTTCGGAGTGAAAGCTTCTGCATTCATTTTAGCTGCAACAATAGCATTTCATATTAATCAAAATACAAGTCTTAACGAATTTGCTGCTCAACTTAAGAGATCATTCTACAGCGACAATCTTGTAACAGGCGCCGATTCGATCGAAACAGCTGTCCAATTAGCGCAAACTACAATTAACGCATTCAAAGAGTGTTCTATGAATCTCCGCTCATGGGTGTCATCATCAGAAGCAGTCGTCAACGCCATCCCACCACAAAATAGAGGAACAAAGTCTGTAATTTCGTTACTTGGTCTTCAATATGATGCTCAAAATGACGAATATTCAATTGCTACGCCAAAAATTGTTTCCGGAGTTCCTACTCTTCGTTCAATCCTAAAAAACACATCGAAAGTATTCGACCCACTCGGCCTTGTATCACCACTTATCCTTCAAGCAAAAATGCTCCTACAAACGATTGATAAACACGCAGATCAGTGGGACACACCTCTTTCGAACGACTATCAGGAAAGATGGAATGAGATAGAGTCCGATTTAACTCGACTCTCATCAGTCAAAATACAGAGGTATGTACCTAACAATAATACCACTACTCTGCATGCGTTTTCAGATGCTTCGGCTCGAGGTTATGGATTTGTAATCTATCAACGAACTGAGATTGACGATTCAGTCTACATCAACATCATATTTGCTAAAGCTAGAGTCACGCCTCGTCGGAAACTCACAATTCCCAAATTAGAATTACTAGCAGCGTCACTTGCCGCCCGAGCAATCGCTTTCATCATTAAAGAATTCAGAATACTATTACCGAATAAATCAATACTTTGGTGTGATTCGAAATGCACCCTCGCACGAATCTATAGTTCCAAAATTTTCTCCCATTTTGAAGAAAATCGCCTACAGGAAATTCGAACCGTTCCTGACCTCATCTGTCGTTATGTACCGTCAGAATTGAATATTGCGGACGTAGCATCAAGAGGCTCCACACTTGCCGAACTTAAACAATCACCATGGTTTACTGGTCCTCATTTTCTTCAGTTACATTCAAATCAGTGGCCGCCATTCAATCCTATCGATATTAACGCCTTTGAATCCAACCTGGAACCAACAAACTCACAAAGCATCGATGTTCTCCATATAAAAACTGAGCCAACAATAACTCTACTCAATATCACACTAACCGATTTTTCTTCTTTCTCAAAACTGGTTCGCACTACGGAAATATTGATTCGTTTCATCAGCTTCAAATCGCCAACGTTTAAGCAAAAAATGGGACTCACGAATGAGAACATAAAAACAAAAACAATCCAATGGTGGATACGAACTGTCCAAAAATCGGTTTTTCACGAAATCTTTCACGACCTGCAAAACGAAAAATCAAATGATCTTGTCAGAAAATTGAATTTGAAAATTGATGAAAACGGTATCATACGTTGCAAAGGAAGATTTAAACACGCACCATTGTCCGAATACGAAAAGGAACCTATATTGCTTCCGAAGGCCACACAGAGTCATTTTGTTCGTTTAATTATACTACACTATCATGAGGCAAACTTCCATGTTGGGACCAACCACACGCTGACAGCAATCCGTCGAATGTATTGGATCATAGATGGCCGACGATCCGTATTTAATACCTTAAAAAGTTGCGCTCCATGTTCTCGTCACACAGCACGACCATACAAACAACCATCAGATTCTGAACTGCCTCCTGTTCGTCTTACACCAACCGAAGTACCTTTCGCGAAAGCTGCAATCGATACACTTGGTCATTTATTTGTGGATGGTCACAAAAAATGGATATTACTGGTAGTATGTCTTGTTACACGCGCTATAATACTGGAATATCTGGATTCTCTACAAACACGCGACATCTACCTCGCCTTACGTCGATTTTGGGCAAGACAAACTTCACCAACGTTTTATTATTCAGACAATGCTGCACAGTTCATTTTAATCGAGGAAGTCATACGAACGAATACGGTCCATGAAATTACTTGGGAACGGATCTCTCCTGGTGCAAGCTGGGCAGCAGGTGTCAATGAACGCCTGGTAAGTCCAGTTAAACAATGTCTCTACCGTACTCTACAGGGACGATCACTGCAATCAACACTTTTCCAGACAATTCTGCTCGAAATAGAAGCAACAATCAACTCAAGACCAATTACTTACGTTGATGAAGATAACAATTTCCGCCCTTTGTCACCAGCTGATTTCTTGCGTTCAAGGTATCGTGTCCCAATTGATGAACCATCACTTCCAAACCCAGATTCGATGTCTCAGAAAGAAATAGCCGCTCTATCCCGACAAGCAAATGAAATAATTAATGAATACTGGCAAATATGGTCAACGATGTACCTGCAAACTTTACGAGAACGCCATACGTACGATCAAAAACACTTCAAGGCAAGAACAACGAACCTCGCTCCTCGAATCGGTGATGTGGTTCTATTGGAAGAACCAAATCAACCACGAGCTAAATGGCACTTGGCGAAAATCGTCAAATTATACGAGAGTAAGGATGGTCAATTCCGTTCGGCTTTCGTCCGTACGGCTAACAATCAAATACTTCAGCGTCCGATGGAAAGCCTTTACCCGATGGAAATAGCAAATACAAATTCAAGTCCGACTCAGGTGTCACCTCCAGACAGCATCGAAAACATAATCATTCCAGACGACATCGAAAACATTATTATTTTGGACAATGAAGAAACCAATCAATGAAGAAGCATAATACTTACTCATTTAGTTCTTCTGGTTATCTACCATAACTATTTCATAATTATTCATAGTAAGTTATTAGTTACCATTTATCATAATATTATTGCATTATTTATTTACTAGAGCTAATTCCCAGCACATTGCTGTGTTTACATTTACATTGTATAATCATAGCTTAGGCTACAAAAAAAAAAAAAAAAAAAAAAAAAAAATTTTTGTGCCCCCGAGTGTCACGGCATGACGACACAGCAACAGCTGCATGACCGTGAGGGCAGAAGATAAAATTTAATGTTTTCTTTTTAACCGCCTTTTTCGTCTTCACAAGAAATTATTGTTAATTATTATTCGCCTTGATCAACAATATAGTCCGACTGAAACAATTTATTTTATTCTTCCATTTTATTGTATGGCGACATAGTGTGAGTGGCTGCGGGCTGCAATGACGTCATGATTTCGATATTGATAGTGCCAACCTCTTTTATCAAAAACCTTGAGTAATCACAGATCAATTAATGGCGAAAGTCGCGGATGGAGCGCATATGTCGCTAGGTATCCTTGTTAGAATCAATTTTCTGAAAACCGTTGGCACTTTAGTACTTTCTGGCGCTAACACGAATGTGAGTCATGTTACTGTGAGTTACTGGAGAATTTGATTGGTCGTTATCTATGTTGTCAGATATTTTGCCGAGTTGAATAGGTTCACAATATCTTTGATTCTCCGCTGAATTAGTTCGATTGATATAAAGAAGTCCGGTGAATTGCTGAATGTCAATGTGAATTAATTGCTTTTCTCTTACGCATTTCAATCAATTTACATGAATGCTCGCTGTGCAGCAGTGTTGCGTTATTTCCTCGACTCGCCGTTTTTAATTATGTTTTAATATTTGTGAAAGTCCGATGATATGGTTCTCGAAATGAAGTTAGTCGATCAAGTGGTCCGAAGTTTCAAAGTGGCAAAGATATTCCGGGACTTTCACGATAAAGTCACCGCGATAGATTTTTCGCCGGAAGGCGATTTTATAGTATGCTGCAGCGAAGACGATCAGATAGTAGTGTACGATTGCGAAAAAGGAGTTCAAACAAAGACAGTTAACAGTAAAAAGTACGGTGTAGATTTAGTGCATTTTACGCACGCAAAAAATACTTGTATTCACAGCTCAACTAAAATCGACGACACAATACGATATCTATCCCTTCATGACACGAAATATATCCGATATTTTCCCGGGCATACCAAAAAAGTGGTCACCATGTGTTTATCACCGAACGATGATTGTTTCATATCGGGATCCATGGACAAAACCGTACGCTTATGGGACATACGATCTCCAAATTGTCAAGGAGTATTGCATTTACACGGAAGGCCAGTCATCGCCTACGATCCAGACGGTCTCATCTTTGCAGCCGGTATCAATTCGGAATGCATAAAATTATACGATTTGCGATCGTTTGATAAAGGCCCGTTTGTAACGTTTAAACAGTTGCAAGAAAAAGAATGCGATTGGACCGGGCTGAAATTTAGTCAAGACGGAAAAACAATTCTGATATCAACAAACGGTTCGACCATTCGATTAGTCGACGCCTTTCAAGGTACACCTTTGCAGTCGTTCGCGGGACATTTGAACAATAAAGGTATACCTATTGAAGCGTCCTTTAGTCCGGATTCGCAGTTCATATTTAGCGGTTCGACTGACGGAAGGATACATGTTTGGAATGCGGAGACCGGTTATAAAGTATGTGTTTTGAATGGAGATCATCCGCATCCGGTGACGTGCGTACAGTTCAATCCAAAGTATATGATGTTAGCTACGGCGTGTCAGAATGTCGGATTTTGGCTACCGAATGTGGATGAGGATTAGTTTGTCATCGGAGCGCGTGACATCAAAGCTCGTCATTTTTTAACGGGTAAGTAATATTCATTCTCTGTACTGTCGATAACTAGCAAATAATATTGCATCCATCGTTGCAACGTACGAGTAAGATCTCATAGCCTCCCTGCAATCGAGCTGACTCGTGCTTAGCTTATCTCATAATTATCATCCGTTGATCGTTACAATCTTATCTTAGTGTTATATTCAACTTCGTCGAAGAGAACGGTTTGATTTCAGAGAATTTAACGCGAATACAGGTTGCGTTTTAAACGAGATATATTATTGTGTTCGTGAGATAAGAGGTTATTTAGGATTGGTCGCTTGTTTGTTTATATTCGAGCTTGCTGCTAGGTTCTGCTCATTAAACTTAGCTCGTCTGTAATTCTGGCGAAGATTTGAACATTACTACTTCAAATTTCGTTTCTACGCTTAAACAAAATGAAACTTTTCTGGTGTGACTGATGAAAGTTCTATTTTTTCGTCATAGGCATATGGACGAACATGTGTATATTTCACCTGTTAGGTGTCAGAATTCTGTTTCGTAGTATTGTTCGATGTTTTCTTCGTTCATTCTATGTACCTATTCTGGTAATTGAGCGTGATAATTGAATAGAACCCTTCCAACAGTTGTTAAATCGTCCGAGTAAATGGATATGAGGCTTGTTTATTTGATTTAGTGAGCTTGAAAAAGTGTATCCTCTATGGTAACTTAGTTTCTATTGATGTAAAACGACCTCAAAGTTGGTTTTTCTCACATGTTAGTTAAATGTTTATCGACTTATGTAATTATTAGAAGAACCTAATCTCAAAAATTTTGTGAAATCGTTTCGAAGAAATTCTTGTCGGCGTAGAGAAGGAGAATTTCCTAAAAATAGAGCGGAAAAGTTGTTGTAGGGAGTTGTAACTTGTAATGTTCAGGTTTGTGTCAGTTCGTTAGTTTCTGATAAATAAATTTACATACTTAGAGATACGTGTGTGTTTGATTTTCGCTGAAATTTTTGTACCTCTAACGAGGATGAAGAACTGTATTTTTGAAGGTTATTGGTTTACAGGGTAAAAAAAATCGAAATTCACTTAAATGGCATTCTATAAAAATAGAAAATGTGAAAGGTGAACGAATAAATGAAGGACGGGAAAATTAATTTCCGCGAGGAATGTAAGGGAATCTGAAGCCAAAATTTAGTTACGTGAATTATGAACGATGAAATAGAGTATGAGTGTGTTGACTGTATGCATGAGAAAGAGAAGTATAGAGATTGAAAAATATTTTGAGACGATGGTGAAGAGATGCACCACGATCACCGCAAAAGTTCATCCGCATAAAAAATGTCTCGTTAGGGCGATACAGGTAAATTTCTGACCGCATTCTACTTCAATATCATGGCTTCTACCCAAATTTAAATTAATTCGTTTCTATTCGAGAGAAATATCCGCAAAATCTAAATTTCCATCTCAAACCTCTGACTTGTTGCGTCATTAGTTTCTTATCAATCATTGGTAAATTTACATAGTAAATGAATACTAGCTCTCTTATTGGCGTCTTTCTTCAACTTGCAACAAGAATATAAACAATTTTTTTCACAATATGGATTTCTTGTATAAAAAAATAAATGTTTACATTTTTATGGTAGTATCGAATGCCAATGAATTGATCTTTGGTAAAATTATCAGGGTTGTGACGTTGGTGTGAATAATTTCATCAAATGTTTGAGAGGAAGACAAAACGGAAAATGAAAGAAGTTGTGAGCCAGATGTTGTGAAAATTTTGTTAAAATTACTAAGTAGATCAAGATGGAATCGCTCAGCGAATAAGTCAGACAGATGCGGTATAGGGACTCAGAGAGATGGGGGAATTAGGAAATAGAGGATAAGAAATTGGAAGTGGGAATGAGTCTACGAAAAAAGAGTGGAGTTTCAGCGGCTTCTGCCCAAAAAGACTATTTCCAGGGAGGAAGTATGAAAAGACAATAGATTTGCCAGCTAAATTGTATGTTGGTGCTTCATAATCTAGTTTAGATCGAAGTTGTAGCAGTAATTCTCTGGACTGGGAGATAAATTAAAATGATGTTCGAGGCACGTGTGGGAGTTTGGCATTTAAAAATTTGATGTGAAGGATCCACAAAAGTTTTCCATCAAAGTGGAGGTCGAGAACTGTAGCAGAATGGCGGAATGAAATTTTGTAGGAAGAGAGGATAGGATGTCTTTTCTTAAAAATAACTAAGTAGGTTTTGGAGGTAGAAAATTTGAAGTCATTTTTTTATGTCCATGTCGTGATTAAGTTGAGTCTTCCCTCGAGAAGTCTGTGGGCTCTCCGAGAGTTGGAAGAACAAGTGGAAATGTTGTAGTCATCGTTCTTGTAATAATATGAGGAAAAGCGAGACACTAAATACTTCTCCCTGGGGCGCTCCGGTTCTTGACTAAGAGAGGGGGATCCGCACTATTAATGTCATATCATGAAGGAAACTTGGGAGAATATTCAAGAGATCGCCTCGAAGGCCAATTTTGTGTGGTTGTCCTCCAAACCCGAGAAAAGGCTTTTTAAAGATCGAAGAAGATGGAGTAAAGACATAGGATTTTCGGAGTGTAGAGTTATTAATTTGGATTGAAGATCGATGAGAGATTGGGTGGTCTTTCGCCCTTTTCGAAAACCGCACCACCAATAATTGAAAGTAGTGCACGCACATTTTCAAAGACGTCTATCTAAACAGCGATGTATGTTCAAAGTCACGTTTCTATTTCGTTTGATCTGGACTCCTGTTTTCCTTCTATGCGGTATTCCAAATTCTTTCACGAAATTTTTGCCATACTTCTGTTGCGGCACCGCATTTCCCTCCTTTTTTTTTCCAATTTTCAATAATAAGGAGTCTACAAGATTCCATTTCTCTTTCTGTCCATGGGATTTGTATTCTCAGTACGGTCGCGAAATGTTGGAAGTCAATATTTGCTCTTTGTGGCTTTAAACTCGACTATTTTTTTTTTTTTTTTTTTTTTTTCGTTTTCCTCAAAATGAATTCCTGTCAATACTTCGCTTGAACCTGTTTCTTATTTCATCGTGATGGATCTTCACCCTGATTGTGTCCTGGGCCTCACCGTGAAACCTCGAGGTAGCTTTTTTAGAATTGTAACTCAAATTTATCTGCTTTCTGTGAAACTGGGGATTTATATTCTATCGTCATCTTCATCATTCATTATTTGTCGTTCTATCGAGTCACATTTATGCGTGCGTATTGAAAAACGCGATTAGTCATTTCGGTTACAAAGATTTAAATTCGTTTAGAAAGATGCATCATTGAAAGCCTGAATGCTTCTTTGTTACGAATTACTGGTGCTTGGTAGGAGAAGTGGGGAAGAAGAAGTATTGAAAACGAGAGATAAAAAACAGTGAGAATAATGAAAAGTGATGAAAAGGGAAGAAGGCGTTTGTGCATGAAGTTTCTACAATGTTTATATTCCTTTTTTTTCTTCTTCTTCTTTCTGGGTTATTTCTTATTTCCTTCGTCGTCGATATCAGTACCGCGTCTACAAGGTCTTATTTTGTCGTCTTTACTTTTCGTCCGGTCGATTCATACAATAAATGTTATTTCTTGAAATGTACCTATATACATCTGTATACAGAGAAGAAGATCTGTGGCGAGATTCGTGATTTCGTCACAATTCTTTATGTTTTCGTTCATTCGAAACAGATATACATAGTGGTAACTGACGTGCGCTCTTTTCAGCGGTTAAATATTACTAACGAATCGTCAGTCTGTCTTGACTCGTTCTGCACTATGTCATATTTTATTGCGGAAGACCGAAATTGAACGAATGTGCATATGTACGAAAATTGGCGACATCTTTTGGGGTTGTTCTAATGCACGTGATCCAGTGCGCCAGATTTGAGTTCCGCCCTCTACTGAATCTGTACTGTGTGAATTTGTCGTTGTGTTGATCTAAATGATAATCATCTCGTCGTCGTTAACTTGTTTTGCTACAGGTTGTTTACTAGTCTACTAACGCTTCGAGAGGGTGACTGTACTTCAGATCGACGTCGAATTGAGGTTGATTTATAGTCGACGAGCACATAGTTGAAGCATCAGAGCAGTCCATTCCAGATCGACGCAACAGAGCAGTCGATTTTAGGTCGATATAAAATTTTGGATAAGTCTTCTCGATATCAACGTCGACTTGAGGTCGATCTCAACAATATATCGATGCGATTGTGACCAAGACTTTGAAAGAAGTAAATATCGTTGACCAAAAATCGATTGGGTTATCCGAAAATGATCGTAAAATTTTGTAATCCAGTATATATGTAAACCTTATGTGTTGAAAAAAATACGTCATGTGGTTCTCCTCCACCAATTGTTGCCAATTAGAGGTATTGTGACGTCAAATGTTTTATCAATAGTGATAGTGGATTAATTTGTTAGAATATATGGATACACCTACATGATTTTCCATTGTGATAGAGAGAACTATCAGACATTATAAAAATTTGGTCCCAGCCCGAAATTATCAACCGTATTTCATAGAATTTTTTTGCGCGATAACGTTATCAGGTCTTCATTGAATTCAACGTGATTAAATTAGAAATCTCCAAAATGATGTAACGATGTGAGAGAAGGCAATCATGGCTGTAAGGGGATACCTTCGACGCATTTCTTACGGTAGTAGAGTATTGATAGTATTTATTCTACACATTCTGAAGGATAGAAAATGAGCTACCCGTTCATCATTTTTTTCTCGTTGATGCTTTAGTGTTAATCCTTCATCATAATTTTAAAGATCGCGAGCCCGACTTGACAGCGTCAAAAATTCCTCCTTTGTTCTCAAATTTGCTAGAACTAATCTTAGCGGGTCGTGGCTTACCGCGTTGGTGAAATACCTAGCCTTATTATTAATAATTTTGAAAAAAACATTCTCCAACTTTATCCATCTGAAATTTTTGGATTCAGCAACAGCATACGTATCGCATCTTATTTCCATTTTGTCATAATTCATCTCTTTCTCAGAAGGGGTTCAGTTTTTTTACTGGAGGCCGACGTACGATTTTAAAACCTAGTATTTTGATAAATCTCCTTTATAACTCTTCTCGTATCTCCGTTTTCTAATTTGTTGTCCTTCTTCTATTGGTTGGTTTGACTCGTCAATTACCTCTAATATTCTGGTGAAGATCGAGAACATATATACGAGAAAGAATCCTCAGTTCGAACTCGTGTGTTTTTTCTTTTTCTTTTTTGCTTGTCCAAAAAAATATCCACACGAATTGTATTTCAAAGTAGAAAGTTGGACCTTTTCTGGGACGATACGCTTCTTCCGAGCGAGACCATTGTTGGCGAAAAAAGTAAAAAAATAATAATCGTTTTAGATTATAAAGGACGGAGTCAAGACGTACTCTTATACTTTTGCTACAGTTCAATATTGTAAAAAGGTGTTCGTAGGAGTTGTTTTCTATTTTGTCTTGCGTTGTCTTTCAAGAGAAGACACCTACTACAGGTCTCTAAGAGGAGAAAAAATCTGGGGATATCTTTTACACCTCTCTGTCCGGAGCATTTTTTTTTTCTTTTTCGTCTCAGCAGGGCGTTCGCAGTTGAGATGTATCGTAAGCACCTATGTAATTCTTCCATGTTGTATAGAACTCGATTCGTATCAAATTGTAGGATCGTATCCATTGTGTCTTCACCAAATTAAGATTCACAGGACAAGGACCGTAAATATTTTCTGTTCAAGTTGAAGTGATGTTCGGTGCGTTTGAAAATTTTTCTGAGCTTTTCAAGATCGAAAAATTCATCTTACGAAGTAATTCTTCGAAAATATTCTTCTTTAAAGCGTTTTAATAAAAAGAAAAATTTTTACTTTACGAAATTCAACTTTGGAGATTCTCTTTCCTATTACGGTGACGTGCCGTAACTAATTGAATGTATTTAAAACATATCAGACATAAATATAGTACGGCTTTCCAGCAGACCTTCTTTAGTCCAAATTTGTCGGGAATAATCTTCAGAATTCCTGAGATTTCCCCCTCCTTCCCGCCTAGGGGATCAAATATACGATGGAAATGAATTTTTTCCGTTTTTAATGAAAATACCTCAGTACAAAAATTATCCGCGCCAAAATTGAAAAATCTGTTTTTATGTGGTTTTGATTATTGTACCTTGTAGTATTGGTCAAAAAGGTTTGAAAAAACTATTACGACCAATACTCGTAATTCTAGCCTTATGGGAAAAACAACCTGACCCCGTTTTCGGGAACGACATTTGCGCCACTATAGGCCGGTCCAAACGCAAATACCGCCAGTGTGCTGCAGCCAAGGGTGGTGAGCAATTCGATTTTAGGGCTTAAGCTTAAGGCTTAAACTTAGAGAAGAATTTCTTTTTGCTTAAGCTTAAGGCTTAAACTTGAAGAAGAATTTCTTTTTGCTTAAACTTGACGCATAAGATTTTGTTTTGCTCAAACTTGAAGTTTATTTAAGATTTACGAGTTTCAACCTAAAACTTAAGCTTAAAGCTGAAAGGACAAAACATGATTTCGTTGGAAAAAACATGTTTTTTCAGAAAACAAACATGTTTTTGTTGGAAAAAAACATTTTTTTGTCAGAAAAATATGTTTTTGCCTTTCTTAAGTTTTAAGCTTTTGTTTTGCTTATCAAGTCACTTGATTAAGCAAATAAAAAATCATTTCTTTCTAGCTTATTTACGGCTTAAAACTTGAATAAAACTTAAGCTTACCACCCTTGGCTGCAGCTGAAAGATTCAGCTTTGGCTTTTGGTTTAAATTTCTGACCTTGAAAAATATAGCTTCGGCTTCGGCTTGTCCAAAAAAAATTTGGCTAACTAACGGCTCTTCATTCGATGGAAAAATTGGACACGATCATGAGAAAAGGATCTCTATTAGAGGTACAAGAAGTCAAGAAAAAATTGAAGTTGAACTTGATAAAATAATCAATAATGTTGAAATGTTACTGCCACATGCCAGGAAATGACGATCTATCAAAGCCATTTTCACTAGGCTTCTCAGGAAGCAAGAAGCAGCGTTTTTAGAAGTGACGCGCCATGTAAACACTGTAAACTCCAAAGCCAAAACTAGCCAAAAAAATTTCGCTAAATTCAGTTTTTGGCATCCAAAGGTGGGCTTAAAGCTGGCTTTCGGCTTCTGTCCTATCAGTGGAAATTTGGCTGAATTTAGCTTTCGGCTTTTGGCTTTTGCCTGGCTGCAGCACATTGAAGACCGCCATAGTTTAGCTCCCGTTTTCAATTTTGGCAAAAATACCATTTTAGGTGAACAAACCACATGCGTAATTAGCGATCCTAGCGGATGGCCGGCCTGAATAAGAGGTTGTACATGTAGAATCAACTTTATTGCTGTAAATATTGTTTTAGACAGAAAAATGTAGGAAATGAAGATTGTAGCTCTCATAATTATCTTACGGGTGGAAAATCCATGAAACTGTGTGTATTCGTGTATATTCACTCAAAATTGCTGCTGGGTGTACTTTATTTTGAAGACGTGTTAGCTCGATTTCCATCGCTTTGATCAAAAAATTATAAGAATGCTTTTTTTTTGTAAATATTACAAGGATTATCTTTGTACTGAGGTATTTTTATCTTCGGTAGCGCGGTTTGCGAGAAAAATAATGAAAATATCTTTTTAGCGCATTTCTATCAAAATACTAGCTGCTAGGTGGGCTATACTTTGAAGACTTGTTTGCTCGATTTTCATTAAGTTTACCAAAAAATCACAAGAATACTTTTTTCTTGTAAACTTGGTGAGGATTATCTTTGTACTGAGGTGTTTCCGTCGTAGGTTGTGCGGTTCGTGGGAAAAATCTATAAAACTGCGCGTATTTAGTGTATTTTCAAAATCGTTGCAGAGGGTACTTCATTTTGAAAGTGTTTTAACTCGATTTCCATCGCTTTATTCTAAAAATGATAAGAATTCTTTTTTCTTGTAAATTTAATGAGAATCATCTTTGTACTGAGGTATTTTCATATTTGGCTTCGTAGTTCGCGAGAAAAATCTAAATAAACCTGTGTTTTCAGTGTATTGTTTTCAATACAGCTGCTGGGTGGACTTTGTTTTGGAGTGCGCGTTAACTTGATTTCCTTCGCTTTCGTCGAAAAATGATAAAAATCCTGTATGTATTCTTCCAAATTTGGTGAGAATTATCCTCGTACTGAGGTGTTTTCGCTTCAAATAGTGTAGTTCCCAAAAACTTTCTTGTTTAGCGTATTCGTCAGGCGGACTAAAGACTCGTTTACTCAATTTCCATCAAGTTTATGCAAAAATCACTAGAGTTATTTTTTCTTGTAAATTTGATAAGGATTATTTTTGTACTAAGGTATCTCCATTTTAGGTAGCACGGTTTGCGAGAACGACCCAAAAAACTGTTCCAGTTAATTGTTTTGAAAATGTATCTGCTGGGTGTATATTTCATTTTGAAGGCGCATTAGCTTGATTTTATTTGTTTCCATCGAAAAATCACAAGAATACTTTTTTCTTGTAAATCTGGTGGAGATCATTTTCGTATTGAGGTATCTCCATGTTAAGCTACACGATTTAGAAAAAAATCGTTTTCTTTTTTTTAGCCTTTTTTCATCAAAATAACTATTGGGGGTGTCTTTTGAAGATTTGTTTGCTCGATTATCAGAACGTAAATAAAATAAATACAAGACTACTTCTTTTCCATAAAAAAATTACGCATTCCCACATAACTAACTCTCTCATCCAACCTCTCCATCTTGCACCTACTGCTAACAAAACAATTCAATAGTTGATCATTTTGTCTCCTGCCCCCAACTCTCTTCTCTCCGTACTTCCACAAGTACACCTCCTTCCTCACTTAAGCGCTCGTGAACAATCATCTCAGCATTCGTGGTATCCGACAATACTTACGACGGACTAACTTTTACTCCAACAACTAAACAAACCTAACTGTCCGCCCTAATTCCACTCAACATTAATCTATAAAAAGTACACCTCCCTTACATGATTACTCAATAATTTTCTACACCCTGCTAAATAGACCCAATGTAGCTGACAGCTCGTTAAAATGAAAAAAAAATGGGGGAAGACTGCCTCTTCTTGACATTGAACTAGAAATTTTCTTTTCAATTTTGTTATTGCTTAGAACTTGTCTTTTAGAGATGTGAAAGAAATCATCTTAAACTCATTATACTACCTAGGTTGTGGGAGAAAGATTTTGTGTTGGAAAATCATTAGATGTAAGGAATTTCGATTTGCATGCAGGTTTTTGTAAATGTAAGATTTCACGCGGTCATGTAATGTGAGGAAAGGTAGAAATCATGGTTACATAACACAAAGAGCTGTGATTATCATATTATTAGAACAGAAGATGAGAATTATCTCAAGGAACTAAAAGTCCAATAACAAATACTAAGACCTCTCTGATTATTTTTGCTGATTTCTGTATCATTTCCCTAGTGATTTTTGCTTCCTGTATTTCGATGCCACGATGGATAGTTTTACTCGTTAGACATGATACTAAATCAGTCTTTTTCTTGTATGAATGGTAAAAGTATTGATTTTCGGGAATGAAATACTATTTCGTATGCTGCAAGGTAGCGTAAAATCTTTCCCTCCCCCTCCTTCTTTTCCTCCGCCAGGATTTACATGGTGAATTGACTTCCAAATATGGTGATTCTATTGTTCTATTTCATTATTGAATATTTATTGAACCTGAGATATTGCCCTCTGCAGCTTGAAATCAATTACGTACGACTTCACGTTTATAAAATTGGTAATTTGTGGTAGTTGTAATGATAGAAATGATAGCGTGCATATCTAAAAGTATATGCGCGTACACATATTCAAAATGATGTACGTAGCGGGTCGAAGTCCGAAACTTGATAAAATATTCAATAGTTCTTCCTCGGCTGAGAGTTGTTGCCTTTATGAGCCGATCGATGGAAATTACTGTCTCGCGCGAGTTTCTATCCTATAATGCATACTGGTGGCACCGGCCAAAACCCCGGAGAAAGACAGTGGTCTCCCCACGCGTCCTTGGATTCAAGCCAGTCCCTGACGTACGAGTACATACTACATATAAGTAATACCGCCGCTGTCTGAAAGCCGTTGGTATGAACTCATAAGCTTACCCCATCCTTCGACGATATCTCTTTGAATTTGCTTCTATTGCTCAGGAATGGTATTACCTCTTCCCAACTTATTTCGATGTTATGGAAACCAGACGGTAATTCTGTAAGATGACTGGCAATCGTTTCGTCTTCTTATGTACTCGTCTGTGATATTGTTTTTCATTATTACCTACTCTAAATCTCGTAATCCCTTCTACTACGTATTATTCAGCATCGATCCATAGTCGTTTTTAGTTCAAGTTTACGTTTGGTATCCACATGTTTAGCGTACGTGTTTCGCATATGTTGGAGCAAGGTTATTGAAGTTGTCATCTGCATGATTTTCTTTTTCAGACTGCCACGTTCAGTACTCGCTATTCTTCGAATAAAATTAAGAGAAAAGGAGGAGGAGATATATAAGGTAAACATTTTTTGACTCAAGCAGGACGCCCTATGATATGAATTCTAAATTTGCAATCCGTCACATTGCTTTCAATGTGTTCGACTTTTTTTAGCTTCAGTAGCTCGTATGTATAACGCTTCATTCGCATGAACCATCAATAATTTCCAGTCTTTTGAATTTGCACTGGAAAACTTATAATCTCGAATGATTGTAATTCTCTTCCAAAACTCATCAACCTTCACCTGTCCGTCACATTCCTCCTTCTGCGAACGACAACTATTTAAAATAGAATAGAATTAATATTTGGATGAAATTTCCCATTTCCCCAACTTTACGAGCTTTCAAAGTTCGAGAGCGGCCGCGAAAACACGTTTTTCAAAACGGTCCTTCCGTGTGGATGACTTCTAGAACAAAAATTGAACATCGAACCGAATATAATTGGGGCTTATTTTGACCTACTCGTATAAGTTGGTTACTCCTCGTGACGGGGTTAAACACGCTCGAGCTTTCAAATTGGCGTTTTCGAAAGTCTAGTCGGATGACTTTCGTGTAGGGGATTATAGAGAAAAGTTTACTCGAGGTGCGACCGATAAAATAACGACGTGTTGATCGTAACGCGAGGCGGTTGCTGTCATAAAGCATATTCCACGAATTTCTCAATTAACGCATGTATGTACGTACGCAGTTAACAAATACCGCGCAGGAATTTTCTTTATGCAATGCGCTGCCTTGAAATGTACTACATGATTTATATTTTTTTATTTTTAGTCGAAAGAATCTTCTTAACGATGGTACTATAAATGTCTGGATGAAACGAAACAGCGTCAGTCGTAAAATACATTTATTGAAAACCTGCGACGACAAAAACATTCAAAAATCTACAATAATCGTCACTCATAACGCGTCGAACGCGCTCATTGAGGTATCTTCTAGCACATCTGGGAACATTTTTTTCCCCAGCTTCACTAGACATTCAAACGTGACAGAGTGTTCAGTTGATACGCCGACGATCGTCAACTTCTGTAAGGTTTAGGTATATGGTGACGTAGTATTGAAGCCTCACATATGCGGTAGTTCACATCTTTTCTATCATAAAAGCCCTTCGGTCGCGCCACTTTCTTCGCTTGCGTGTTTCTTGTACTTTCTGTTGACGAAGAACGTCGATTTTTCTTATCTAACATGAGAAAAATCCGTTACCTTAATGATATGCAGTTACTTTGTTGCCAAAAAGTGATGAAATCATCCGCAAACTGAAATACGTGCAGGCGTACCTTCGCTTGGGTAGCAATTGTCAATTAATTATTTGCACGTACAAGTTGATTGACTCGTCTTCTCACACCTAACAATGCATAGATATTTCCTCTTAGTCCAGTCAATGAAGAATTTTCATGGGCTATAAATGTGACGGAAGTTTTTTTTTTTGTAATGTGCTCAGGATAATCCCTTGATTAAAATATCGATGAGTCCTATGCGCTCTACCTCCCGCAAAGTCCCACCGAAAGAACAAGTTTTGAGGAGTCAAGTAATCAAAACGAATACATTACGAGACTCAAGAATTAGACCTCCGAGTTTTCTCGGAAATCAGAGGGTACAGAAATGTTTGAACTTCAATTTCTACAAAGGTTGGACTATGGCTCTAAGGGACGTGATACTGAGAGTCATATCGGAACTCATAATGAGTGAGTGAAGTGCCAGTAGAGCATTAGTATTGAAAAAGGGTTTTTTCAATTGTACAAATCTACTTTATTAGTTGCTTATACAACAGTACTTTCGGGTGTTATCCCATCATCAGTTGTGTCGCAACTGGAGAACAAGGCCTTAACCATGAGTTTTTATAGTATAAAACTGTGATCTTATTGGCTATAACAATGCTGTGTTGTGATTGGTCCACTTCTTAGAAACTTATTCTTACAATAATATGACATTGTGTTCTTATTGGCTAAAACATACTGCTTTGTGATTGGTTCAATCTATTGTTCTAAATGCTGCGTTTCTATTGGCTACCTAGATTCCTACCGTCTCATTGGTTGGTTCTGTTCTTCTTCTCTCGTCCAATCACCAGGCCAAATAATTTTTCGCTATCAAATGTGATTACATTGTTCAAGAGGCAGGCTTTCTTCCTCTTGGCTTTTGCAATCTCCATTTGTTGCCAGAGTTTTCTTCTCTTTGTGCGATTCTCTACGCGTATGACTTCAAATATTCCCTCTAGTGTATCCCAAACAGTGACTTGCCATCTTCTTTCTCCCTCGACGTTTTGTGCTCCTTTCTCCTGATCTCAAACTTTCTCCCAGTCTCACCGATATAGATCCCCTCGCACTGTTCACAACTGAGCTTGTACACTCCGCTCAAGCTTTCCTTGTCCTTTTGTTCCGTCTGGTCATTGCTGATTCTCTTCACTATGGGTTGGTTATTCTGGATACCCACATTCACATCATAGCCATTGAACGCCTTTATCATCTTGTTTGTGTACTTTCCTATGTATGGTATCGATTCGGAGTACTTTCTCCCTATGCTATCATGGGTTCCTTTCTTTGTCTCCATTTTCCCAAAGACTCCCTCCACCACACATCTGCGGTAGCCATTGGCTTCTGCGATCTGCTTTACTATCTCGATCTCTTTCCTCTTTTCTTCGTTGTTCTTGAGGATGGGAATTGCCCGATAGCAGTAGTTCTGGATTGCCGCTAACTTGTGCCTGGGGTGTTGGTAGGAGTCATTTGGGCAAATCGTGTCAATACGCGTCGGCTTCCTGTAGATTTTGTTTTCTTTCCTAGTGTTCTCCATTGTGAGTGTAAGGTCCAAATAGTTGATGGTCTCATTGCCTTTTTCCACTGTGAATTTGATTCTCTCATTCATCGCGTTCATTTCTAAAAGGAATAGATCCACCTGTCTATCAGTGCCTCACCACACAATTAGGATATCATCTACGTATCTGGCCCAGTGTTTGATCGAGTTTCTGAACTTGCTGCCCTTCAATATCTCGTTTTCCACATCATTCATGAATATCTCCGCCAGTATTGGTGACAGCGGTGATCCCATCGCAAGTCCCCTTTCCTGACTGTAGAACCTGTTATTGAAGCGGCAGTAATTCTGGCTCAAGATCTCCTCCACTATGTTGGCGTACTTCGACCCATCGGGGTTCCCATGGTATCTGTTGTTTTTGAGCAGAGTGAGAAGTTCCTCCTTCGGTATGGTACCAAACATATTAGTCACATCAAAGGATATCAGCTTGTCGTTACTCCTGATTTCCAACTTGTCCAGTTGCTCAATCAGCTCTCCGTTGTTTCTGATACTTCGTCTGGGTGCAAACTGGTAGTTTTCTTTCAGGAATGTGGCTACGATCTTTGCTATCTTGTAGCATGGTGATTGAATGCTGTTGACCAGGGGTCTCATCGGACGGTTCGGTTTGTGGAGTTTTACAAGCCCCTTGAGTTTTGGTGCAACCGGGTTCATCTCAAGCGTCCTTCCATCGCTGGGTACATTGTTCCATTTCAACACAGCTTTGAGGTCATCTTGGTATTTCCGTGTTGGGTCCCTTGCCAGCTCTTGATATCCATTGACTGCGATGTACGACTCCACTTTTTGGGTGTAGTCCTCCTTCTCCATTACCACTACCGTGCTGCCCTTGTCCGCCTTTGTCAAAATCAGGTTGTTTTGTCGGATCTTCTTTTGTAGATTTGTGACCTTCCTCTGCATTACTTGCGTTCTGTCATAGGTTCGGCACATATCCTCTTTGATGTCCAACAGCACTTTCCCAATTTTAGTCCGGACTTCTGGTCTCACGTCGTGTTCCATGGTTTGGATTACTTGTTCGCAGCTAATGGCCATGCTTTCAAGCCTACACTGGTTCAGCCTCTCTGGCTGCACGTACTTGATGCCTTTGTCCAGCAGTCTTCTTTCTTCTTCTGTGAAGGTGACGCTTGATAGGTCCTCGGTTCTGGGAGCAAATTTGTGCTCAACTCTCGCTGTCTCTTCCTTTCTTTCTTCTTTCTTCCGGGTCAGTTCGGCAAGCTTCTTCTTGATCTGTTTTGTTTGGGCTTCCACTCGTTTTTCCACATAGTCTTCTCCTTTCTTCCCCCCGCCTACTTTTTCGAACATCATTTTTTTGACTTCCATGCGGGTGGAGTAACCTGGACAGATGGAAATATTGATCATACAGTAGACCATTCAGCCTGGTGACTTTCTTGTAGAGTTCACCAATTCCGTTCTCCACTCTCAATCTTTCGGCTTGCATCTTGGTGCGTTTCACTGCTGCGCTGTTTCTTGGTAGCCTGATAGTCGCATACTTGGGAATAATGCCATCGCACAAAGAGAAGAAAACTCTGGGAACAAATGGAGATTGCAAAAGCCAAGAGGAAGAAAGCCTGCCTCTTGAACAATGTAATCACATTTGATAGCAAAAAATTATTCAGCCTGGTGATTGGACGAGAGACGAAGAACAGAACCAACCAATGAGACGGCAGGAATCCAGATAGCCAATAGAAACACAGCATTCAGGACAATAGATTGAACCAATTACTAAGCAGTATGTTCTAGCCAATAAGAACACAATGTCATATTATTGTAAGAATAAGTTTCTAAGAAGTGGACCAATCACAACACAGCATTGTTATAGCCAATAAGATCACAGTTTTATACTATAAAAACTCATAGTTAAGGCCTTGTTCTCCAGTTGCGACACAACTGATGATGGGATAACACCCGAAAGTAGTCTTGTATAAGCAACTAATAAAGTAGATTTGTACAATTGAAAAAACCCTTTTTCAATGAGAGTCATACACCAGAGTGATGGTGGAAGGGAAACTTGGAAACATTCTGACCAAATAATCATAAAAGTGGATTACTGCTCACCTCAACTAACGAGGTCCAGGAAAGTGACCCCGGAGGCAACGGACGGAATAAGTCGCGAGTTTTTACTCGTAATGACAAAATTGCACTTTCAGCCTGAAGTCACAGCGTAAAGGCATATTCATTGTAACTTTTTGATGTGGACGAATATTTTATTACCTTGAGCAGCGAAAAGTGCTTAAGAGCACGTTGTCGAACAATTCGATAATTTTTTCCTGAAATGTTCTCGACAAAACCGCTCGAACATCGATTACACTACACAACAAAAAAAAAAAATTGAAAACCACATGAACGAAGTAATATGATTCTAGAAGTATTTTCGACGCTGATCACGATGCTGTTGCCCGTTTTTCAAAATTTGGCCCAGTTTTCGAGAAATGATCAAATCCAATTCCCGCGATTCGTTGCGGCGCGCAGTGTATGTTCCCGTTCTCGCGAAATTCGATAGCTGGGTAACATACGCCGCGCGTCGGAATGAATCGCGGTAATTTGATTTGATCATTCCTCGAAAACCAAGCCAAAACTTTAAAAACGGACAACGGCATTGTGATCAGCGTCGAAAATACTTCTAGAATCGTATTATTTCGTTCATATGGTTTTCAATTTTTTTTTTTTTTGTTGTGTTGTGTTACCAATAGAATAGATTTGCTGAGGTCAATATTTCCGAAGAATTTAGTTTGAGTCGACGAATCTGTTCTTCTTTCTTTTTTCCTACCATTGTATTTTAAGTAATTATGCTGATGCGTTCGAAGAAAGAAAATTCGAATTTCTCCAGACTACTTTGTTCGGAGAGCTCTACGCAGAAATAGATACACATGGTGTTAGGATTATCATGTTTTTTGAGGGCGACCGAGGGAACATTTGAAACGTAAACAAATACATAATAATACTGTGCATCGAATACGACGAGGGAGCTCGGTAGGTGCCGATGATATTTGGTGAGTACCTAAATTGAAGAATAGGATATGTTGGAGAATAAATTGATAAGTGCGCTGTCAGACCAAGAAGAATGAATACAAGTGAGATAAAGCTCTTCCAAATTGAAGTGGGAGTATTTTTGCTTCAGCTTCCTTTGCGGCGATTGGCGTAGTCTTAATAGCTCCTAGAATACGGCGAAGGGCTTGGTTTTCGATTACGTCGAGCTTGTAAAGATGAGATTGTGCAACTGAACTATAGTTCAAGAAGGCTCCGTACTCCATTTTGCTACTGATAGCGGATAGAATTCAAGGTCCCCACCTCATTTGGTACTTGACAAAGCTTGTAAGAAGTACATGGCTTTGGCACACTTGTTACGGAGAGCCGAAATACGCGGGTTCGAATTGAGTCGGTGGTTTAAAAATACAGAAGGCGGAAGTTTTTCCCTGATTAGGTCAACAAACTAAAATTTTTATACCAATTTTAAAATAGAAACTGGTTGTAAATCACCATATTTTCGTCGATAACTCGAAATTATCGACTTATACAAAAAAATGTGTAGGTATAAAAAAAGTTTCCTTGTAAAATTTTATATAACATGAACCATATGCACATTAGCCTAGGCTAAAAATTCAGCGTCTACATGCGCCTTAACTTGAAGTAGGTCTACAAATCTTTTTCAGCACAAACACTACGAACACGTATGCCACATTCTAACACGACAGATTATAGAACTTCTTCATTTTTGATGTCATAAGTGAAAAAAAAAAAACAACTCGGAATGAAGGAAAACGTCATGAGCGATTGGATACTCTCAATGCTAGCCTCAAGTAAGGTTTGCGATCAAGTAAAGAAGTATGCCAACAAAGAGAGCGCCAGCTCATATCAGCACATCGATTGGAGCACAGCAAGACATGCCAAAAATGAACGAGATTGTGGTATCTTATATGAATGGTTTTCTCAGCACAATCCATTCGCCGACACTCAAGGTAAAGAGTTAGTTTTTCTCTCAAAAGGTATTGTCGCTGAGGCACACGTAAATTGTTATAAGGCGTACGAGGGAGGTGCCTTTATGCTGTTGAAAGTGGGCACAGCGCCAAAGTTGAGCAAGCATATGTGATAAACACGTTGCCTATGTAGAGCGCAGTTACGGACAAAATTCTGCCATTGTATTTGATGGGTACGAAGAAAATGTAAAGGGAAGCACAAAAGTTGCGGAACAAAAGCGCCAATACAGCCGCATCAATCGAACTGAGGTTATTGTCGGCTCAAAGACGCTCGTCACAATCAAACAAGATCAGTTTAGGGCCAGCAATCGAATCAAGGAACAACTGATCAATCTTCTCAAACAAAAATTTGAAGATAGAAAACACATTATTCAGCAAGCTGAAGATGACGCGGATCTCCTGATAATGCAGGTTAGGTTGATACTGCGTTTGCGGGAAGTCAAGTCGTGCTTGTCGGGGTGGATGTGGATTTGTTGGTGCTATCAGTCGCCAACACTCCTCCCTTGGGCGACGACAAGATGATTTTCCTGAAACCATCTAGGGGAACACTCTACCAAAGTTGTTTTCCATTAAAGAAATTCGCAAATAAAAACCCCATCTTGAAAATAATATATCAACCGCGCATACGATGAGTGGATGGGATACCACATCAGCGATTTATAAGAAAAGTAAAACGTCCTGTATCAACGTCCTACAGAAAGAAGAGCAGTCAAGTGTTGTGGACACATTTAACAATACGAGAAGCTAAAAAAAAACAGATTTTTGAAGCTGGCTGCCGATATTGCCTCGCTCTATTTGGCGATCAGAAGAAATAGATAAATATAAATTAGAAAAGAAAGCAAAGAAGAGTATTTTTCTCCGCAGAATTTTATTTGAATATTTATTCAACATTTCGGCCAATCTGGTGGCCTTCGTCAAGACAAAACGAGGCCACCAGATTGGCCGAAAAGTTGGATAAATATTTAAATGAAATTCTTTACGGGAAAAGCCTCGTCTTTGCTTTCTTTTCTAATTAATATCCATACACGGGAAAAAATTCTCTCATCGACATGAATGTTTCGTCGCAAGCGCGTCCAAAAGCTCCCGACCGACTCCAGAGGTGGTTCGCCATCATAGTTACCGAGCGTAGCACCAGATACAAAAATGGAGAGGCCACTTGAAGTCAGACTTAGAGTATGGATGGCGCATTAAAGAAGAGCTCCTCACAGCGATACCAACAACTGCTCCACCCGCCCCAGACAATATCCTGAATTCAGTTCCCTGCGATTGCGTAAAAGGTTGTTCAACTATTTGTGGCTGCCATAAAGCCGGTAATTATCGACCTTTTTTTCATCGAAAATAAAGTAAGGGTGCATATAATTGTTTTCCACTTCATATTTTCTTCTTTTTTCAAGGATTGAAATGTTCGGGCTTATGCACCAACTATCTTGGCGTTTCATAATGAAATGCTGCACCCACAACTGTCAACGATGAACGGGAAGGCAAAGAGTCAGCCTCTGACTGATGATGGTTACAACGATGTTTATTTTTAGTTTTGGTCAATGTATCGGGGGGGAGGGGGAATTGTTTTTTTCACTCGTAGCGTCAAGAAAGAAAGAGCTTTATAATCTCCAGTCATAGAATTTATCGTACCTATTCCTATTGGAAGAGATTCATAGATCTATTTTAAGTTAAGGCACATATATAGGCTGAATTTTGAGCCTAGGCTAATGTGCATATAGTTCATGTTATATAAAATTTTCAAGGAAACTTTTTTATACCTACAGAGTTTTTTGTACAAGTCGATGATTTCGAGTTATCGACGAAAATATGGTGATTTACAACGAATTTTCGAAAATAGCGCTCATTCGGCAAAGTTTTTAGGCTAAGGTTTTAGCCTGAAGTTGGGTGATGAGTAGTTGATCTTATGAGAAATTCAACGAGGAATAATTTTTGTAATTTGAAATTTTTCTGTGCGATACGTATTTTTCGAGATATTGACAAAGAACGAAATTTGGGGGGCTAAAACGCGCCATAGAAAATTTTCCTATCCACTTTGAGGGTGGGGTTTTTTTCGGTTGTTTCTGACACCAATCAGGACACATTCCAACAGACTCTTGCTTTCTACCAAGATTGTCTTTTTTGAGTGTCTATTTCGCCTATACTATAATGGAGAGGTCGTGGTTTTCTAATCCACCTCTTTGTGAATTGCAGTATAAACTGTGTTGCTGACGTTAGCCTTACTCGCCACCTCTCTTCTCTGTCGTGTAGTGGCGACTTATTTGATGATTCGAGAGCTAAATATGATTACAACTCGTCGAAAATTGAAAGAGATTCCAAATGACCGAAGAAAGAAAATCACGACGCAAGTTTTATCGGAAGGCTGAATACGCCTTCAGGAATGGCGGTGTAACGTCCTCGATTTCAGTTTCTTATCATTTATTTTTTCCGATAAGACGGTGCGCTTCAGTTACCTTGAAAGTGTGTGTGTGTGTGCAGAAAGAGAAAAATGAAATTCGCAATAAATGCATTATCGCGCGAGCGTCGAGGTTAAGTTATTCTAAATCTGTGTGTAACGATATGGCGATAGTATTCGCGTGTTGGAAAAAAACAATTGTAAAGCTACTTGATTCTGATAAGCGTAATGATAGTTATTAAAACCTTATCAAGCTTAGGTAGCATTATCATTACCTTGAGCATCGTGCAGTTTTTCTTACTGCTCATAAACTCGGGTTTAGGCTTATTGAATCGTTAGGGAGGGTGGCCACTTCCGGAAAGACTGGGAAATCAAAAGGGACCTGTCCTCCCTGGTCTAAATAGATGTTTTGTTTGTTTAATTGGAAAGCCATGAACATCATGAAACTTGTATTAATCAACAGAGGTATAAGCTCGCGATGCTTTTTTCTCTTCATCGGAGCTTCAACATCGCTATCTTTCTTATAGCATACTTGATGCATGTTTGTACGAGTAATCCTACTGACTTTAAGATGTAACATCAAACTAATTTCTTTTTTTACGTCTATTTTCTTTTCGTAAATCATCCTCAGACAAGATATCTTGGAAATTTAATTCATGTTTTTCAGTAAGAGTTGGGAGGATATTTTCGCAAACTAGGACACTGTAATGAATTCAGAAGGAAGATTCAAGTCTCCGAAGGTGGCGTTAGTTTTGATTCTGCGATTTTGGACTACATTCGACTAAGTAATTCTCACCTATCAGGAGCCAAAACTGACAATCCTGCCGAGTTTCACTTTTTTCCGATTTTTTCTTTCAAGGAAAATGCTAATTTTTCCGCACAAAATCATTTTTAAACTTCGAGAAGGAAACAAAACTCAGAAACGTAAAAGGCTCGAGTTTATTTCGAAAGAATAAAACAGAAGGTTACTAAGAAAAAGTGAAATATTATATGTGTAGGGGGACACGTGTAAATTTTTTGTGTGCGATTGAACAGAGGTGCATTAGCCGTGAATTATTAATGCTCACTCACGAGTGAAGGAAAATTACTTCCAGAACAAAGAACAAGAATGTCATTGTTCGATTGATAAAATAGTACCTAGTATATATCAGCTTTACCAAACAATCTTCGGAATGTACGATTTCGAAGTTACGAACAAAAAAAAAAAAGGAACTGGTCAATCGAAAGGTGATAAGCTCAAATGTGTCATCTTTACTTGTAATGGTGGTAAATATTTTCGCCCTCGCGTTTTTAAGAACACAGATTTTCATTTCCTACCAACTCCTAGTTCTATGTATTTAAATGACAAGAAGCCGGCACATTAATGATATGCAAATATTTCACCGTAAAACACATAAAAGAACGATACATACAGACGTAATACCTTGTTATTTGTGTACTAGCGTCCCAAGGTAATATCATGAAAAAGTCACGTTCCTCAGTAATAAGAACAGAAAAAACAGACTTGCTCCGATAAAAGATAGGACTAAAAACTATGGATATTGTGTGTAATATAATTGCCAGAAAATGTATTCCGGTTACCTAAAAAACTACGTCCGAAACTTTTTTTTTTCATTCATCATTTTCTTAGGACTTCCTAGACTGTCTTTTAAAAGTCCCTTTCTTTCAGTCTGCTCTTATTGGTGCTCAATCGCCTGCATTTTTCATTGGTTGGTAGGACAGGTTGTGGATGGTGATCACTCGGCCAGCGATCATATATTATAAACCTTTTTCCCGCTAGGTGCAGAGGAGCGTGGTCTAAAGGAAAAAATTTGAAATGGTGAATCTGTTACGAGAAATTTTTACGGAATCAGTTGAAAGGTCTCAAAGGAACACAAATCTGTAACTGTGTCGTAGACCTAGCCGTGAGAACTCTCAATAAAAGGTGATGAGCTCAAATGTGTCATCGGTAAATATGTCACAGGTAAAACCCGAAATCAGTGGGTTCTAGAATTCACTAGTCAAAACCAATTTCCCCTAATGATTTCAGTCACAAATAGTTTTAAGTAGTGAGTTCTAGAATAATGCAAGACCCTCAAGGTTAAAATTGAATGAAAGAATTAAAACTAGTTTTTACCAGTGAAAACTAGAATTAACTAATGAGAAATGGAGTAGTGATACCTGTCAGGCGAAACTAGTTTTGATTAGTGTAAAGTAGAAGGGTAAATCCAATTCGCAAAACATGGCAAAATCTATATTCTTGAAGATTTCGGCCATCTTTCCTGTCTTGTGGCAACGAACTGGTGTATTCGTAGCCGCTATTCTCCCTTCGGCCACCATCTCATATACAATTGCTGTTGTGTATGACTCGTTTAATTCGGGGATAGCATCCTCCAATCCCCCTTCCCCGCGGCCCGAGCGCAACAACAGAAGGAGCCGGCTTGTCGCATCCAAAGCGGCATGAACATTGTCGTCCTTTGTCATTCCATCTATAACATGGAGTTGCAGTGTTAAGCGTCATCCTGGAAGCTGCTTCCGCCCTCCCAAATCATCTTGCAGAACCATACTTTCCTTGCGAACTGCTTGGTCCTTACAGGGAAAGACGCACACCTTACGGCTATGACCGGGTTTTCATCATCATAGTAATCCTTCTACCCAGCCACTGGCAGAAGCTCCACCAAGACCAGGAAGAGAGTGGTATGGGACGTAAAGGCCTAGATAGCTTTACGCAACCCCATACAAGAGGACGCGAGAGCCACCAGGTAGTACGTAACCCCAAACATGTTTATGGCCTTGATGAGGGGGTGACTGCCTACACCGGTCGACAGTTTCTGTCGGGGTTTGAGCGCGTGGCCTAACCTGCGAGGAGACCTAAACAGGTGGTTTTTAGCGGGAAACCCCGTTATCCCTTTTCTTAGGTGTACTTTCAGGTAATTTTCATCCGCGAGTACGTGTGGTTCGAGGTTGATGACGTCACAGAGAAGGGGGGGACGGGCGTGGAAAAATTTCGACTCTCGAGCTATACATGACAGGAGAAGAACGTGGGAAAATTCTGATCTTCAAGCTGTATATGATGGGAGGGGGACTTGAAAAAATGTCGACTGTCAGGCTAATATGATAGGCAGAGTACCTGTTTATGAAAACCTTGAAAGGGCGTATTGAGTCTCAGGCTCTTTGAAGGGGCTAGGCCTTCCGCAATGGTATATGGGTCTTGCGGGTCCGCCGTTACAAAATTTGTTTTACATGAATAGGCTTTCCTTCAGTTCCTTACGGTTTAACTGGCCTCAGAGTTTCTTTTTCGTAGTACTCTTTTGTTACAGCGCTCACGAACTCATCAAATGCCGACCAGCGGCAGACAAGAAGTAAAAAATCCCAGCCAACACCACACTCTCTTCACATTCAGCAAATGCACCCCACTCACCACAAGACGCCATCCTAGTTTGTAGATCCAGAAGCGCACCCCTGAGGTACAGCGTAGTCAGCACACCTGGAGCCCAACTACACGCGAGACAGGGTTCAGGTGACAGCCCACGTGGCCAGCCTGGTCTGCCAATCTAAGCCCCTCGCTCCAGGTGACATACAACTTGGGTGGAAAGGCCAGTCTATGACACCACAACCGAATCTCTCCATTCAATCTGTGCCGCACACTCACCTGTCACCCCTCCTACTAATACATCAGTGCCCAGCAAGGCCACAGCCCCAGAAGAGGCGACACACTGCGTAGGCCCCTTCACCGCGTACAGGTAGTACCTAACGAGGGAGTCTCTAGTTAAACTCAAGGAATAAAACTAGAATTGACTGGAAAAATTTAAACCATTAGTAAATTCTAGAAATCACTAGTAAAAGTAGTTGT
Organism: Aspidiotus rigidus; assembly: GCA_035079385.1. NCBI lineage: Eukaryota > Metazoa > Arthropoda > Insecta > Hemiptera > Diaspididae > Aspidiotus > Aspidiotus rigidus. The sequence continues at coordinate 4,251,957 of JAVHKY010000016.1, read as the reverse complement.
GTCTGAATTCATTTGAGGAAACTATAGTTTTGACTAGTGAATTCTGGAATTCACTGATTTCAGGTTTTAACTGTAACATCTCGTACATAGGTGAGATAGTTGGTGCGTATGCAGCGAGATCCCTCTAACAGCATTACTCTACTGTGAGCAGAGGGGGAACTAAAATAAATGCGTCAATAGCACAGACTCTTTTCATTTGAATCGCCTCATGCAAGAACTAGAAAACGATTTAGACAATTAGATCTTGGTGAATGACTACCGTTTCTCCAATATTGCTTGGTCACGTATCGCATGAAGCGATTGGGTTTTTTCTTTCATATGGGGAAGATGGAAATTTATTTTTCAACTATTGAAAATTTTCATTTGGTCGGTTACAGAAGTTGACAATTTTCCCTGACAACTTCGATTTTTTGTGCGCGAAATTTCATCATACGTTGTAGAGGTGGTATTCCAACGATTATTAATTGTTCGACATTAGTTGATTTATGAATCATTGCAACCCAATAATATTTAAAACAACTAGTACGAGACAGAAATTTCACCGCGTTTAATGACTCAATTCATGTGTATAATGTACTCTCCGTCGATAAATAATTATCGACAGCCACTAACGAAACATCTCGCCGAAATCGTTGAAATATCTTGAAATTTTGTAGAAAAATACAGAATCGTTGAAGGTATTTTCACGTAGGAATTAGTTTTCAGTTTTCGGTAAGTTATATCAGGTGCAGTACCATACCTGATAGATTTTGATGAAGTCACGTTGGCGGGCCTGATCGTATTGCCATCATAATTCCCATTTATTTTGAAAATTGGAAAACAGAACACGCTCCAAATGAAGTAGATAACTGTATCTTAATGGTATTCTCAACTTCGTAATCTGATATTGATGCCTCGATACTTTACCGCGAAAACTAAATATAATATTTTCACGCTTCATATGCACTGCTACCTGCTTTCGAATGAAATCTTCTCACGTATACTCGTAGGACTTGGAACGTATTTGGTATCTTTGGAACTTCGTCTTAATCATATTGTGCAATGAATTACTGTATAAATATTTTTTTTTCAACCTTCGAAAGAAAAGGAAGGACAAGTTCGAATATCAAGCGCCTATCGTTCGCTCATAGGAGCTCGGAACTTTTTTAGCTTTCTTCCTTTAGTATGTCGTACTACTTTTTTCTTAATTTCTTCTATTTTCTGTGAGTTCATACATTGCAAAATCAAGAAAATTCTTGTTAGTGTTGATGAGCATAATAATGCCTAATTCATTTACCATTGTTCGATTTTTTGGAATTTTATTTCTGCTTTTTTTACTCAACCAGCTGCACTCTTTCAATCTCATTAACCCAGAAGAGCAGCGTTTAGAGATTGATGAGAAGTGGTCGTTTTTGGATCTGAGTGGAAGGGATTTGATGAACTAAAAGAAGAGAGTACTTGTACTTTAACAGCTGGAAGAGTAGTTGAAGTAATGGATTTCAATGTTCTGTGCTGTACCTGAGTGTAGGAGCTGATACTGGAACTGTCTGAAAAATTGGAAAATTACTCTAGTGTACAGGGGAAAGGGGAAATATTTAAAAGAATCGATCCAGACAATTGAATCTTTGGCTCCTCTAAAACAAAACCGTTTTTTCAGATCGTATTTCTTGGACATACCCACTTCTTTCTCCTTTACCCTTCTTATTTGAGGAAGTTGTATTTTTACAAGGTCATAGAATGAAATTTTGTGAGTTCATTGACGGAGTTGATTGAGAAGAGGAAGGTACTTGTTTCCTGGGACTCCGTTTGAGGGAGACGACTAACCAACTGCGAAGGTGACGTAATCATGTGATTTTGACTGAAGAGCAAAGGGGAGGGGGTTATACAGGGTGGACCAGAAAGATGTTACTAGTTAAATGGGAGTTTGCGCTAAATCTATCGTAGCGCGAAAACGCAAAACGTTAGACGCATACTTAAAATGTACGAATTTTCTATCTCACTTTTATCTTTAATTTGAGCCACATCCGAAGTTTCTACGACTTTTCTGAGCCGAGTTATGGACCAAAATGTGACGTAATTTCACAGCAGGGGTTCCCAAAATTGTGAATTATCGAAAGACAATTTTCCTATTGAAAAAATCGCGTAATCTGCAAAGTGTTCCCCGACCCTGGAGTAAAATTTTGCGCTGAATCTAAAGAAGATTGTTAAAAAGTTCTGCGAAGCACCATGGGCTCAAAAAGGGTCAAAATTTCCCCAAAATGATAAAATCGTCTAATCTTCGAAGTTTTTTTCGTTTCTGAGACAAAATTTAGCGCTGAATTTGAATAAAATTGTTGAAAAATTCTGCGAAGTACCACAATGGGTTTATGGGCCCAAAAAGTGTCAACATTTCCCCAAACCGAAAAAAATTGCCCAATCTTCAAAGTTTTTCTTAATTCCAGGGTAAAATTGTGTGCTTCGTTTTAAACAAAAAAACTGTTGAATAATTTTTCGAAGCATCAAAATGTGTGCAAGTGCCCAAAAACGATTACAATTTTACCAACTTGCAAAATCGCTTAGTCTTTTCAATTTCATTTGGTTCTCATAGAAATCGAGCTTCGCGAGAACAAAAGATGGGTCGCGGGTGGGAAAAAGTGCGAAAACTCTCGTTGTTTCAGGCAGAGGAAGGTATGATACCGCAAATTTGGTCTTCTGTTGCGTGCCTGCGATGAAAGTCTCACTTATGTTTGAAGCAGTGCAAAAACTCCTAGATTCAGCCAATGAGAGGTATGATACCGCGAATTTGGTCTTGCTCGTGATGAGATACCAGCTACAGTTCGGTATTTGATTGAGGCAGACGAATGCCCGGAATTGCTCGGGGCTTCACCCACTGAAGGGAATGATGTCCTTGAGATTGTCTTCTGTTATGAGCTTGCGGTGAGAGATCGGGTAGGACCCCCTGTTCAATAAAGGCAGATAAATCCGAAAAATTTCCCGTGGAGACCCGCGAAGTAGGGAAGGGTTCTAGGAAGATTGTTCTCTGCCATGAGCTCGCGGTGAGAGACCAGTTGGAGATTTGTGTTTGATCTAATTGGGTGAGTACGTGAAAATTCTCGTTGTTTCAGGCAATGGTGAAAAACATACCGCGAAGATTGTGTTCCAGTGTGACCTCACCAGGAGAGAACTGTAACAGCCCTTTTTATCTAGGCCGGTGAATTCAAGAAAATTCTCGTCTCCACAGCCAGTGCTGGGAAGGATATCCCGAGACCGTTGTTTGTTTAGCTTGTCGTGAGAGAACGATGAAGGCCCTACGTTCGATAAGGCACCGGATCCGAGAAAATTCTCTTACTTTCGCGCGAGGGAGGAACGATACTGTGAAGCTCGTTTTTCGTCATCAGCTCGCGGTGAGAGAAGGATGAAGGCCCGTGTTGATAGAGGCAGGCGGATGCGAGAAAATTCTCGTACGTTCGCGCGAAAGAAAAAACCATGCTGTGAGGCTGGTCTTTCGTCATGAACTCGCGGCATCACGAGCAACACCGAATTCGCGGTACCCTCCCATTGCTTGAATCAAGGAGTTTTTGCAGTTTGGTCCGCTTCGCTCATAGGTAGGGCGTCAGTTGATCTCTCATTGCAAGCACGCAACAGAGGACCAACTTTGCGTTCTTTGCCGTAAACAACGTGAGTTTTCGCACTTTTTCCCGCTTTGATCATACGCAGAGCCCTAGTCGACCGCTCACCGCGAACCTTCAACGGAAGACGAAGTTGTCGTCTCCTGTCAATCCCCAAATGAGGAGAATTTCCGCAATTTCCTCTTTCGGATCTGTCATCCGACGCTAGTCCATCTCTCACTCCGCAAGCACTCAACGGAAGACGAACTTGTCGATATTCCTTCCATCGCCTGAATCAACAATTTACTGCAGATTGAGAATTTTTCATTTTTCATTTTGGAGATCATCTAGATTTCAGTATTTTTCTTGGACTCGGCGCAAAAATTCACTCCAGAATTGAAAACAACATTTGAAGATTACGCAATTATTCATTTTGGAGGAATTTTGATTCTCTTCGAGCCCGTCAACCCATCTTGGTGCTCCGAAGTATTATATATAAGCATTTTTTTTTGGACTCAGCGCGAAATTCCACTTGAAAATCGAATTAAAATTTGAAAGTTTGAACGATTTTCCAATTTGGAAAAATGTTGGGCTTTGTTTGGGTCCATTAACCCTTTTTTGGTGCTTTGAAGAACTCTGTGAGCATTTTTTTCGAACTCAGCGCAAAATTCCACTTGAAAATCGAATTAAAATTTGACAATTTGGGAAAATTTTGGCCCTTTTTGGACCCATTAACCCATTTCGGTGCTTCGAAGAATGTTGTAAACATTTTTTTTCGAACTCAGCGCGAAATTCCACTTGAAAATCGAATTAAAATTTAAAAATTTGAACAATTTGGCAAAATTTCGACCCTTTTGGGGCCCATTAACCTATTTTGGTGCTTCGAAGAATTTTTTAAACATTTTTTTCGCACTCAGCGCAATATTCCACTTAAAAATTGATTTACAATTCAAAAGTTTGAACGATTTTCCACCTTGGGAAAATTTTGACCCTTTCGGGCCCATTAACCCATTTTGGTGCTTCTTAGAGTTTTGTTACTATTTTTTTCGTTTTCCCCATCCAAATTGACTTAAGAAACAATAATTTAATTATTAAAATTTTCGAAATTCAGTTCAGTACTGTAAATTAATTGATTTTCAAGCCCTATTTTGGGAACCCTGACGATTTAGTGAATTTTCGGCACATTTTGGTCCATAACTCGGCTCAGAAAAGTCGTAGAAACTTTGGAAATGGCTCAAATTAAAGATAAAATTAAGATACAAAATCCGTACGTTTAAACTATATGTCTAACGTTTTGCGTTTTCGTGCTACGACAGATTTAGCGCAAATTCCCATTCAACTGGTAACATCTTTCTGGTCCACCCTGTATAGCCCGACTGTCGGATATTGTGGATTCTGGCCTTACGAATTACTTCTGAAAAAGGGAGAAAGAGTTGCCGATGTATGGCAGCGTTGATTGGACGAGGGTGGAGGGAGTCATTAGAGAAAGATATTCCTGTGAAAGTCGCTGTCCTATAAATCGATAAATCCAGAAAGAGATTGGAAGACGTGACGCGAGGTCCAGATAATTTGTAGAATGTTTTCCAATTCCAAACCTGTAGACCGCATTTGGAGACGGTACTGGTTTTTTATATTGCACATGAATACATCGACAACTAAGGCGGACAGCGGTCCTCTGTCGGTAGACCGTCCGGAAATCTGTAGGATTTAACACGAAAGAAACAAAAGTTGTCCTTAAGAATTAGACGCAGGGTTCTAAGCTTTCGAACTTTGAGAATGATGTCGAGGTGGTGCTGCTATTCATGGAAATGTGAAGCATAATTTCGACAGTATCGTGAACTATCTAACCGCGTCGAAGGAGAGAAGTTGAGAACATGAAAGAAAGGCTTTTTTCTAGCTTAATGGAGTTTCTTACCGACATCCGTTTTGGTGTGAAGCCAGAGAAGGCCCAGGACGAAGAGGGCACATGTTTAGCAAGGCGGAACGACTGGTTTGTAAAGTAGGCGAACAGGGTTGCCAGTTTTGTGTAATTTTATTTTGTTGTAGAGGCAGGTAATGGCAAAACTCATTTGTGTAACGGTGTTATCATTGGCTCGGATGACCAAGGTCGTGGTCTTCTGTTGTGGACTCGCGGTGAGTTTGACTTTGGCTCCGCATAAACGAGCGGAAATGATGAGCTTGTTATCTGTTATGCGCTCGCAGTAAGAGATCGACTACAACAGCCTCGTGTATGATCAAAGCGGAGCTGTAGTCGATCTCTTGCCGCGAGTCCACAATAGGAGAACACTTCTTCAATTCCATTTCCTCCACTGCACCTCGTGAAATAACCAGCATTTCAGCATGTTTCCCCGCTTTGATCATTGCAGGGCTCTAGTCAATCTCTTACCGCAAGCACACTTCAGGCCCCTTCCACGACAGTTCGCGGGCAAGGAGACCAGCACAAACAGAAGACTGAATAGTACAATCCAGCGCAAACGAATCCATCAATACTTGTCCCAAAAATTGAGGTTGAGGGACCTGATCCGTTCACGAATTTCTCAACCTGTGACGTCATCAGGTGGGTCAATTGAAGACTGATGTGATATGGTTCGATAGAAATATGTTCAGGAGGGAGACATTTATTGACTCTCAGGTTTTCTAGGCAAATTTGAGCGACATTAGAACGGGTTCTAATCGCCCTAGCTGAAGCTCTTCATGAACCTAATATTTTTTATCTAATGGATAAGGAGAGAGAACTATTGCTGATGAGGAAACGAGGTGAAAAGTATTTCACTTGTCGTAGACCTGAGTCGCTGGTTTAAATGCTCCTCTCTGAGTATCATAAAAGTATCTAGAGTAGATAGCTTTGTGGAACGCGGAAAATGGATCGAGAAAGAAAAGAAATTTACTGTCTACGTGCGATGTTTTGTTGAATCATTTTGTTCTAGATCAACATTAGACTAAACCTATGACTCATCGGGTTGATAGAGAGGAAAGTAATCGAAATCGAGTGATAAGCGAGCTTACAAATATGTAAACATGTACTCTTTATGTATGTACAACCAAACGCAAGGTTTCTAGTGTCACTAGCACAGATTTTATTAAGTTTTCTAAAATGAAAGGATCTTTTTTTTTCAAATACTGGTGAAAGCTTAATGTCTAATTTTAACATTGCAGTAACCCCTGTATCCAGGCCTCTCTCTTCTATTGTTCTTGTTGATTCATTAGTCATTAAATCACCATTCAGAGAATAGTTAACACGAGCCATGTAAATTTTCGACTTTTTCTGCAAGATCGACCGAAAAAGTAGGTAAAATTTGCAATAACGATAGCATAACTTATAATGAGAGAAATTTCATAATCTTGAGGAACGCTGACAAATGAAAATCGTTATCAATTTTCATCTCCAATTTCAAAATTTAGGATTCCCTTTGATATTTTCTGTTTATTTACTGGGATTCGTGATGCGTTAAATTCTCTCGGAAAAAGAATTACGAAGAAGACAGCAGAATAATCAATTTTGCGAATGGAGAGTGAATTTTTTTTCTCTCCAAGTTTGTGTGTGTAGGTGATTCAGAAACGGTACACTCTCGAATAATTATTATACGTCCTACTCGAACTTCGTATTCAAAGGAGAACATGAGTTTTCTTTTGCGCGAACTTAAAAACTTCGCATCCTCGCGTTCTGTCGATGAGAGTTTTCGCAGCATAATATTTCATAATTTTGCGCGCGATGAAACGCGCCTACATCAATTTCGTACAATGCTTTTCGCGCGCTACCTTATTCAAATTTCTTCGAAAAGAGTCTCATCGTTCGAAAAAGCTTTTTTATCGAGTCTTTCTCTAGTTTTTACTTAATTAGCTTCCAGAGAAGGAACGCGCAGAATATCGAAATATTATTTAATTAGAGGAGTTTGTTTTAGAAAGGAAACCGTATCTTCGAAATTGGAATTCAACTCGTTGTATTCCAATTTCTTTATTTATGTAGGTGTTTCTGATCGTACGAAATGACAGAATAAAGCGAATTCGTTGCGCTGGTGGATGGTTTTTTCATACCTAATGCTCGTATGTTTGAAAAAGCGAATTAGATCGCGTATATTTGTTGAGAATCAAAGAATCGAAAGAATTGATTCGACAAAGAGAAAAAGAATTGAAAAAGATGAATTAGTATTTTTACTGCTCATCTCGGTCATCCAATTAGGAGACTGAGAAGTTCTCATCCACTCTAAAACAGACTCAAAAAGTTCGTTCGTCCGCTTCTGTGAAGTAATTTAATCAAGGACTTGAATCTCTAAAAAGAAGAGATTTAGAAAGATTTTGAGCACTGAACTCTTTCAGAAATGGAAGAATTTCAAGCTATAAACCGAGCCGAGCTAGCCCTTTTTTTAGGGGGGTTCCCAGTGAGGACTTTCCTCTGGGGTGGGTTTATTTACGCGATATGACATTTTTAAAAGCTAGCCCTTGCAAGGAGATCGCTCTCTGTAAGAGGCTTTTCCATCTTATGTGATATTTGTATCTATGTGCTTCCATACTCAAGGGCCGCCCGCAGAGACTTGTCAAGATGACCTATGCACTGGACAGGTTTCCCTATCGTACTTCGGCTGTTAATCATCCTTTCAGTTGTTATGAATTGATCTAACCGTGATCTCAGGGCAGCTGGGAAAAGAAAAATGTAGGCTGGGGGTACAATTATCGAGGGGACTCCTCTATTGCTATTTTTAGAAGGTGGGGTAGAGGCGTACAACTAATTACAATAATACTTAATGTCAGTTACATGGCACAATTATAAATTCTCTGTAGTTGGTCAACATCTTACTCTAAAGCTTAAATAGTGGCAAGTTTTGATCCGCAGCGGTTGCCCAGTACTCCGCTTTTGGTCCATAGTTACAGGGAAATAAACACCTTTCCAAGTAGTAGGGCAGCCGGTTGCGGTCTGTGGATGATCATGAAACATGTAGTACAATTATATAAATGGTTTAGTTGACATCTTACTCTATAGCTGAAATAGAAGCAAATGTTGATCCGCAGCGGATTACCCAGTACTCCACTTTTGGTCCCTGGTTTCAGGGTAGCTAGGCTATTATCAATTTTGGAGTTTTGTTGAAAAAGGGTTTTTCAATTGTACAAATCTACTTTATTAGTTGCTTATACAAGAGTACTTTCGGGTGTTATCCCATCATCAGTTGTGTCGTAACTGGAGAACAAGGCCTTAACCATGAGTTTTTATAGTATATCACTGTGATCTTATTGGCTGTAACAATGCTGTGTTGTGATTGGTCCACTTCTTAGAAACTTATTCTTACAATAATATGACATTGTGTTCTAATTGGCTAAAATATACTGCTTTGTGATTGGTTCAATCTATTGTTCTAAATGCTGCGTTTCTATTGGCTACCTGGATTCCTGCCGTGTCATTGGTTGGTTTCGTTCTTCTTCTCTCGTCCAATCACCAGGCCGAATAATTTTTCGCTGTCAAATGTGATTTCATTGTTCAAGAGGCAGGCTTTCTTCCTCTTGGCTTTTGCAATCTCCCTTTGTTCCCAATGTTTTCTTCTCTTTGTGCGATTCTCTACGTGTATGACTTCAAATATTCCCTCCCCATCGTGGTTTTCCTCGTTACAGTGTTTCCCAAACAGTGACTTGCCATCTTCTTTCTCCCTCGACGTTTTGTGCTCCTTTCTCCTGATCTCAAACTTTCTCCCAGTCTCACCGATATAGATACCTCGCACTGTTCACAACTGAGCTTGTACACTCCGCTCAAGCTTTCCTTGTCCTTTTGTTCCGTCTGGTCATTGCTGATTCTCTTCACCATAGGTTGGTTATTCTGGATATCCACATTCACATCGTAGCCATTGAACGACTTTATCACCGTGTTTGTGTACTTTCCTATATATGGTATCGATCCGAAGTACTTTCTCACTATGCTATCATGGGTTCCTTTCTTTGTTTCCATTTTCCCAAAGACTCCCTCCACCACACATCTGCGGTAGCCATTGGCTTCTGCGATCTGCTTTACTATCTCGATCTCTTTCCTCTTCTCTTCATTGTTCTTGAGAATAGAAATTGCCCGATAGCAGTAGTTCTGGATTGCCGCTAACTTGTGCCTGGGGTGGTGGTAGGAGTCATTTGGGATGATGGTATCAGTATGCGTCGGCTTCCTGTAGATTTTGTATTCTATCCTATTGTTCTCCATTGTGAGTGTAAGGTCCAAATAGTTGATGGTCTCATTGCCTTTTTCCACTGTGAATTTGATTCTCTCATTCATCGCGTTCATTTCTGAAAGGAATAGATCCACCTGTCTATCAGTGCCTGACCACACAGTTAGGATATCATCTACATATCTGGCCCAGTGTTTGATCGAGTTTCTGAACTTGCTGCCCTTCAATATCTTGTTTTCCATATCATTCATGAATATCTCCGCCAGTATTGGTGACAGCGGTGATCTCATCGCAAGTCCCCTTTCCTGACTGTAGAACCTGTTATTGAAGAGGCAGTAGTTCTGGCTCAAGATCTCCTCCACTATGTTAGCGTACTTCGACCCATCGGGGTTCCCATGGTATCTGTTGTTTTTGAGCAGAGTGAGAAGTTCCTCTTTTGGTATGGTACCAAACATATTAGTCACATCAAAGGATATCATCTTGTCGTTACTCCTGATTTCCAACTTGTCCAGTTGCTCAATTAGCTCTCCGTTGTTTCTGATACTTCGTCTGGGTGCAAACTGGTAGTTTTCTTTCAGGAATGTGGCTACAATATTTGCTATCTTGTAGCATGGTGATTGAATGCTGTTGATCAGGGGTCTCATCGGACGGTTCGCTTTGTGGAGTTTTACAAGCCCCTTGAGTTTTGGTGCAACCGGGTTCATCTCAAGCGTCCTTCCATTGCCGGGTACATTGTTCCGTTTCAACACGGCTTTCAGGTCATCTTGGTATTTCCGTGTTGGGTCCCTTGCCAGCTCTTGATATCCATTAACTGCGATGTACGACTCCACTTTTTGGGTGTAGTCCTCCTTCTCCATTACCACTACCGTGCTGCCCTTGTCCGCCTTTGTCAAAATCAGGTTGTTTTGTCGGATCTTCTTTTGTAGATTTGTGACCTTCCTCTGCATTACTTGCGTTCTGTCATAGGTTCGGCACATATCCTCTTTGATGTCCAACAACACTTTCCCAATTTTAGTCCGGGCTTCTGGTCTCACGTCTTGTTCCATGGTTTGGATTACTTGTTCGCAGCTAATGGCCATGCTTTCAAGCCTACACTGGTTCAGCCTCTCTGGCTGCACGTACTTAATGCCTTTGTCCAGCAGTCTTCTTTCTTCTTCTGTGAAGGTGACGCTTGATAGGTTCTCGGTTCAGGGAGCATTTTTGTGCTCAATTCTCGCTGTCTCTTCCTTTCTTTTTTCTTTCTTCCGGGTCAGTTCGGCAAGCTTCTTCTTGATCTGTTTTGTTTGGGCTTCCACTCGTTTTTCCACATAGTCTTCTCCTTTCTTCCCCTTTCCTCCTTTTTCAAACATCATTCCTTTGACTTCTTGCGGGTGAAGTAACCTGGACAGATAGAAATATTGATCATACAGTAGACCATTCAGCCTGGTGATTTTCTTGTAGAGTTCACCAATTTCGTTCTTCACTCTCAATCTTTCGGCTTGCATCTTGGTGCGTTTCACTGCTGCGCTGTCTCCTGGTAGCATTATGAGTTCCGATTTGGAGTTTTGGACTGAACCTAAGTTAGCCCCAGGGAAGCATTTCGGCTTAGGAGACTAATTTTGAGCCGAGACGGTTGTGTTCTCTGAAAAGATACGCGTCCGACCTTTGGGACGTCATCAATGCCCTTGACATAATTCAAGGACTTGGGATTTCGAGCTTGTAAACACGTAGAGCTATGAACCTCTCAAGAGGTGGATCCAGAAGAAAGTTGGGCTGTAAACCTTTAAGCTGGGCTATAGTATGACTAATTTATAACGTTAGGAAGCCTCCACAATCTGCTTCCGGCGCTCAATCAGTTCCACCCTTCTGTAAATTGCACCATCGAGATAAGAGGAAATCAAATAAACTACCCGGGCCTCTCCATCATACTTGAAGAATACCTCGACGTACTCTGTCCTGCCTTCTCGATCTATCGGAAAGACACCTTTACAGGCATCTCTATAAACTGTCAGTCTCTGCATCCAATGACTCATAAGATGGCTATGATAAATTCTGCCGTCCACCGCCTTTTTTCACTAGCACTCTCCGAGGAGGCTTAGGAAGAGGAAATTCTACAAATAGAAAAGATTGCTCCCGTAAATGACCTTTCTTTGGACGTCTGGTTCAAGTTACTCTTTCAGCGATAGTTTGAATGAATAAGGAGATTGAAATCGTCTTCAAGTAGTACTTCTTGGAAGTTGGAATAGAGGTGGTGGGGTCGGCTTCTAGATGAGAAGCCATGCCTTATGGCTCACTGCATCTGCGGTTTAAGTGAGCAAAAAAAAAAAAATGTAAACAACTTCTTCCCCATTTTAATTACAAGAATGATGAAGTTTGCTTGTTCTCTAAGTAAGTGTTCGGCTTAAAAGATCGATGAAGCCTCCAGTTGATGAAACTAATCACCACGACCTTTAAACATCATTGATTTTCCAACTATTGATGGTCTAAACAACCGAATTTTTTTCTTATGAGAATTCACATGCAAAATTCGTTGTTAACATTTTATACTAGTTCTTTCGGTTTGGAGCTAGGGGAAAGGGAAACTGCTGTAATAGCAAGTCAGCAGTATTATGTGACGACATGGGAAATCGGTCTATAAGTGATGTACTCTCTGGCTGTAGTCATTCATTTCCAAAGATTGATATTAGATATTTGTGCCAAGTTTTTGCTCCTTGTTACGATTTAAGAGAAGAAATTACGCGTCAAAAAAAAAGTGAACGTAACGCAACGTGCTGTGTGCCATGTTTGCCGCGTAAATTTTTACTCATTTCGCACCATCGTCTGTATTTGTTTTAAATGTCATCAACGCACATGTTCGGTATCTACATGCACAGAATGGTGGCCTATTGAATACCCCCTCTTCAATTATGTGTACTTACATAAAGTTCTAGTCTATTGTTCTGGATCTTATAATCGAATTACAGAAACAAAAATCTTTCCTCGCTTTGCCTTCTTTTTTTCGTATTTTTTTTTTGTGAACAAAGTTGATACCTTAATGCATTATTAGAACAATTAATTAGCGTTTTCATCGATGAAAATACGTATGTCTTACGTAAACAGGGAAAGTAATTAAGATGGTAATGATCTCACGCTAACTGAACTTGATTAAAATCTTGTGTGCGGGATTCCTCATATCGAGTACGACTCGCCAAGTCCTATTGTAGAACAACTCTGTGGTTTTTTATCGAACAGCAAGTGTCTAGCGATACTTAGGTCCCAAAGAGAGGAGTGTTTTGGACGAGGACAAGGATTCACGAAGTGATCCGAGTGTCGCACTCGAATAGTCGAGTTGGACACTGATTTTTGTACGGATGCTGAATAGAAGATCGCATAGATTGTTTTCCAGCAATACGCGACAAATTCAGTAGCACCCTTGTAGAAACAAAGAAGAAAGAATTTTTTTACATCAGGAACAATACGCTGGCTTTTTTCTTCTAACATGTTTAGTCTCTATAAGTTCCCTGTTTTTGGACTGTTGAATGTAGTGAGAAATCTATATCGCATTATAATAACGATTTGTTGTAGCGTTCAGAATCCTCCGTTAAATAAACATACTACTGAGAACCTGTTCAGTATAGTGTTATGAGATTAGGTATTAAGTCACGGACGTGCGCCTCATTTATTTTGTATGGAAGTTTCACACGGAAGATATGAAGTTGAAACGTGCTTTTGCTAACATTTTCGACGCACTGATTCATCTAATATGACTGTGACAGAAATTAGTAACAAGGAGGTGAATAGCTGAATGAGGCGTATCCAAGGTTATGCGAGAAAACAGTAGTACGGATGTCTCTCTCTCTCTTTTCATGTCAAAGCACAGCGTTTCAGGTACAATTGAGTATCTGCAGTAAAATATTTGCATCTTCTTTTCGTATCATACAAATGGGTACCTATTTTCCACCTGTTAGCGTGTTAATATTTGTCACCCTCCGCTTCATTATAAAGTCGTGATGGTTAAGATATCGACCCCAAGAGCAGTAACTCAAAATCACATAGCCGCCAAAGATTGCCTTCTCTTCCCTTCTGATGTTTCAATCTGAAAACTTGGTACTGCTCTGTAGTTCTCGCCTCTTAATGAGAATTTTCTGTAAGAGGCAGTCCTCCAACTCGTTCAAGACGATTGAAAACGAACCGGCCACCTGGATTTCGTTCAATCGAACTTCTCGTCTTGAAAAAATCATCCCCTCCCAATTGGTTAAGCTCGCCTCACCCATTCTTATCTGTTTGTGGGTCAGTTCCTCTCCCTCATTCCCCTGTTGCAGATTATGCTTCTTTTTGTGACCTGATCTTGGAAATATTTTGCCTTTCTCACTCGGCTTCATTGTACCTTCCGTCTGCGCTTTACAATGATCCGCAATGACCTACCGAGCTTCATAACTCTCTGTGAAGTTGTAAACTTTGTGAGTACATTAAAAAAAGAAATTCTTTGAAAAAATTGTTCTAATATGTCCTTAAAAAGAGAAGCTTGAAAAGAGTTGAAGTTCTAGCGACGAAACTCAGTGTTACATTTATGATGATGGAAAACTAGAATGGAACGTTTGCGTTATTTTCAAACATTTTCTACTTCATTGTTCGCACATTTGGGCGAAAAACACCCAAATACCAACGCTAGGACAAAGAAGACGATAAAAGAATGACTGTGCACCTTACTTTTGATCTTGCATTGCTGCGTAACCGCTATCGCGTTCGGTCCAAATGATTCTTTATCCTGTTGTTCTTTGCTTTCTTTGGCATTGAGTGATGCTACAGAGAGGACACAATTTTTAATGAGAACGTTTTTCTGTGGGAACTAAAACTTTCATATATGGCTTAAAAACTATTCTTGAATGACACAAATAAATCTTGAATGTCTGAAAGCAATTGTTCGAGTGGTTCTTGAGATATAAGAGGACAAACAAGCAGTGCAGACGTCACTCATACACTAGGCAACAATTGAAAATTTTTTGAAAATTGCTGATGTGAGATAGGTTGTATTTTTTGCGCTGATTTCAGAACCGTTTTCCGTTTTGTGATAGGAGGTCGCGTTTTCTTGTTATCACTCTGTTTAGTTGCCGCGCATCGTCGCGAGACAAAGCGTTCTTTATCGAGCTTCAAACGATAGCAGTATCAACGCTCAATAAGGAACGCTTCGTCTCGCGACAATGCGCGGCAACTAAACAGAGTGATGACAAGAAAACGCGACCTCGTATCAAAAAACGGAAAACGGTTCTGAAATCAGCACAAAAAATATTTCCAGATACAACCTATCTCACTTCAGCAATTTTCAATAAATTTTTAATTGTTGCCTAGTGGAACCTGAGAATTTCTCAATGGATCAATGTGTATTTTAATGTACTGCAGTGCTTTTAATCTTTGAAAAGTTTAAGTTAACCATTGCATATACTTGGTTATAGTGACCCATAACGCAATCAGAAAAACCCACAGTAGATGGGGTGGGGGTCTGGAGATACTAATAATAATGATTAATGTGACACTGACACTTGTATGAAAATTATAGTATTCTGATTGCCGAAATTTAAAAGTTCCGAGTAGTCCTTAGATGTTGAAACTATTTGCAAAATACATTGAAAAATATGCCCTACAGGAGCGCTGTGTTGTGTTCTGGGTGACTTGATGCACGTACATTATTAGCGTCATCTATTTGTTGAAAAAGATATTTGATTGCAAAGAATTCTACTTTTGACGAAAGTTTCTCATTTTACTGATATTATTGAAAAATTGAAAACATTTTATTAGAACTCACGCATTCAAAATTGATGCTTACAGAAATACAGATTCTTATTTCTATATTCCCATGGCTTATCAGCATGACGACCTTCCTGCAGGGCTGCTTAGCCAATCACATTGGCTAAAAGCTGAGCTAAGAACTAACGTTTTTGAGTGATCGGCTTCAACTAACAGCTAATGGCTAATCTGCTCTGATTGGCTAGCTAACGGCTAGCTAAGGGCTAAAAATTTTAACATGGGTATCATTTTGCAGCTTCTTCCAAACTGTTTTTAAATGAGATGTTACTTTTGGGCTAATCGCAATAGAAAAAGAAAACAAGAATTTTCAACAGTGTACTGTTAACAAACGAGAGTTTACACTCTTTTTTGAGAGTAAGAAATACTCTTTTTTAGCACCAAAATTCAAAAATACGTGATTCTTTTCTACAAAGATGGGATGAAAATTCACTTGGACATTGTTGTCTCTCATGTTTTAGATTTTTAGAGCAATCAAAGAGCAAAGAAGTATTGACTGGGCCCGCTGGCAGTGCAGCTAGTGCTTTCTGATTTTGAAGAAAAAATTCAATGAAAATTAGCCGTTAGCTATTTCAATTTCAATGGCTAAAGGCTAAGCTAATTGCTAATTTGATCTCATTAGCTAGCTAAAAGCTAGCTAATTCTGAGCAAAATTCCTTGGCTAACGGCTAATGGCTAAAAGCTAACGGCTAGCTAAGCAGGCCTGCCTTCTTGTCCAGTCAATTGCTACCTTTGTTGACTGACGTTGACAAATTAGCTGTATTTGTCAACCTCAGTCAACATCAACTGATAAAATCGTTCAAACTGACCTCTTGAACTTTACAAGACAGTCACAGTGAACTCGGTCGAACCGTTACAGCCAGGACGGTATTTTTGGTAACCATGTATTTGCGAGTGTGCAAGGATCAAGATAGACGTATCTCAACAACCAAAGTCGTATAGAACACCAAGTTGAGTAACTCGCGCAGTTTCATGTTGTTGCCACGGAACATGAATGTTGAGCGCTGGCGTAGCATTGCTTATGAGTTTTTTTGGAAATAGCTGGCGTCAAATGGAGAAAACGTATTTTTCAAATTTTAATTTCTAAAATTCTAATGAACCGTTTATATTCATGTATGGCTTAAAAAAAAGCTGGAAGCCTCGTCTTTAATATTCAAAAGAAAAAATAGGTAGGTGTCGATCGATTTTTGGAGATAACACGCAGTTTCTAAACATACTTTTTACGTGTATTTCTCCCATAAGAGCATAAGCAATGCGACGCTGCGCGCGTATAGTGATAAATTTCGTTACATTTTTTTGTATTCATTGCGTATATAGGAAGATGCACAACTTGTTACGTTAGTAATATATATGACTTTGTCAACAACCTTCAGCGCAACCGCTCTGTATTTTGCGAACTGGAATCCAAATTTCCTAAAATTCAGACCTATCATGAATGTTTGCGCCTTTCATCCGCTAGGAGCGCTACAATCTATCTACAAAATTGAAAACCGGGTTCAGGATAGTAATTTCTCGTTTGAGTATAAATTAAGATACGTCAAAATAAGTTGTTGGAGAATTTTTTTAGCTTTAAATTCGAGAGAACAAAATTTGTAGTGCGTAAAATTTCCTGTAGGTTACCTTCCATAAAAAATTGATTTTGATCGATTTCAGGGAAGCTTCCTTACCTCCCGCACCGCTCATAGATTTGTTGTACGCGCTCAGGTGTCTACCAGGTCAACTTAGTCAATTAAAGTCAACTTTTTTGAAACGTGGTCAACTAAGTCAAGTAAAGTCAACATTTCTATCCGTAGGTCAACTAAAAAATCTGATTTTTTTCTTCCTGTTGTCTTAATAATTATAATGAACGATGAGCTTTCCGTTTTTCTCATTTTTTTTTTATTTATTGTACAATAAATATCAAGGTGTATCAACAAATTTCTGATTTTTAAAATGATAATTTTCTTAATTAAATATTAATTCTTGCGAACAACTAAAAAAATTCCAAAATTACGATATTATTTTGGAGAGGGGGGGGGGGAGTAGTTTGATATTTGTTAGGGTCAAATAAAATATCGAAAAACGGTCAACTAATGTCAACTATTTTCATTTTTCGATTCTGGTAGACACCCTGGCGCTGAAATTATCAGCGTTAAATAAGAGAAAAGCTAACAAGTGGTCATGTCTGTGTAACATTTTAGCAGGGAACCTGTTTTATCGCATGTTTCTTCGGGAAAAACGTCCACCGTCCAGCCGGCCAGAAAAGCTTGGAGTTTGAAAGTTTTCCATGTCCTCAAAGCTTGAAAAGCGGGGCCTGTGACGTCATAGGTGAGCTTTGTTACGTCAAAATCTGATGACGTCGTGAAGCAGTTTTTTTCCAAGTCCCCCTCCTATCATATATACCAAGGAGTGGGGCTGGGGCTTGTGACGTTTCAATTTGTTATATGCTTGCTCCATCTTGGAGGGTAACTAGCTGACGAGTATATTGTGTTGGAATACATTGAGAAGCTGACTCGCTCCTTTTGTTTGCTCCTACCAACCCAAACAAGTTTCCAATTTTATCGATTGATATTCAATCGATTCTACTGATCATAACAACTTCTTTAGTATATCTATCTTGGTCATGATGAAGTCAAAGTCACGAAGTGACGTCTACGTACCTCTGCCAGTATTTCTTAGCTCAGTATAGAATTACGAGCGTATGTTGGGCTAACTAGCTGACGGGCTCACGGTATTTTTCAGCATAGTTCAAGTTTTATGTAGTTGAGGAGCTTGAGAGTAGGCGAAATGCACATCAATTTCGTTTCCCAACTGAACTAAGCACCCCTTGAGCGTACGTTTGGAGTTCAGTTTATTGAAAAACACGATTGATGTCTATCCTATCTGCGCTCCAACTCCTCTTACTGGATTCACTTGAGAGAATTTAGTGATTTCTCCCTTTCAGAAAAAATTTGTTTACGTTGGTCACATGTTACCGAATTGCGTGTTGCCAAATTTCGTTCATTGTAGGAGACTACTGAAGCGTATAAAATTCTAGAACTGACTCAGTTTCAAAGTTTACATTAGCGTTCTTTCCTGTTGCTGGAAAACAACATTAATTATAATATTAAATCATGGATCTTCTTTCTCATCATGAGCATTCACTTGTCTCTCATCTTACTCCAGCGAGTAGGAGAAGATGAATTTTTATGAAGATTTTCTTTCTCGTTTCTCCAATTATTTAGAAAACAGATTTAATTACTTCGTGCAGAATTATAATATTCGAGTCCCTTCTCACGTATCGACTTTCTTCAGTAGAGTAGAACAAGCCTTTGTCATCAGGAATAATTAAAACATAGTAATTCGATACTGTTCAACTTCCAAAAAATGGGCAAGTGGAGAGTCTGTATAAAATCGTAAGAGAATCAAGGCCAGTTTCAGATGGAGCAAACTATAAAATTCCGCTGTAATTTAGATATAGAAATGATTGAACTCGATGCGAGGTCTCATTCCTTCTCAAATGTTGCTTTCCAAGTAGGCTTAGCGCGAGTATCAATTTATGCTGAATTATGCTAAAAATTGGAAAAATTGCAAGAAAAGTTTTCTACAAAAATTTCAAGAAAAATTGTAAAAATTATATTTTCTCGAATTTCAAAGAGTCGCTGTACGACTTTTATTCATCAGAATATATTTGTATGGGGGATCACTTTGTAAGAAATTTCATGTAGAATAATTTTGGAGTGATGTATTCGAAAAAACTGAAGATTGAGAGACGTTCCTCCTCACCTGGTGGTAGCGTCGTTGGTTAGGGGATCAAGTTTTTGGATCCTCATTGCAGGCACCTCGATGAAAAAATTTGCGCGAACAATGTCGGCCAATGGGTCGCCGTAGGTGGTCGACGAAGTCGCCAATCTTTATTAATGCCTCTTCTCGTTATCTTAATGAACTCTTTGTTCTTCTTGAAAAAAGTTTCTTTAGACGCTACTACTCATTATTCTTAAATTAGGGACGACGAACTCGATTGGGGCGCTCTCAAAGGATACAAAAAAACGTATACTGCACATCGTTGCAACCTTCTTTTACGTGACATCTCTCGTAAGAACAGGAGAACGTTCGCCACCTCTTGAAGGAAAATCATCTGTAATACGTGTGCGAAGAGGCGGCGAACTCTTGCTCTTCCGTACAGGTTCGAACAGAATCAAACGTGACACACAAGCGCCGACCGGCCCAAAATCGATAATGGTGAAGTTTGCGCCACTCAAACTCGGGAGAAGAAGTTCTCTTGTCATTATGACGGCGGAAGAGTGCACGTAGTTCAGCAGCACGCGGTCTGTTTCTCCTTTTTCCGTCGTCGCTCGTTTACGTCGGAACACGAGCGAAATGCTGCCAACCAACCTTCTTTTTCCCATTCGTAGGCGAAGTCATCCGTCCCGGTCGCGTATCATCTTTTAACAATGTAAAATCTCCGCGGTCCATCTGTACACTAGCGCGCGATACTGGCTTCGACCCACTCGGCTCCGCGCGCGCGTTATTCGAGAGTCCGGCCCTTACAAAGTACACCGACGCAGCTTTTACATCAGGAACAGGAGAATGCTCTCCCTAACTCTACCTAAACTAACGAACGAACGAAAACGTATTAGTGTCAATTGCGAACGTTTCGACGTCGCTCAATTTGAATTTCCCGGCCAAATTACGCTGTACCAGACATGGATTTTCGCGTAAACGCGCGCATACATATGCTCAGGTATACGAGAGAGTACCTTTCGTGTATTTGTTAGCCTGTTTCGCGACCTAGTTCAATCGATAAATTGAAATTTGTTACTCTAATTTTATGGAGATGAAAATACGTTCGTCGTGTGTACGAGATGTCAACGACAAAATCATTCGTTAGGTACTATTTTGAATATCCTGTGTGGAGAGGGGGTATCTGTGAAATCGACGTGCTGAAAAATTTAGAACGACTTCGTGAACAACCGTCCCTCTGTAATATACGCCGATTCCAAGAAAAGAATCGAGGAGAGAAAGAGATGAATTGATTCTTTCGAAATTAGGTCATTAAGATATTGGTTATCTCAAGGTCTATGAAGTTGGAACTTTTGCCTGGCCCCCTGTTCCCGTATCAATTGATGAAAGAAATTTCGTGAGAAAAAATTTTAGGAATTGATTTCTTCTTCTGTATCGACGGTGTGCTTTCGTGGGATTTTCAAAAATAATTTTCCACCTATCCTCGACTTCCTGAATTTTTGTTTGCAAGCTTGAATCTAATTATCACAAATGCTAGGTCATAAATCTTGACTTCTTTTCAAATAAGCCTATTGAAAGTTCCAAACAGAAGATGAACATTTCCCCCGGAGGACAGGGGAACGGTAGAAAATAAAGGCATACATTTAATCGCACGCCTCAAAAAAAGAAATTGCCCGCCTATCGATAACACGCCAAGGAAACAAAATTGACACGCCTATGAAATCCAATCAACGGATAAAAAAAATTTACATGCCTATGAAATGTATTGCCCGAATAAAAAAAACTTTATAGCCTACGAGCTACATTCACTACAGAAGAGACGTTGACACTTTTGTTTTATTGTAATACGTAAATTGCTTGCTTCGCTTTGGAGGGGCGGCCGTGCTCTAGTTTTTGACTTTTGGGGATGTTTTTAGCTTCCTGGAGGACGGTACAAAGTTTCAATCAAATTTGCATGCCAATAACGTGTTTGCACAGAGAGTATCCCAAGAAGAACGGGCAAGTACATTCACACTCATTGAGAAGTGCAGTTATCCTTGTGCGCCACATGCTGTAATGTTCCCGCTCGAATGTATCAAAGGATGCCCATTTACCTTCAAGTTTCTTATATTGCTTCCTTAATCGGGCGGTGAGTGGCTTACTGAGATTTGAAGATCCGATGAAGTACAACAACCCCTCCTCGTCATCATCCATTCGGAATACGGAAGGAGTTTCCGCAAATGGTACGACATTCACGCACGCAGGATCACGGCGGTCGGACCAGTTCCTTTCCAATTCGCATGAGAAATTGACTCACCATCTTTGCATCCTCACAATTATTTTAGATTTATTATTTTTTTTTTATTTTTTATTTGAACCACCTATAAGACATCCACAAATGAGTGTTGAACCAAAAACACTCGAAATCCATCGAAACAAACAAATACACAAAGTAAGTAGTGCACACATCCTCATATATAAGTTGTGCACTCAAGATTCAAAATACTAGAAATTCTACAAAATAGACATAGTGCACATATGAGAACATGCTGAACAATGTGCAATCCACATTTAATTCATTCAACTATAATATATGTACCAAGTAAGTAAAACCTGATACAGGAAGAAGAAACAGCAAAGAAAACAATGGAATGCCCTGCCTTCATAATAACGAACGCCGCGAGAAGAGTCCAAATTGACATCCGACTGCCACTTGACACGTTCACCGTGAAAAGCTTCCTGAAGATCGGAAGGAAGCTCCAAAGGGGCCTGAAAATTAGACTCCATCAAGAACCTTGATTGCCAAAAAGGGCCTGCGAAAAGGAAGAGTGGAATTGGCAAATCACGGGAAGGATCAGAAGTGTGAATATTTTTGAAACAACGAACACTTCAATACAAGTTAATAATGAAATGCTCGCGGCTATTGCACTGATCCATATAACTACCACGCATCCCCTTGGCATTACACCTCTGCCGAATCATCTTATTCTGACGACGAACCCCAGTATTTGACCAACCAGTGAAGATCTCACAACAATACTCGAAATCCAATGCATTAACCAACTGACTCGAATGACTCCTTCGGGATGGAACAACTGGGAAAACACCTCCATCAACAGTCGTACCTCACTCATTGGGGGTTTAGGATCACTATGGGGAGGCAGTCTTTACTGTCAAGCCCATACTGGCTGGAGTTCCTCACAATAAATGCATCAAAATTATCTTCTTTTGAAATACGGGTCGTGTGCCAGTCCTGGCGTGCATTTATGGTATTCGTCATAATTTCAACGTCGTGTCAGTTTTTTTCCATGGCGGGAGGGGAACTGGCGGTCAATATGATTTTATGGGGCGTGCACTTATATATTTCCCGAAAATAAATGAGAGCTGAACGAAATAGCGTCAACGAGAGCGAACTATTGGAACCTTGGGTATGAAACTTATACTGGAACTGGATTTGAAATTAACCATAGCATGTGGTAGGCTCGACGACACCAAAAAAAGATCGACATTTGTCAGAATCCTTTAGAGCTGTTGGACTCTGGAAATTGCGGACTTGCATTAAAAAAGTGTCATATAGTCAAACCTATACGGAATACACGTTTCAATAATGTCTCGAACTATTCTTATTTTCCTTCGCGAGTGGGTTTCCCACTCTTCTTTCAATTTTCCAGTACGAACTACCAATATTCACGTCCTAAAATCTCGTTACACGTGTATTCAAATTATGCTTACTCAGTTCCGCCGAATTTCGGCTGATTCAACTCTATTATATCTCGGACAATTTAACCGAAAACTTTTTCTTGCCTTCGGCGCGCGCAATTTCCTCTTTATCTTCCCTACTATCAATCCCTCGATGGTGCTATGAGTTCTTTTGGTCTCTGTCGACTACAGTTAACTTTATCAGTAGTATGGCAGCGAAATTTATTCGAACTTGTGATCGCGGCCAGAAAACTACCTCCGTCCATCCTGTATGTTGTATTCACGATATCATTCGTAAATAAATTATTTGTGACGAGAAAATATCCTTGTACATGCCCACCACTTTTCTCGCACGTACGAAAGAGGACTTTGATATTACCAAATAATAAATTCCTAAATTCGTAATTCTATTCTATGCTTTCTCTATTTTATAATTTCGCATACCTCCCTTAGAACAGGTCATGGTCGGATCTGGGGAGCCAGAGAGCTGAGGAATGCTCGTTCTCATAAAGACATGTACAGGAAAAAAGAAAAAAAGTTATATGCTTCTTATATTCTATTGATCTTCTTACAAATTATAATTTTGTAGTGAGTGGCGTGTCTTCCTTGCTTCCTTCAAATCCAGCCCCGAGATTCTCTGTATCCCTTAGTCAACTCTATCAAGAAACTCTTACAGGCTCACCGAACTTCCATACCGTTAAAATGAAAGAAAGAAAGATCGAGGCATTTCCCGCCCAGAATTTTACTTATTTGTCGACGTTTCGGTCCAACTAAGGGCCTTTACCAAACAATTTAGACCTCTTCCTTTCCATCCTGTTGATCAAGAGTAGTTAATCTGGGTTTTATGATCTTCCATATTCACGCCGAGTGCTGGCGCTAATCCAGATCGGTATTATATAGGCAAGTAATTGAAACCGTCCTGGGCAAGAGTTTTTTCCATTTCCTTCAAATGCTATTGAAGGAGGTTGGGTGACATAAGAAGAATCCGATGAGTTTTCCCCTTCTCCTTCCGTTGATTCACACCTGCATGTTCTGTGTAAAAATCGATTTTTTTTTTTTTTACATTCCAAAGCAATAGTGACTTCTCACGAGTGAAACCATGATACCACTCGGTTATGCTAAAATGTAATTGGTCACCGAGTGTAAGGTCAAATTTGATTTCTTTGGTGTGAGGAGTGAATGTCGAACTATGTATGTGAGAAGAGGGAGAGAGGCAAGTAGCGTGGATAGAGTTAGACTTCTGAGACAAGGGGATTTTAGACGAAGAAAATGATAACCTAAACTCGCTGTGTCAGAAAAATTTTTCCTTCCCTCCTGTTTCTACAAAAAATCTCTCCTACAAACTAGAAGATTAAATATGCTTATGTTTAAGTCTTTGCAGTCTTAGCCTGCCTTTGTTGTAGGTCAAGCTTACATGTGTAGGTCTCGTAACTGCATAATACATACGAGTATAGCTTGAGGGTCCACGTCGGTTACAGTCATTGTTACCTCAGCCTTTCCCCGAACCACCTATTGCAATATAAAGCTCAAAAGTCCCTCTCCATGTGTAGCTTTTCCTTACGAGCTTGAAGGTCACAGACTTGGAAGATGGACTGTAACTAGCTTCCCTCCGAATCCCATACATGAAGTTTGAAGGCTGCATTTCGATATGTTTCGTGGTTTGGTTCGTATTCCATATCATTTTTCTGCGACCATAAAGCTTGTAGCTGTGCTGAGCTTATCAAATACGATCCTTGCACAAATAAAGTTCGGTTCAATTTAAAGACTTCATGTGTATCTATTGTAGTTGAATCAAATTAGACCACTAACTAGAGTGGCGATGCTGCTTTGCTGATTTTATTCTGTCGTCGTTGTTTCTTTCTTTTGCTTGTTTGTGCGAAAAATTTTCCGTGCGCCGTCTTGCCAGAAACTTGGAGAAATTTCGACCCCCGATCGACCTCGAGCTGTGATGGGAGAGGCACTTGGAAAAATGTCGACTCGCGAGCCGTAATATATGACGAAAGAAGGGCGTGTGGTGTTTGAAGCATTGCATATCTGGCTCATTGAAGGGGCTATCCTAATGCGGGTCATACCATGTATTATTTTTAACAGGGGACCTGTTTTCTGAAGGGAGGGGGTAGTGAAAAAGTCTTGGATTAAATGGCGGCAGGGAACCTGTTTTGAGGCACGTGGGACCTGAAAATATAGATTGTGGCGTCACAAGGCTGACCTATGATGTCATCAAACTGTGACGTCACAGGCCCCGCTAACCAAGCTATATGTGATGGCAGCACAGAGTAAACAGAGGTCCTCTTTGCTATACCTATAATGTTAACGAATACGGGCATCATCCAAATTCGTAGTTTAGGTTCGCCTAACGCGTTGAGTGCGCGTCATGCTCTGCATACAGCTGTACACGTCGCAAATTGTTGAGTGTCGCAGATTCACCGCTCGGTTAACTGCGTTAGGCGAACCCTAAACTACGAAGTTGGATGATGTCCGTGTCTCAAGCTCTCTTGGACTAACTCCGTTTACTCTGTGGATGGAAGGGAAACTTACAAAAACAATACCTGATCTATGACGTCATCAGGTCGTGACATAACAAGGCTAACCTATGACGTCATCAGACAGTGATGTCACAGGGCCCGTCCCCTAAGCTATATATCGTAGGAGGGAGACTTGGAAAAAACTCGCTGGTTCTTTAACGATATTAATCGAGGGTTGGCAGGGATGCTGTTTTATGGGGCACGTGGGATCTGAAATATAGAGATTGTGACGTCACAAGGCCAACCTATATCACCATCAAATTGTGACGTCACTGGCCTGGACTTTGGAAGAGAATCTTCGTAGGTACGTGGAGAGTTGGGGGTTGGACACTCACGTAACGAATAAGTCGAGGTCAGAACTGAACAAATAATTTTTTATTACAATTAGAGAAAAATAATAGAAAGGGATTTTTTTGAAAAGACGAAAACTCGAAATCACAAAACAAAATTTTGAAAAGATACAGAACGAAATATTTAAAAAAGAAAAATTATTGTTGGGTTAAACATGGAAAATTTTTATAAGAAAAATAAATTTATTGAGTTGAGACGCGACGGTAACGTAACGACCGGTTTACAGGCCCCCATCTCCCAAGCTATATATCATAGGAGGGGGACTTTAACGGAGTTAATCGAGAGGTGACAAGGAAGCTGTTTTGTGGGGCGCGTGGGATTTGAAACATATAGATTGTGACGTCACAAGGCCGACCTACGTCATCACGAAATCGTGACGTCACAGGCCCAGAGTTTGAAGCTATAATTATACGATAGTAGGGGAACTTATAAAAAACTGATCTATGACGTCATCAAATTTCGACGTCACAGGCCCCGCCCCCAAGATATATATTATAGGAGGGAGACTTGGAAAATTTTCGAGCTCCGAGCTTTGCTGGCCGGCCGGATGACGAACATCTCTGAACACCCCCCCCCCCCCCCGATAAAACAGGCGAGTTCTTTAATGGAGGTAAACAGGAGAGGCGGGGAACCAGTTTATGGGCTACCTTAGAATCGCATTCTGTGTCTTATAGTGTTTGAACCGTTGCATATCTGGCTCATTGAAGGGCCTAAGCCAATTGGTGTATGAAGAATTGCATATCTAGTCACTTGAAGGGGCTTCATTGACCTGTATATGATAGGTCAGGAGTGCAACTTGGAAAAGTTTTTGACTTCTGAGCTTTGCTGGACAGCGAACGTTTTTTCGAAAAAAAGAAAACAAAAAACAGGTTCCCTGATAAAATATCCGTCATCCGCTGTTCGCCCTGCGGCCGGCCGGAAAATATGCAATGCTTTATACACCAGTTAACTTAGCTCCTTCAATGAGCCAGATCCCTCCTGTCACATATAGCTCGGAGGTCGGAATTTTCGCAAGTACCCTGCTATTATATATAGCTTCAAAGTCTGGGCCTGTCGCGTCACAATTTATTGACGTCATACATCTGGTACGTCAACATTTCTCAGAACCCACCTGTCCCAGAAAACAGGTTTCCTGCCACCACTCGTCCAATTGCGTTAATAAAGAACTCGTGAGTTTTCAACCCATAGAACAGGTACTCTGCGTTTCTCGTTCATTTATTTGAAGGAGGCTTTTGATTCATTTTAGTTTGTTGTGGAGGTGTTATGCCAAGAAGTTAGGATTTTGGAACGGTAGTATTTTCGAAGGTCGTATACTGGTGAATGAGCCAAGTCAGTAATCTTCGGTAAGAGGGTGGAGTTCTTGACCGCTCGATCGACGTTTTCATGTTGAGGGTGACCGATGTGACTTGGAATCCAGATGAAGGTGGCTGGTGATTTGATAGAGGTTAGCGTATGAAAGATGACGTGAATGCATTGAGTGATAAGGTTATTCAAGTAAGGATCCTGTAGGGGAGTCAGCGGGAGGACGCTGAGTAAGAGTCGAAAGACTCCTAGCGAATAGCGTTCAGCTCAGCAGTAAAAACGAAGGCAGAGTTCCTTAAACGATAGGCCGTAATTTTATCCTGGATGGAGTATGCATAGCCTTGTTTTAGAGCCATCAGTGTTACTTTCTATTATATGATCGGGGAATTCTGCTATAATTTCTAGAGGGTTGAGTTTAGGGTTTAAGAAAATTTAGTATGGTATTTTGAGGGAAGGAGGAAACAGTATGGGTAAGGAGTTCGGGAAATCGAGCTGAGGATGCAAGGAAGTTGGCAGTTAATATATATATATGTTACAGTTAAAACCCGAAATCAGTAAATTCTAAAATTCACTAGTCAAAACTAGTTGCCACAAATGACTTTAGTCAGAACTAGTTTTGACTAGTTAATTCTAGAATAAAAAAATTGTTTGAATTCATCAGTAAATTCTAGTTATAACTGAAATGAATTGAAATTGTTCGAGTTCAAAAGGTGATGGTATTTCCAGACATACTTCGGCCAAATTGATAGATATTTGGTAGTTCTGCTCAACTTTGAGGATAAGTAGCTCACACTGGAATAAAATATACGAAAAAGTTCTAAATTTTTCTTCCTTAATTCACACATTAAACCGTACATCATACGAATTCGTCGGTCTATAAACGTTACAAGAGCAAACCTAATAGTGACTAATTGACGCACACCATTCAAGTACAAACAAGCTTTGTGAAAAATAAAAATTCAAGGGTGTTGGAGGCTGGAGGCATTTTGTCTCGGGAGGTACCTTGCCTCCGCCTCCAATGAGGCGAAGATGGTGAGGATTTAAACCAAGATGTTGGAGGCTGGAGCATTTTGCCTCCGGAAGTACCTTGCTTCTAACTAGAGGCTTGGAGGTGCTTCCAAAGATCCTTTAGGAGGCACTTTTTTCAACAGTATTCTATTCCTCAAACCCTCATTCAGCCACTTTGATGCTAGCGCTGCTCGGTTCGAAGAAAAGCCAAAGTTTTAAATACACCTTCTGAGTATCATCTGTCATCTGGCAACACTGGTAGGCCAATTTGCTACATCTGGTCACACTGATCAACATTACAAGTGCCTTCGGAGGCGTCTCCAAAGACGTCTTCGGTTTCTTCGACAGTGCCTCCGGAGGCATTTTCTCCAATCTCAGTAATTGCGCTGGAGGCATTTGGAGGTACTTCCAGAGACATACTTTGGAGGTCAGAAGACGCCTCCAAACGTGTCCACTGGAGGCAACCGGAGTCGGAGAGTCATTTTCTGTATTCGTTCCGGACGCCTCTAAAAAAAAATATGCCTCCAACACCCTTGATAAAAATGCAATTACATTTGTACTAGGGAAGAAATTCATTTTACTGATTGGATTCACCCTTCTTGTTTTCGCTAGTTAAAACTAGTTTTCCCTGACAATCATAATTTCTTCTCTATTTCACTTTTTACTAGTCAATTCTAGTTTTCACTAGTAAAAACTAGTTTTACGTGAAATTATTTAAGTCAAAACTAGCTCCAACGCTGAGGGTCACGGTAAATTCTAGAGTTAACTAGTCGAAACTAGTTCTGACTAAAGTCATTTGTGGCAACTAGTTTTGACTAGTGAATTTTAGAATTTACTGATTTCGGGTTTTAACTGTAACATATATGTGCGAATGTGAAGAGGAGGTTCGGCTGTTTCGGCGCAAAGTGACTAGTGCGGAATGTCCCTTAGGCTGTTGATTGAACACTATTTAGTTATTGAAAAGAGAACTTGTTAGACTGCCAATAGTTCGGAGCTGCCTGAGTCAGTTGGGAGCGTAGTATAATTATTATTTGTACACAAGCCTTATGCTCGTCTTCCAATACTAATCAACCTTTGAATTTGTTTCTCTGTTTGCAGGCTTTCGATTCCAAAGAAAAGTACACTTCTCGGTTCCTGTGGCCGAAACTGTTTTTGTTTAAAAATTAAGGTTTCGTTGTTACAAATTTTTCATTGACCGATTTTTTTTCAAGGGAGGCGTTTATTTTTTAATTTTTTCTTTTTTTTCTCCTTTATTTTCCCTTTCGAAAATTAAATTTATTGTCATTATGTTTAGTTGTCTTTGAGTATACATTTCATGTGTTTTTCGAAGAAAATAAAAAATTGATAAATAATAATGAGGAAAAAAGAATCGCGCGTATGTATATGTTTTGCATTTAATAATTTTTTAGAGGGCGTTCGTTGATCTATACCTTTTTTTTTCTCTCCCTTTCTCGTTTATGTTGTAAAGACTTTTTTCTTTGTAACGTGCGTTTTCCTCTATTCTCTGTTCTCCAATTTAGCCTCTGCTAAGGTTTACTTACACTATTAGATGTAGATGTATCATTTTCAAATTTTGATTTGTGATTTTTTTTTTTTTTAACTTGTTGATTAAAATTGACACGTGTATGAAGACGTCGAATTATGAATACGCATATTTATTGTACGGTTATTGTCCCTTTAATTCGTGAATTTTACAAAATTCGTGTAAAATATTATGTTTGTCAAAATCTCGGCTAAGCGTTTTAAAAACGCTTTAGGATGCTGTAGCGCCAATACGGGTCGTTGTGCTCGCAACTAAATTGACGGTGATCTCTCGAAGATATTGGAGTAATTTTATTCTACGAGTGGTGCTCATTGAGGATTTTTCGGCCCCGACATATCATACACAAACGCTTGTGATTTTATATTTCGTGACAAGGAAATGAGATCTCAAAGTGTGTCGCCGAGATCGTCCGAATGTTTGGCAGTCGTCAATATTTTTGAGAGTAAAATTCACCTGCCTTGACGGAACACTATCATCCTATATAGGCGTCTTCACCAAAATGTAATATTATTATCAGACGACTATAGCTTATAATATTGTATGATTAGTCTTTAATGTTATATTTATTATTATGTATGTAATAGCGTATATTTTCTTTGTGATGAACTTTTTTCCTACTTTTAGTCGTATATTCAATTGTTATTCTGTGGACATGTTTTTTAAAAAGATGTTCCGTGTTTTTTGATACGCTTTACGAGAAAAATATGAGAGGAAAACAAAAAAGAAAATAATGTCAAGATACATAGTATTAGTTTTTTCCATTTTTTATTTTTGTCAGCGTGTGTACGTATGTTTTAGGTGCGTAATGTACTTTGATTCGTGTATGTATCACGTCTTTATTTTTACGTTGCATGAAATTGCAACCTTTTTTTTTTTTTTTTTTTTTTTTTTCCTTCCTTCATTTTCCCCTCTTTTTTTTCTTTTTTGTAATACATATGTTTGTTGTAACATCAGTATTTTTGTTCAGAAGTACAACTGTGTGAATAGGTTGTTGCGTTTTCCGAGTATACAGTAATAGTTCGTTGCAGAAGAAAGAGGAGAGAAGAGGAGTGCAGTGTGGAGAGGAGAGTATTTTCGGCGGAGGCCGATGAGAAGACATCTAATGAAATTTGATTCGGTTAATTACGAATACACCGCAAGCATCTGATTTATAATTCATTGCAACGGTATTTCTTATTTACCGGTACTTGCGTACAATCATGCGAAGTACATTTTTCATGTTCATTCGTACCGTTGGCACATATGAAGTACCGTTCATTACGTAATGACAACGGCGGCTTGATGCGTTGTAGTAATACATGTAAAATCATATCATCTGTTCGAAATATCGGAGTATTCGGCTAAGGAGAGTTCGGAAAAGATTCGAAATGATGAGCTTACGTCGAACAATATCAGCTGATGTACGATCTGGTCTAGAGTTTATTCAGTTGCGAATACGTAGGAATGTTAGCTTTAATCTCCCAGAAGCTCAGAAGAATTGTCGAAGCGTTAGTTGAAATAGTAAACTGCTCCACTCGCAATCGTTTCTTAAATGAAAAATTTATTCTTTCACCTTGGAAACACTTCCTGGTAGAATCTGTTGACCAAACAACCGCACAAGAAACTTCGGTTACAGTAGAAAACTCACCTCTTTAAATAGAGACTCTCGCATTGAGGAAGTAATCCTCTGTATCTCAAGATTGGTCATACTCGACCAACTCTCTCATACCCCCATCATGTCTATATTGCCGAACAGATAACCTAACAGCATAGTATTTCTGCTCATACTGCCCTATTCAACAATTCGGAAACAGTGACCAACACCCTTCAATACTTACGTTCTACCTACTTTTTCACACTCCTCTAGTACCCTTCAGAGTAATCTTGCAAGTTTATGACCCAAAGAGCATCGCATAGCTCGTTAAAAAAAATGAAACAAAATTTTTCAACCTGAAAAAACTACAAAATCACGAACGCTCTCACTCTCACTCTTGCCTGTTTCAATTAAATAAACAAGAGTCATTTGGGAGTCAATTGGCAAAAGTCAATTAAGGGTCAATTGGCGAGAGTCACAAATTTACAAATATATAAAACTGTTAGTTACCGCGAGTGCGATATCATTAAAATGAAATATACTGGAGCGCTCTCGATCAAGAAATTGGAGGAGACTGCAGAGATCACACATCAATTTATAATGTACTCACCTGAAGTACTTATTCTTTATTTTACAAATCTGGTAACAGTTTTATATATCTTATTGTGAAAATAGAACAGGGAATTGATGATGGTGGGGTTCATTTGGAAGTTATTTGGCAAAAGTTAATAGGAAACCAATTTGGACTGTGCAAGCGACAAGTCGACAACAACAACAAAGATTTTTCAGTTTTGCAAAATTTCCTAAAAATATATTTTCCTGAAAGAGAATTTTATGCTCATTAAACTTTGTTCTTTGCATTTTTTCTTTAAATTCAGTATTTATTGAAAAATTTAAGAAAAACTGAAAAACTGTATGCTCAAATTGTATATGATTACCCCTTCCTTACCAGTACTTTTTCATATATATATATATATATATATATATATATATATATATATATATATAATTTTACATGGGCGACGCTAGCGCACCTACAATATGCACACTCCAAATTGGCTCAAGCATTGCCACCGACACAAGAGAGCCTTGAAGTCGATATTTTAATTTGGGAACAGCGCACCCTGAATTGTTTTCATCAGTAACCTAATTATCTTTGCTCCCTGAGTCTTTCATGCAGTCAATTTGGACTGTGCAAGCAACAATAACAACAAAGATTTTTCAGTTTCGCAAAATTTCCTAAAAATATATTTTTCTGAAAGAGAATTTTATGCTCATTAAACTTTGTTCTTTGCGTTTTTTCTTTAAATTCAGTATTTATTGAGAAATTTAAGAA
Source organism: Aspidiotus rigidus (assembly GCA_035079385.1). Classification (NCBI taxonomy): domain Eukaryota; kingdom Metazoa; phylum Arthropoda; class Insecta; order Hemiptera; family Diaspididae; genus Aspidiotus; species Aspidiotus rigidus. Next base: position 4,219,476 of record JAVHKY010000016.1, on the reverse strand, counting down.
AAACTGAAAAACTGTATGCTCAAATTGTATATGATCACCCTTTCCTTACCAGTACTTTTTCATATATATATATATATATATATATATATATATATATATATATATATATATATAATTTTACATGGGCGACGCTAGCGCACCTACAATATGCACACTCCAAATTGACTCAAGCATAGCCATTAGCCACCGACACAAGAGAGCCTTGAAGTTGATATTTTAATTTGGCAACAGCGCACCGTGAATTGTTTTCATCAGTAACCTAATTATCTTTGCTCCCTGAGTCAATCCAACTACGCAAACAACAAAGATTTTTCAGTTTCACAAAATTTCCTAAAAATATATTTTCCTGAAAGAGAATTTTATACTCATTGAACTTTGTTCTTTGCGTTTTTTCTTTAAATTCAGTATTTATTGAGCAATTTAAAAAAAGCTGAAAAACTGTATACTCGAATTGTATATGATCACCCTTTCCTTATCAGCACTTTTTCATTTATATAGATATAATTTTACATGGGCGACGCTAGCGCACCTACAATATGCACACTCCATATAGTCCGTTTGGCCCAAATGATGGTGATGGGCGGTTATCGGTTATTAACCGATTAATCGCTTCATTCTTATGTAAAATTAACCGAGAAACCGGTTTATTTGTAATTAAAAGTTAACCTGAAAAACTGGTTAATAAGAGCGCATAAACCAATTAACCGCCAAAATTTAAAGCGGAGGAAATAGGAATTATCAATTAAGATACTTCTCAATCACCAACACATAAGAGATCTTGCTTCTCTTTTTTTTTTCAATTTTCGCGATTTTGAGAGCAAAAAAGTGGAAGACCTTGGCGCTCCTAGCGGAATTTTTTGAGAACTAACAGCGATCCAAATAATTGCCAGTTAACCGGTTTATTTGAAGGTTTTCAACCGATTAACCGGTTACAATGATCTCTAATGGACTGTGTTATTTGTGATAACAAAAATATCGACTGATATCGATTTGTTTGGCAAGAGTACTCATTCTGCAGGAAATCGGTCCAATCGCAAATTTGCTCCCCATAAGAAAACATGGGAAGCAAATCGATCATATGGTATTAATCAAAAATGAGAAAGAATTGAGGGAAAAAAAGTTCCTTTTCAGAAGTCGATTACTCACACACTATAAATATAAACTTTTTCCCGCAAAATCTGTTTTAATTTTTGATTAATTTCATACTGATCTTTGCTCCCCGCGTATTTCTTATGGGAGCAAATTTGCGATTGGACCGATTTCCTGCAGAATGAGTACTCTTGCCAAACAAATCGATATCAGTCGATATTTTTGTTATCACAAATAACACAGTCCATAAACCGTTTAACCGGTATACTGAAATAACCGATAACCGCCCATCACTACCAAATGACAGGATTTCTGCTAATTTAGCGCTGTGACGTCACCATCAGTAAAAAGGTCTATTGCCTTCAGTCGACAGGTGGTAAGAATCAGTTGGGAGTCACTTGGTAAGAGTAAATTTGGGATCTTTTCCACTTTTGGTGAGAGTGAGCGAAAAGTAAGTTGATATCCAATTGCCGAGAGTCATTTGCGTATCTTTTGGCAAAAGTTATACTTTTGCAAACATAAAAAACTGTTATCTCAGTCGCAAAATTGATGCGCTGAAAATCTGAAATAGAAGACCTGAGACCTTTTCATACAATTGGCTATCTGCTGAGACTGTGCTGCCGAGCTATTGGTACAGTAAGCTTCTGAAAGCTGACTAATATAACTTTGTTTTCTAGCCAACCACGCTCCTGCTGAAGCCATTATTGGTTTTTGCTTTCAATCTCTCTGCCGTACAAAGTTAAAATGATGTATAATATGTATATCTGCAAAACTGCAATTAGGAGAATAAAGCTGCTGAAGACTAGAAGCAGTCTCATTCCACTGACCGTTTTGCAGTTACATCAATTCAACTTTGTTATATTATTTTTGCAGAGGTTTCAAAGCAAAAGCCAGCAGAAGCAGCCAATCTTTGATTGGCTTTTAAGCTAATATTCGCCGACAAAGGGATCGCCATGCACACATACAAACTGATTACAATCAAGCTGACTACGCACACTTAGACATTTGTTACGCAAAAGAATAAGATACCGTTTGGTAATCTCATGAAATGGATGTACGTCAATTCAATTTTGTATGGCAGCAGTATGATCTCACAAAAATAATAATGGAATCCTGCCGTACAAATGTTTGATGAATGTGCAGGTATTGAATTCCGCAAAAAGGTTGTTAAAAATCGAGTGATGTAGGACTATTTTCCCTAATTGTAGACACTGCACGTTCGTCAAACATTATTATTTGCACGGCAGAATCCTGCAAAGTTGATTTTCTTTGTCTCCCGCATCATGAGAGTGCGCCACTGTTGAGTCAAAATGATGATAAAGAAAGAACAAAAAATGTATGCAAAATTTGAAATTACTATAACTCTATTAATTTGAAGATTTTTTGTAAGTTTTGGTTTTTATGAAATAAAGAGTTTCAGAATGGAACAATCATTTTCAAAAAGTTCCAGAAGTTGTTCCTTCTAAACAAATAAATTGCTGCGCTCCTCTGAGAAACCATCAATGATTGACTGATTGAAGTGCGCGTTGAACTAAAAGAAAGAAGTGGCTATGTTCAGTAGGTCATCAAGTTTTTTCACATCTAGAGGAAAAGGTATAAAAGAAGGTAAATCCATCAAATTCTTGCGCGACGGTTAACAAACATAATCTCAGAAGGACTGAGGAAAGTTAGGCCTAGGAATACAATATATATTTGACCATTGACCCATAAGAAGTGCATCTATTTTGTTGAACGTTGATTGCTTATTTTCTTAATGAAGGATTTTTTTTTTAACGGCATCGGTATAGCGCATCCAATTTTTTCTATTTTAAAATTTCAATTGTTGAAGCAACAAAAAAAATGGTCTCGTTCGATCTTGATCAAAATACGATTCAACAGACTCGCTTTTTCACAGAAACTTATAAGTCTGAACAAAGGAACAAAAGACAGAAAGACATTACACAATTGTGACGTTGTTTTGATTCTATTTCACCAAGTATAAGGTCACATCAGTCATCAAAAAAAGTTTTCCAATTTTAGTTCACTTATTCACCCATGAAAACAATACTCAGAACCTTGATTATAACGTCAAATCTATTTCCCAACAAAACCATAGTTACGTATAATATTATGACTTATTCAAGTCTATCGCTCTCCCTTTTTCATTATATTTTATTCATTCGAGGGGATGAACCACGGGATGAACACTGGAAGCGCACCATCCGAAACATCACACAGTACATATGTTTCAGTCAAGTTGGTAATCATTGCGAAAAGTTTTTTGTTTCAGTTTCTTCATTTCTAATGCGATCCTCGTGAATTCTACATCACGTTGGAAAAAAGACAGCTTTTTCCTCGAAATAAAACGGCGTGGGATTCCTTTACAGTTTTTAAATTACACATACGAATGACAGAGGAGGACTGTCTGATTTTGAAACGTGTCAATCCAATTTTGAATCTAAGACAACGGACGTGTTACCTGCAGTATGATTCAGATTTCTTGTTTTATTTATTGCAAGAGGAGAAGGTCGATCTGTTTTCAGCTCAATACCACTCGTACATATATTTTTTTCAGAATCGTAAATTTAGATACGTCTACAGTCTTCAAAAAAGTGAATAATGAAGCAGTTTGTAATTCTGAGGTAACTTATTCTCAAATCCTCGCTGAAATATTTACCGCAGCAGAAAATATTTGAAGGGACTAAAAGAGATAAGATATAATAATAATGTTCCAGAAATACCTACTAAAAAATTGAAATTGATTCCTAAAAAATGCTCAGAACTCTGTAACAAGCTATTTTTCAAGTAAATTTTTTCTCACGCACTATAAAATGAAGTACACCATACTGTAAAAAGCAGTTGAAAAATTCATCAGTCCTTTCACTACAATAAATTTCCTATCACCCAATCTCATTTTTTTAAAAATAAAACACAACGCTAACAATTTTCAACACGTTACATCCACGTAAGATTATGAAAATGAATTACAGTTACGGAATTGACGAATTACGAGTTTGCGATACTGAGTTCTTCTTCGTTTTTGAAGTCTACATTCTTCTATTTTCAGGTAGTAGGCCCAAAATTTACATTCTTCCACTTTTCATCCATACAAGACTAAAACACTACTCGAAATCGACAGGTGAACGTACTTTTGTTCCAAATATTGGTTTTTCAGGGGCATGAATATTGCAGCAAATATTTTTCACCTTATTTCAAAGGTACTTTATTTTGTATGATTTTTTATTATTTTCAGATCGAACAAAATAAGAATCGATATTCAAAACAACGTATGTATGTAGAGAAAAACAAAAAACGAAAGAATACTCGACGAAAGAGGAAAACGAATATACACGATGGTAACTGATGAAATCTATAAAAGTCTACTTCAGTCGAATTATTTGGTAATAGGTATGTGATACCGAATTTTATCTTCATCAGGTACGTCGCTGGGGCATTCTGTCATCAAATCTTGACCATTGGAGCCTTTAGGGAATGCGATCACATCTTTTATCGAAGCACAATTACATAAAATCGCCATCAGTCTATCAATTCCTAAAAAATCGTAATCGTAAACTCACCGATAAAAATGTTATTGAGGACACAGTCATTGCCAAAATTTAGACTTACCTAACGCTATACCTCCGTGGGACGGACAACCCATTTGAAAAGCCTCTAACATATGCGCAAAATTACTTTTTGGAATTTCTAGAATATTCAATATTTCTGCTTGAAGTTTCGTATCGTGTATTCGAATGGAACCACCTCCTATTTCCGAACCGTTCAACACTAGATCGTAGGCCAGAGATCGTACCTTTAATAGATGACAAACACTTCGAATCAGATTATTTCTTTCAGGCTGTGGTCAAATTCATGATAGTAGAAATTCTAACAAAGTGGAATCGACGCGAGAAAAAATTACTACAACGCAAAAATCGATTACTCGGAGCAGCAATAATTTTGAATCAAAATTGAATTTTTTTCTTCTCCCTCTTTCCTAAAATTTATAGGTACCTTCTTCACAAGCAGAAGTCCACATTATGAAGGTGTTCCGTTTAAAATCCCCCATAACACTACACGCAACAATATTCAACTTTCTTCGCATCGATTCCACCGGAATTCAAGTCCTTAAAATTGATATTAGAGATGATAATTTTACATGACTTTTATCGGTCCATTGGAATCTAGTTACCTTGAGCGGATCGCTAGAAAGTAAATGCAAATCGTCGGGATGAGGTTGTGTAAAAGGATGATGAGACGATTTCAGCTTCCCGTCTGCTTTCTCTTCAAATAAAGGAAAATCAACAATCCAGAGAAAATCGTAAATACCTTTGGCGTTCATTTGCTCAATAAGTCCTAACGTATTTATCACATGATGTCGACAAAATCCCAGTGTTTCTAACTGTAAAAAGTGAGAAAATCTTCGAAATTTTGTCTTCATTACATTGGGCAATGATTTAAGAAACTCATACAGACCGTTTGCATTTTCTGCGGTCCTTTGGCTAAGATTATGAGATCGTCACTCTGGAGGCTTGAATAATTTCGATATTTCGTCAAATCGAATCCCTTTACGACATCCGCCAGCTTATCACATATTTTTTGGATTGTTGTTTCCGCGATGATGTGAATTTCTGCACACTTTTCTCCGATCGATGTTTTCAAGTAAGCCTTCAATTTTTCACCTGAAGGCTAAAGGATGCAAAACGTGAATTATTTGGATAAATATTTAAAAAATGGTCAAAAAACCGAAAAGAAATTACTTTTCCACGTGGTACAATGAACATATATACACAGTGATCGTCCGTTGCTTCCGTCATACAAGGCTTCATATCCTGAATCTAACAAGGGAGAAAGACATGACTGCATTTTAAATTAACGCTTACAATTTATACGCGAAAGACGCCACATCCAAATTTACCAAAAATTTGTCCAAAAGGCAAGGTTTATCGGAACCGTAATTTTCGATTGCATGTTGATATCGCATTTTAGGAAATGGTAGCCTAGGTACGACTTTGTTATGAGGCCAAGACCAAACAAGCACGTCTTCAGTTAATTTCATCACTTCGTCCGCATCTGTGAAAGACAATTCGATATCGAGCTGAAACATGGCAGTAATTGTACATTAGATAAGGATTTTGAAAACGTAATAGGTCATAGTTTTATGTTTCTCACCAACCTGTGTGAATTCGGGCTGCCTCTCGCTAGTCGTTCCTTCATCACGATAACAACGAGCTATTTGGAAATATCGATCTACTGAACCAACCATAAGTAGTTGCTTAAATTGTTGAGGACTTTGAACTAACGAATAGAATTTATTTTCTTCATGAGTAGGTACAATAAACTCTTGAGCACCCTAAAGCATAAACGGGTTTCCATAAAGTAACTGCCTGTAAAATTTAATTTGGATGTGTCGAAATGCAAACGAACACCGGGTGTTTTCTTGAATAAAGTTGGAGTTTCCACCTCAACGAATTTTTTTTTCGTAATTAAAAATTCTCTCATTCTAAAAAGTACTTCAGACCGCAGACGTAGATTACTTTGAATTTCATGAAATCGAAGAGCCAGAAATCTGTGCCGGTTGGCTACTGGTGAATTTACCTGAAATAGTCAGGGAAAATTAAAATCTATAGAACTGTCTTTACCATGGTTTTATACGGTTATACCACAGTGACCATAACAGAAAACTTACTTTTTGATACTTGCGAATTTGAAAGGGTAAACTTGCCAATGCGTTATTGATGATTTCAACAGAAGAAGCATGAACTTCAATTTCTCCAGTGTCTTGGTGCTAAGTAATAGATAAAAAGATTACAAAATACAAGCTTTAGATACTAAAACAATATTTCAAATTCATACCTTTCTAACTTGCGCAGGAGGTCTGGCCCGAACAATTCCAGAAACACAAATTACAGTTTCGAGGTGTACTTCACCTAGACACGAATTTACCTATGAAACAATATTGTTCCGTGTAGGTATATTCCAATTTTTTAAAAGAAAATCTTGCAGAAACCTACCGACTCTGGAAGAATAATTTGAGTCACTCCATAATAATCTCGAAGGATGATGAATTTATTCATGCGAACATACGAGACCCAGCCGCACAATTTGACTTTTTGACCGATATTTAAGGAGCGCAGTTCACCGCATGAATGAGAACGTAAGGTGTAATCGTTGAGGCTCGTCTTGTTCGTCGTAAAATCATCATCTTTTTCATCTAATTTGTAATTTTAGGGATTATACAATGGAAGAAAAATACAAATTGTAATAAAGGTCAGGTACTACCATTAGATGCTGGTTCTGAAGTGAATTCAGGCGCAGTAGAATAATTCCTTCCATTAGAGGCTCGATTAACGACTGAAATCTGTACAATACTAAGTGTTATAAGTAAGTAATACATGACGGTCAGATGTATCATCATCAAAGTAGGCGACAATCAGACTAACCGGTAGTTTTCGAACAAAATGAGTCGGAAAATCGAACTGCGAGCAAAGTGTCAAATTTGATGAACCATAGCCGCTCTTTCGGAAAATCCATCTTGAAATTCGGTCATCTAAAGAAGAAACCGATAAGGAATAGTTAAGGAGAACTTGAGAAGGTTGAACTCTAGGAGTAAGCGGATAAGCAGATTAATTTGCGAGAGTTAGAATGAAACCGGCAAATTGTGACTTACCGTTTCTTCGTTTGATGAGATACTTTGAGGAGAGAACAGAGAAATTCCATAAAAATAACGGGCTTTTACAAGCACACCAACTTCCACTCATGTCGATCTCCTGTTGTCATTCTAGAAACTGATGTGAAAATGAATATTCCAGCTTCACTGAATCAGAAGAGGCAAATCGAACAGAAAGAGGATTTTTTGATTTCGATTTTCTCAGCACCATGAAAAATTCCTGGTAACAGAAAAATGAGACTTGATAAGAATTGAACGGTTTACACGATAAATGTTCAAGCGACGAAAAGACGATCTGAATAATTGGAACTCTCGCATTCATGAAAGAGAACCTTTTATCTAAACTGCACAACAACCACCTGGACACTTTTTGCAAAAGCGGTCCCATTCTTATGTGGTAGTTCTTCCATAATATTATTGTAGGCGCGCTAGTTAACCGGAGTGGCATAAGTTTGTAAGGTTTAGGATTCGAATATTGATCTGGAAAAAAAGTGCCTTAATTTTAGCCATTCACCCGTTCTGAATGATTTTCTCTTTCATTCAGTTTCGAAAATCATTTGACGTGCCAGAAGAAATAAGATTATTGAAGCAGACCTATTATTGTTGAAAATACATAGGTACCGGTATCAGTAGGTACTTATACTTTTGAATGAAGTTTTTAAAATCTTGATTGGAAAATCTTTTTGCATTGCGATACTTGGTTCAGCTTCCAACAGATTTCCCAGAAAAAAGGGCATTATCAATGATTCCGATAATTTTTTCGTGTCTCTTTTGAAGTCTGTACCTGCTTTAGTTCTTGATAGATTTTTGATCTAACTTATTATTGAATCGTGCCTTTGACATCAGTTTAATCATTCATAAGTCACATGAGTGAGTAGTCAGGGAAAGTACAGTCTTTTCGTCTTCCGCACTACGAGACGACAGAAATACCGTCGATGACGATTAATACAGCGAGGATCACGGGTTTCACCAATAACACAAAGAATAATTTCTAAATTTATTTGTCACTTTAACTGTTGATTTTTACATTTTACACTTTTGATATGGTATCATTGACTGTAAAGTACTATTTATCTAAGTGTTTTACAGTCAGTGTAATTGTACGTCGGTTCAAATAACGAAGTTCAGTTTATTCCTACGAACCAGAAATCTCAGCGTTTTCTTCCTCAGGGACCCATAAGCCTGTTTCAATGCACTGTTGCATGTATTTTTCCGCCTCATTTAAAGGCAATCTCGATAACGCTTTTACCAAAGCATTTTTATCTTCTTGTATAAACGCCTTCTGCATATCCTATTACAATCCCAATCTTTGACGGATCACTTTTGACTAGAAGATCATGAAAAGTTACAGGGAATAAATATCTTACCTCAGGCAAGGAGTTGAATACCTCCACTGATTTGCTGTCATTTGGCGTTGCGGTTTGATTTTGATCTCTGTTGTCACCATCATCATTTTTACATTCAGGGTGCTTGTCTTTAATAAATGTTTTAATAAGTTTTTTCACTTTTTTGCATTCATCATCAAACTCGTCCTTGAAACGTTGTTCCGCCGAGTGGATGCTACATGAACAAGATAATCTTTTTTCTAGAATTTGTACTTCTTAGGAGGAAGAGTACTTCGCTCTAATTATATAAAAATTTATTCTTCTCGAATGAAATTCTTAATTTTCTACCTACTAGGTATACATTATAAAGGGAAATTTTTCTGCAGTAATTACCTGGAGAAAAATGAGATCAAGAGTTCTTTCGAATTTTGCTTAAATATTCTAAAAAGTTCCAAGACGTGTAGCAACAGGACGATTTGCCGGCATACGAATTTCAGTTTGTGTGTTTCCTTTCGTGACGATAAGAATAAATTAGCAGAAAATATATAACAAAATGTAGAGAAAAAAAAAAAAAAAAAAAAAAAGACTGAAACATACTTCTTTCAGGAAAAATTTGATCCCACGAGAAACTAAAAAGTACAATGTGGATCTTTGAATAAGATTTTGGTGCATCAGCAGGAATTTTTTGACGTCATCGAAAGTTTTCAGCGATGCAAACTGTTTAAGATGAATTTTATATCTTTCGAGAAACGTATTATAATCTTCGGGTTCTTTGGAATATGCGAGAAGCGACGAAGTGACAGATGTCTTAGAGAATCCTGGTCGACAGATCGTGTCAATGTACCAAGGTAAATCCTTAGACGAATAAAAGATGAATGTGCGAATAAATCTATAAAATTAGAATCAATTGATGATTGAAAATATTATGTACAATTTTACTTTTTTCAATTCATTTTCTTCTTGTAAAAGTTCTTGTTTTTCAGTCTCTAGTTCTTGAAGTTGACACTGAACTGTCTCGACGGCTTCATTTTGTTGATTTTTCAAAGTTTCATCATAACGCTTCAACCAACTGAAGGAAAACGAAAATTTTTGTACAGTGTTGGTGAAAGCGATTTATATTTGAACGATAAAAATTAAAACAAACCTCGCTTTGTGACAATCGTGAGAAAATTGCGCTTTTTTCCTATCATCGATTTTTTTTAATCTAGACTCGTGTTTTAATTTGAATAATGTTGACGTCTCAATGAAAGGATGCACATCATCCTCATCGGATGATAACTACGCATAAATGACGACATCGAGATAATCCTAAATTATTATTCCGTTTGATGGTTCAACAGTTCTTACCTCAATATTTTGCCACTTACTGTAATCCACCATTCTTCGTAGAAATTTTAACGACAAATTTTGATATCGTTAAATACGCCTTATCACATCTTTCAAGAAAATTACGAAGTCATTCGCGTTCAGAAAACAGGCAATGATAACCAAGTATAAATGCGTTTTATTAAAACTTTTTGTACAAAAGAAAACCTATATAAAATTAATTTTTTTCTGACTGAGACTGAAAGTTTGAGAGCGCAGTTCTATTGAAAATTATCACGTAGCTGCCCACTCTAGCTGGTACAAGGTCGCCGTGAAAAATTTTCAACCATTTTTTGTAACCACGAGTTGTTAAGAATTTCTCTATTAAAGGCTCTAAGACGTCGAAACATACTAAATGAGTTGGAAGTATTGTTTCATTGCTCGGGGGATATTCTTTATCCAACCATATCATGGGATTACTGTAAAATCTTGTTGACTCTTCTAAATAATACGATTTGTTTTCGAGATTCGGATCGCAATGTAAGAATCTAGTTGGTATGTTGACGTGTAGGTGACTATAGGAAAAAAAAAAAGTTAGTAAATATAAATTAAAATTACGCGTAATAAAAATGAAAAATAGTGGCGGTGGTACCTATAAAGGGGTGTTAGATGACACGGCATAAGGAAGAGTATATTATTCTCACGATGATTCAAGTAGTCCATCACTTTCACAGTTCCGACTTGATGTAATTTACTCAAATAGTAGAAAACAGGCAGACTTATTAGCAAGAGAAAAGTTGATAAAACGAATGTTTGGATTCTGCACAAGCAAATAATACGAAATGAAGGCATAAATCACGAACAATAACTTTGATACTGTCTACTCCTAAACTGTTCCATGTATAGAAGGAAGAGTGACGGTTTCATCAATCATGAGACCCACGTACCTGTTTAAATGAGATATCCATTTACAAATAGTAAACGAAGAAATGCACACGATCAGTGGAATGAGCGGTAAAATGAATCTGAACTCCTTATGGGGTATGAAACTAGAATCAAGAAAAGTTCATTTTCAAAAATGATTTTCTGCAAAAAATAACGCGGGAATCTCATTTTTTTACTTCAATATTCAAAGCTTACCTATAGACTAGAAGAGTAAAAAGAACAGACGTTGTTAGTTTGTTGAATATCGTGTTTGTGGTTTCCGCTCGTCCAAAAGTGGACGTCAAAGAAACGTAAAAAGGTACCACACACGGTCCAAGCACTACTGGTAAGCCGATGACGAAGTACCAGTACAAAGAATGCGTAGAATAATTAGCGCTAATATTGTGAAAAATGTTGAACACGAGGAAATTCCACCACGTCAAAACCCATTTTCCATACAAATAACTATCGAGCAATGTACTGAGGGCTACTACGGTCAATCTGTAACAGAATAGGAGCGATTGGCTTGTATGGTCTCGCAATATTTTTCTCACTACAGTCGTCAGAGAACAACACTCACCCAATGGGAATGTATTGGAGGAAGAATATTTTGAACGGTTTTCTACACTCAGACAGTGCATACAGACATAAAGGAGTCCAATGAATTGCCGACGTAGGTCTTATGACGCAAGATAAACATACAAACCAGAAATAGGTTGTGTTGCCTGTGAAAAAAAAAAAAAAGAAGTCATACTTGGGAAGCCTAGGTATTAATTTTTTCAGATTTATTGAATTCTCACCTCTCTCGGACTGAGACCACGGATAATAGAACAGAGCTACGCAAGTTAAATTTGTTTCCACCGTATTTGTTAGAGTTCGAGTAGCACAATATGCCAGAAATACATTCGTCATGTAACACCACACGCTCCAATAAGCTTGGCGCGGATAAACGGATATTTTGAAAATCCATTTGATGAAGAAAGTATCAGCGACAGCGGTAAAAAGTCCTTGCACGACGCAAGGTAATATGGTCAAATTTTGAACAGTGTCGAGATGAAAAATCTGCAGAACTTTGTAGAGGATCGCGATCCAAGAAACGTAAACGTAACTTCGTATGTTGTAAGCCCATTCCCAGGTGAGGTATCCGTACCTGCGTGAGGAAAATTCCTTTATCGGTTATTTTTATCGTTGCGTAGAATACTGAGGAAAAAATTCGTACCCAAATACGAGTTTATGAGCGACTTCCAATGATTGCCAGTATTCATCAGCGACATAATAGGAACCACGGGATAACAGACAGCACAATCTTATTGCAATACAAATTGACAGCAATACGACAGACTGCAAGGAAACGCGGGATAACATACCGCACAACCTTATTGTGGCACAAATGGACAACAATACGACTGCCACGGTACCGGGTAACATATTCCTGTTTAATTCTGTGCAGACAAATAAAGAATTGAAATAATTTTACGCTTATTATTTTGACAGATGTGTAAAAAGAGCAATAGCTGTGCAATTTTCGGACCTGCAGAAAAAATTAAGCAAGCTGACTGGAATGAAATCAAAAAATTTTTAATGAAAAATCTCTTTCACATGATAAAAATCGAACAGTAAAAAATTAAAAAAATATATACGAATAAATAAAATTCTACGAACACACGTATTATGGCAAAGTAAAACGAAATTCTAAATGGTTAATAAGGGTATAGAAGTACGACTATTATTAGTAGATCTTTTAAAATAGAAAGACAATTTTTACATTCATGAGCTCGAATAATAAAATTGATTTGCACCGAATTGTCGTTACATTGAAAAATTAAAATACTTAATTAGTCGACTAATATCGATAATATTTCTAAATAAATCCTTACTCATCGAAATAGATACATTAAAATTTGTTTACAAATATAAATTAACGTGAGATTAGATCTTAATCATGGTTCATTACAAGACAAAAATATCACAGCCTACAAAGGAGAAAAAGAATAGTTGAAGTAGAATCTTGCAGCTAGACCGCCGCAATAGTCCGTTAGTCCTCGCTTCTTCACGGGAAAAGTAGAATTACTTTTTGTATTCAAATTTTGAACAATACTTCAAAATGTACATTCACAAGACATAAAAACTAATGAATTCGAACTGGTCTTTGGGAGGGAAAATGTCAACAAAACAAAAATGAGCGCTGATTTTGGATAGTAGAAAGAAAAAATGTTCAAAAATGGGCGGACATTAATTGTATCAAAGTAGAAAAGTTTGAACAAGCACCTTTATAAAAAAAAAAGTTCTACACTTCGTTCCAGAAAATGAAAGAATCACGGCGACGTACAATTAACCTTCTAAAACCTCCACGACTCATCCTCGATAATCCTCGTGAATACTATTACCAATTCGATTTCAAAAAGACTCTGGAATTTTACCTTTCCCAAGGGAGCATTACTCTACTTTCTGCATTCATTCCCAATCCTGTCGCATCATCATCCAGTTTCAATCTTTGAATACTAAAACCGCTGTCTGAACTCGATTTACAATCGTTGAATTCAGCCTTCATATTCTGATTTCCTCCATAATGTATTCGCGGATTCAAAAAGTCAGCATTTGTATTACAATAAGGATCAGCGTAGTATTTCGTATAGTTTTCCGAGTTGCCACGAGCTATTCCAGCGAGCTCTTTCAGCTTTTTCGGGTGCGGAGTTGGTATCCTCGTTAACTTATTATTCGACATAACACCCGGATCGACATCGAATTTAATATGACTTCTCTTATTCACAGCGACGTCATTTTCGCCACCGCGACACGAGGCGTTCCATTCCACACTACCCGGTTCGTTATACTTCTGTTGTGGTAATAGATAACAAGTGAGTATTCGTTTCGCCAGTTGATGATCGTAAGTATGTTGCAACGGAATCAGAGGTTTACCCTGATTGTGAGACAACCACAGAGCGGTTAGATTCTGTAGTTTTAAGATAGACAACGGTAAATATCGTAGATTATTGTCAGTCAACGACAGTACGGAAAGTTTCAATAAATGACCAATTTCGTCCGGAATGTACATTAAATTATTCGATCGTATCGTTAGCACTTTCAAGCTGGTACAGCTACCGATTTCCGATGGTAACTGGCATAACATATTCTCATCCAAATGCAGTATAATCAATTTTCTGAGCAACCCGATAGAGGCCGGTAACTGCCTCAATTTATTGTTCGTAAGAAACAACTCTTCTAAATTTACGAAGCTACCGATTGACTCGTGTAAATGTGTGAGGTTGTTGTATTCCATCTTTAGAATTACCAAGTGTTTCATAGCATCGAAAGAGATCGGGGGCAGATACTTAAGGTGACAATAGTTGAAGTTGACAAAATTCAATTTTGAACAGCAGAAAATCTCAGGCGGAACAAACGAGACTAGATTTTCGGAGACATCGAAGTATATTAATTCCTTCAGACAGCATATGAATGAGGGAATTTCTTCAATTTCGTTTAAATCACACCACAATTCTCGAAGATTCTCCAGATTTTTCAGATCATCCGGGATGAAAGAAAAATGATTTTCGCCCAAGTCCAACACGTTCAAAATATTAAGTCTTCCAATCGTTTTAGGTAGCGAACTTAGATGATTATCACGTATTTCTAGAACTCGTAATCGGGTAAGTCTACCTATATTGGCCGGCAAGAAGTCAATCTTGATAGCATTTAAATACAGTTCTTCTAAAAATATCAACTGTGTAATACCGTCGCTTAATCTTGACAGAGGATTCGAGCTCAGATTTAGCGACAACAACCTTTTGCAATCTTTGATTGAATTGTCCACCTCTCGAATAAAATTCTTACTTACATCTAATATCTTCAAATTGATCAACGAACCGATAGCAGATGGAATGAAAGAAAGTTCATTGTCGGTCAGTATCAGCGTATTCAAATTCTGGCATTGAAACAAAACGATCGGAAGTTCCTGTATATGATTGGATGCAAGAATCAATGTTTGCAGACTTTTTTCGTACGCTGCTATAAATGGGGGTACTTCGCTGAGATCCGAGCTGGTGAGATCCAAATCTACGACATTGTCTTCTCCATCAGAACCTCGTTTGTAGCCAAAGCATTTCAGCAGAGACATTGTAACGCTTAAGAAAGTGAATACAGTATGTTTAAAAGCTAGCTACGCATACACGAAACGACGAAGAAAAGCAAGACTTACAGACGATCGTTTCTCATCCAATAAAGCGGTTCAAGTTGGACATCTTTCCATGGTCGTCACGTATTGAAATTTTCTGAATTCGCGCAGTTTCTCGAGTGCATGTTGTCGTTCTACAGTTCCGCAGTTGAAAGGACAATTTGAGGCTCCGAATTACGAAATTACATAGAGTCAAAATTGATATACTATTTCATACCTCGAGGAAAAATAAACCGGCAAAATGTGCAGAATCTCGAAGTCTTTATTATAGAAATCCTCTGCCACCTGCCATCTGCATCGCATCTGCCATACTCATAAGCGTTATTGGGATGTTAACCCAAGTTGCGTAAGTTGGTAGCCGTGCTCGAACGTGTGGGGGATAATTTTAACGTACCATGCTTCATGATGGGGAATTTGCAATTTTCAAATACGATTTAAATTATTACAATTCGTAATATCAAAAAATTATATCCTATAAATCGTTTAAACACTTCAAGAGAATCGATAACTGAAAGAAGTAATTCTAATAGTGAAGTATTGAGCTATCTACGACTAATTGAAAATCTCGTTTCTTATGGCCGAATACATTGAACGTAAAAACGTCACCCAGAAATTCAAGCGAGTGCGGCGAGAGAGGAAGGCGATTCTAGCGCTACCAAACATAGGTTAACATCCCAATGTTATGTGAGTGATTCTTGTTGAAAAATTCATTATTCGTGATAATAAAAATCAGCCTCGTTGCACGAGGCGATTTCAGGGTCGACAAAATTTGTTTTCGCTCGACGTGGGTCGATCCTAAAAAATGATCGGCAATTTCGGTAACCAAAATATTATGGAGAAAAGAACACTAACGAATGAACTTTTTGATAGGACGAACACCTTTCTTCAGGTTGCTCTTTGGTTGCCGGAAGGACAGGGAGTTCCGCTCCACGTGTTGTGGCCTTACAGCTGGTAGCTGCAAACCTGCCCGGTTCCAAGATCGAAGTTCGAACTGCCCGAAAGAGCGTCGATTCGTCGAAGTTCGAACTCGAATTTCTTTTGTGTTCAAATGAAGTTATGAATTATAATTAACAATGATCATAATATTGTAAAGTCAGGGTTCCTGTAAAGTCATCAGGGTTGTATTCTAAAAGCTCGATGCGAGCCTTTTCAGGCCAAATACTTGAAGAGTCATCGGACTCCAAAAGAAAATAACCAACTACTGTTGATTTTTGTGGTACCGGCTGATTATTTCTTATCACAATGTGTCGAGTCTCAAGAACTTTTCGAGCTTCTTTTAGGTATGGTGCAAAAATTTTCATTTACTCCAAGGAAAACGTCAGTTTCTGAACCCTAATTTCAATTTCAGCGATTGAAGATCTTCTTCAACATGTTATCCCTACTGAGGAAGAAGTTCTTTCGACAAATCAGCGGTAAACTTCTACTGTCAATTGTTGTCTTCATGTGTTACTACTTCGGTGCCTTCACCTATTTCTTCATCATCGATTATGATTCTAGTGTTGATGATTCTAGACAACAAAATATTCTTAACTGCGCGACCGCTCTGTCAAGAAAAGCCAAATCCGAATGTACTGTGATAAACAACTACGATTACAATTTTTTCATTTTGAATGAGTTGAAATGCAAAAATAGTGAGAATATTCAGTTGGTGATTGTTGTAAAATCAGCGATTGATCACTTCGACAGACGGCAGGCGATACGTCAGACTTGGGGATTTGAGAATAGATTTTCTGATGTCACGATCCGAAAAGTATTCATTATAGGAACGGATAATTCCATGAACACTTACCACCGTATCAATAAAGAAAACGAAAAATACGGCGATATCGTATTTGCCAATTTCGTCGATAGTTACTACAATAACACTATCAAAACGATGATGGCGTTTAAATGGATTGTAAATTATTGCCACAATAGTAAATTCTATTTGTTCAGCGATGACGATATGTATATATCGATTAAAAATGTTCTGAGGTTTGTCAGGAATCCTACCGAATACCCTGGTTATCTGGAAACGTCGGATCATCCGGCAGTGTCGAACTTCAATAATAAAGGATTATATTACCAGCTTCCCGAAAATGTAAAGTTATTGTCCGGTTTTGTCATGGTAACTTCGCCGCATCGGCACCGTTGCAGCAAGTGGTTCGTATCTCTGGATGAATATCCTTACAATAAATGGCCGCCCTATGTGTCAGCCGGTTCCTTCATCCTCTCTAAAGAAGCCGCGAAATTGATCTATTATGGAAGCTTTTTTACGCCACATTTCAGATTTGACGACATTTACTTGGGTCTTGTGGCAAAATCACTCAATATCGAACCATTCCATTGTACAGCATTCAACATATTCGAGAAAAAATATGATCCTAAAGAATTCAAATATGTGATTAGCTTTCATGGGTACCATTCAGAAGAGTTGATGAGAATATGGGAGCAGCAAAAGTCATTAGGAAATGCGTAAATAAATTTATACAGAAATTTATCAACGAACTGTGATTCTATTTTTAGAAAACATTTTACGGACTGAATACGATATGAATTTATTTATTAGAGTATGTGGGCTAGAATCCAACAGAGAGCTCGAACTGTGATTGTATCTCATTATTGGAGTCGAAAACATGAACTTGCGGTGCAACGGATTTCCAATTTTTATTTCGTAGAGTTCTAAAGAAATCGAAGAATTAGAAAGAAGCGGAAAAATGTGGACCCCGATGATGACGTTAAAAACTCCTTAGGACTTGAGGAGACAATTAAAGAAATGTTACCAAAAACTTAGAAAAATTTAAATAAACAACTGCCAATCTGTTAATCTTGTTTTTATATTATTGATGCTCCCGAACGTATTATTCGTGTGTATTTCATTACGAATATTTGGAAAATGACACTTCACGAAAATACGTGTTGAGATATCAGAACGAAAGAAATACTGGAGTGCAAATATTTGAAAATAAGTTCGAGTTCAAGTCTCACTATAATGAATTTACCTGATACGTTACATTAATTATCAACGTTGGACTTCCATATTGGATATTTTTAGTGTACTAAAATTGCAGGTCAAAGGTCCTAGATATTCTTGATCTGCCGAAATTCCTAAGATCAGTTTTGGTATTCATAATTACCATGTTATAATATTTCGTTAGTCTTGAATTTTCTCTTTTTAATTGTTCTTTCTTCCTGATGAACGACGGTAGCAATCTTTCCAAACTTGATCACATGATTTATTCTTGAGGGCGGCTCTGAGGTAGGTGTGGCGACTTTAAGGAGTCAAAGTAATGAAGAAAAAATCATTGTCTTTCAAAATAATAAGATCCTTATTTTATTATTATTAAAATGATTTTTTTTTTCAAATTACTTTTTTTTTTACATCGAGCTCTGACGTACCCACAGAAAATCGGACTTAGAAACATGGATGGTTGCGGTACTTTGGCTCCGATCTGGAAAAGGCTTTCCTGTTAGGCTCCGAGAGAAGGTAAAACGTTTTCAAAGAACGGAATGTAATAAATTTGTATCAATTTACGAGGGACGAATTGAGCAGGTTGGTTATCAAAAAGCTGGAAATAGAATCTGAAGAACTCATCTTCGTAGTACAAAAAATTCATAATAAATACGCACGCTTAAAAGTGAAAAACTAAAGAATACTTATTCAGCGAATTGTACAGTAAAATGTAAGAGATGGAAAAAAATAGAAAAAAACTATATTTTAAATCCAAATGATCATAATAATTATGATGTATCTCATGAGTACACTCTTATTTATGAGTCCTTTATTTCATACGATATAGGGGTACTGCAAAATAGAAGTTTTGATTTTTTATAATTATGCATTCTATCTTCTAGGAGGATAAAATTCGAATCCTTCTTTTAGACATCATTTGATAGTACCTCAATAAAGTTATTTATCAACATGCTGACGACCAATCAACCTGTGTCATGAAATATTCATTCACCTTTTTTTCCATTATTTGACAGAGAAGTTGAAAATATACTATTTATTTCATCGGTCAAAAAAAAAAAAGGAACTAATTATTTCGACATTACATTTTTGTCGTGCGAACCATCGTCATAAGCCTTCTCGTATCTTGATTAATTATGAAGGTATCGCTCCTCATACTCGCTTATTTTATTTTGTTGCACGTTGCCTCTTGTAATCAGCTTTTCGTGCTGTTTTCATTGTATTTTACTTTTTTTTTTTTTTCTTTCATTAACCATCATTTTGATCCATAAAAAGGCCTCACAAAAAACTGCGTAGTTCCATTTCCACATGGGCTGGAGGGCTGGACTGAGTTAGCAGTGTTGCCACTTATTTTCTCACGTGATAGCGTCTAAAATCCCAAAACGGCCAGATCGATGGTAGGTTGGTTGTCCAAAACTCGAGATTAAATTGCCACAAAGCGCCGCACTAATCCACTATATATTACTTTTATAACTTTTGTACTTTTTATATTCTTCTTCATTAAAAGTTCCATTTTATGATTATACATAGTGCTTCTCTCAACTCGGGTCTCAACTCTTAATCGTAAGTTTATCTTAATCGTAATCGTACATTCTCAACATGAGCGGCGAATCAGTAACCATTAAGGAACTCGAAAATGAAATTGAGCAGCTCTCAAAACAGCTGAAAGAAAAAAAGGAATTACTAGCAGAAATCAGGACCAGAGAAGTAAGAAATTTCTCAACTGTTCTTTTAGATTCACGTACGATTCTTCATTGTCTTATTCCGTGGTTTCCACCATGTGTTTCATTTACAGGCTAAGAAAAACGAAAATATCAAATCTACTGAAGTTGATATCACTCGATATAGTCGTCAAATCATTCTTCCATTTGTAGGATTGAAAGGTAACGGTAATCGTGTATAACAGTCTCTTATTTAAGAAGTATGGAACTGAACTTGTATTGCCAACTTTGTTCTATGTATCTGATCTATAGGACAAGAAAAACTAAAAGATTCCTCCGTGTTAATTGTTGGCGTTGGTGGCTTAGGTTGCCCGGCTGCTTTATACTTAGTTTCTGCAGGAATAGGTAACACAACTTAGTCAACGTAATTGAAAAATATTTTCTTCTCAAAAAGTATCACTTTTATCGTTGAATTACCATCATTACACAGGACATCTTGGGCTCATGGACCACGATGACATAGAAATAAATAATTTGCATCGCCAGATACTCCATACCGAAGAAGATATTGGAATGTCGAAAACAGATTCAGCTCTGCACAAACTCAAACGGTATGGGTTTTTTGCGCTCGAGTTAATATCTACGAAAATCGATTTTATAAGTCTCTCTCTTTGTAATCGCAGTTTGAATAATCAAGTGAAGATCTCTACCTACAAAACTCAGTTAACCAGTGGAAATGCAATTTCTATTCTAAGTCAGTACGACGTAATCGTAGATGCAACGGACAACGTAGCGACTAGGTATCTGTTGAACGATGCCTGTATATTTACCAAAAAACCATTAGTGAGTGGATCAGCCTTGCAAATGGAGGGTCAACTCACCGTGTACAACTATATGTGTTCACCGTGCTACAGATGTTTATATCCGCAGCCACCACCACCGAATACAGTAAATAATTGTAGCAGTTCAGGTATCCTTGGCCCAGGTAATTATAATTTTCTTATGTAGAGATATTCGGAAACGAAGAGGCTGTTGTCAATCGAGTGATCAGAACTTCCTAGATTTTTCCAAATTTCAAGCATCAAATGAAGGAAAGTTCAGTAGATTTGAGAAAATTGTCATAATAATAGAGCAGACGGAGACAGAATGATAGGATAGGGCGAATCTGTGGGTCGATCCATTAATTTCACTTCTATTATTTACGTTCATGATATTCTCATACGATGGATGATTAAATTTGCTTTCGTGTTTCAATTTTCGCCTCCAACGGTGATACGGCTTGGAAAGATTTTGTGACGTCATATAAATTTATTCATCTTACAGTGTGTGGTGTCGTGGGCGTTTTACAAGCCTTAGAAACCATAAAAGTTATCCTCAACCTGGAAGATACTCTATCTGGGAAAATGTTGTTGTTCGATGGTTACGATACTACATTCCGATCTATAAAATTAAGAAAGAAAAAATTGGATTGTGATGTCTGCGGTATCTCGCCTAAAGTTAAGAACTTAATCGATTACGAACAATTTTGTGGATCATCAGCAAATGATAAAGTAAGAATTTTATATCAAACATTTAGTTTTGGTATTTTACCATCTTATCATGTACTTATCTCTTCCTGTGCAGAACCTTTCCGTGTCGTTATTAGACAAAGACGAAAGAATCACGGTCGACGAATTATTTAAACTTCGATCAAACAAGGAACCGCATCTCCTTATAGATGTAAGATCGGGACCAGAATTCGAAATGTGTCATCTATCTAATTCTTTGAATGTACACATTGACGCGCTGGAGAAGAAGGCCAATTATGTAATTGAAAAAATAGAAGATCTCAAACAAACTATCGAAAATCCTAAAGGTTGATAACATTCTTATCTAATGTTAGTCTTGTATCAATGTCTATTTTTTTTTAATGATAATTTTTCTTAATTTTTATTTCTAGTGATATTCATTTGTCGACGAGGTAATGATTCTCAGGTTGCTGTAAATATGCTGAAAACAAAACTGAATATGAAGTCGGTTTATGACGTCGCGGGCGGCCTCTACGAATGGTCGAATAAGATCGATACACAGTTTCCAATTTATTGAAAATATCGCTTCTACTTCTATCACGATTATTTATTTCATTGACACCCAGATGAGCGATAAAATTTTATATTCCAAAATACATTTTAAAGGTAGCTAATACTCTCAGGAGAATCGAACTATATTGATGGTTTGTTGAATAAGACTGATGGAATTTTAAATTTGAACGATTTTCTTTATTTCGATTGTTTGTAATGGATATCCGGCAAATTACGAAGTTGTTCTGCTGCCTTTTCTGGCGTTAGATCTCGCTGACAATTTGCTAGCATTTCGTACCTAAAAGATGAATGGTCATTTTAGAGCAGTTGCTAATATAACTAATTTCGACTTAACGTTTCAGCATCCTAACTCTTTTAGCGAAATTTCGAACTTACCCGACCATGAATTTTTTGACTGTGGCGGACCGTACCAAGGGTGGATAGTAAATTCCGTGAAAAACCCAGTGTTCCATTTTTTCGTTGAATTTATCTCCAGTCGGAGCTCCTATTTACGAAATGCGATGAGAAAATATTTTTGAAGAAAAGCATAGAAAAGAGAAATCTTAAGCATACCGTGCCAGCCCATAGAATACGGAAAAGAGCATTTGAATAAATTGTCGTATTTAATGGTTATCTTCTTCATTATATCCGCCAATAGAGTTCTCTGGTTTTCATTCATCTCATTCATTCGACGAATATGCTCTTTGGGCAGGACCATCGTTTCGTACGGCCATACCGCCCAGAACGGTGCTACGACGACCCAGCAATCATTTTCAACAACTACGCGGACCTATTGTTAATCTTCTACTTTAGCTTGATCGTAGATACATAGAATTTATTTAATATCGAGGGTATACCTCACGAGGTGACCGAAAAAAAATATCGACCTTCGAAATAAGTACCAAATCGATAGAATTTTGCAAGAAGCTAGAATTCATTTTTTAAAGAAATTTGACGTTAGTCGCCCTCTGAATGTGTACTTATTGCGCAAACTGACTTAATCGTTATTTTAAAATTGTGCAGATAGACTTTTCAATATCTATGGAGAATTTTTTTGTGATTTTGGAATTTTCAATCAATTCAAAGTTCTTTTTGAAGGACATTCGGCCATGATTCAAGTTCTTCAACCTACTTTCAGTATTTCTTGAACTTCTGTTCAGAATTTTAAAAAATTTTACGAGCCCCGCCTAAAATATCCCATTTTTACATCACTGTTGTTAATGTATGAAGTATACCCTCGATGAGAGCAAGAATCTACCTTCTTGGAAAGTTCTTTTTCTACGTAGTCCATCAATAATGGTTTCTTATATTTCTCAAAATATTCTTTCTGGTACAGGTCCTTAATCCTAGGTTCATTTGGATAAAAACACGAAGCCCATATCTGACAATGAGGGTGTGGGTTCGAACAACCCATCATAGCTCCTTTGTTCTCAAATATTTGTACCCAGAAGTAGTCTTTGCCCAATTCTTCGAACTGTTCGATCCACCTGAAATTGTTAACGTGGTTACCGCGAGTTATAGAAAGAAGAGGATACGAAATCACTCCCAATCACCTGTCGACGACAGCTTTTAGTTCTGGCACGCTCATTAGAGGAACTGTAATATTTGACTTGGGATGGAAACACATTACGCGACACAGACCGCGCGCTGCTTCGGTACGGAATAAAGGATCACAGGGAGCCGGTGGATTTGGACTTTCTGGTTTCAAAGCTGGGAAATCATTGTCGAAAACGAATGTCGAGGTATAATTATCATTTTTCTGGAAGAAAAGAAATCAAGGATAAAATTGTTCTCAGTTTTTGCGCGCCGTATTATACGAGCCAATTGAAAATTATCTTACTGCACCACTTGGTCGAGTGACTCCCGGACTGAGAGGATTTGTAGGGTCAAATTCTGGTATTTCCTCTTCCTCTGCAGGCTCGACTTGTCCTTGCCATGGCCTTTTCAATCGATGTGGAGAAACCAACACCCATTCGCCTTTAAGAGGATTATACCTCACATGCTGATGATCTGTGCATAAGTTTTTCCAAAAATTTCTCGCTTAGTTTTTCATTCATTCGTTTTTAGATGTATTCACACGGAAAAGAGTTGTAGTTTTTCAAAAAATTTGAAGACAATAAAATCTTACCGTAAGTCATACGTACAACTACGATTTTATTTGAACATTAAAAAGGTGTAAAAAGAAAAAAAAAGTCCGAAAAACAAAATTTTACTAACCGTCGGGGCAGAAATCCATATTCGGTAGAAATAGCTTCAAAAATTAGAACAATTCTCGATCTTAAAACAAAAATTATACAAAGTTTTTCAATATGAAACTCAAACAAGTAAAAACGTTTGGTTTCAGTTCACAGGTGTTTCCAACTGAAGATAATAAGGAAGAGATTAAAAAATATGACTACTCTACTTAAACTTATCATTACAGTTGCGTCACGTTGATAAAACGAGACGATCACGCGCAACGATCACGATTGAATTTTTCAAGTATTCGTGATGAATACCTGTTACGAAAGTAAAACGAACGATGACGTTCAAAAAACATCACGTGAACAGTTCATTTCCTCCAGTACTGAGCGAACTTATGGAATTGTTCGACCAGAGCAGCCATCACAGCGGTAACACTAACATCTAATAGGTTCTGAAAATAGCTAACTGCTTCTTCGTCACCCAAATCTAACCTAAACTTATCTTGTACTTTCATCACAGCTTTATCAGGCTCCAGAGCGATATCTGGAACACTGGCACCCACCATAAGGGTGAATAAGTTCAGAATTAAGTTCGAATGTCTTCGCAGATGCAGAAACGCAGTGTAGCACAGTTTACGAAATTCTGAGTAGTGCTCGGAATTCACTCCCCCCATTGCTTCGACCATCTCTTTACTCAGCTTCATGGGTGGTGGCAGCGGTTTTGGATCACGCCCTAAAATGTAACCAAAATCGATGTGGAACAATTTACCGTTTGTAGTTAGAAGTAAATTATCGAAATGGCGATCTCCAACCCCTAACAAATATGTAATGACGCAGTAACCCGCGCAACTTTTGACATACGTGTCCATAATATCGAACGCTATACCGTAGGGTCCAGTTTCGCTGGGGTGATGTTTCCTGAAGAAATTTTGTATACTTCCTTCAGTCTCCAGCACCTCAGCAACGGGCACAGATTCGACAAATTCTACAAAACCGTGTTTGGTGCTGACGGCTAGAACTCGATACGGAGTAAGTTTCAAGTCTAAATTCTCGCTTCTGAGTAATTTATCCATGAGCGTGATAATCTGCAACACAAGTTGATCTTGCCGGAGATCATCTCCATGCTTAAATATGGCCACTTTTTCTTCAAAATCCGTCGTCACAAATGTCAATTTCGACGGCATAAGCGCAGACTTGAAAAGAGTAGCTTTTTCTGGAATCACACCTTTGATGGTAAAATTTGGGTCTAGAGGGAATGGAATAGGGTCGAAACTACAAAATCTGAATTTAAACTTCTCCGGATCTTTGAGTAACGATTGAAAACATTCTATTTTCTTCTTCCTATTACCATTTTCACGTGTAACTTCTTTCACCAGTAGAAGCAGTTTCTCGATAAATTGTTGCTGTTGTTTTAAGTACGAGTATTTCTTCTGCATTTCTGCATTACCGTGCTGCAAGAACGACAGAAATGTTTTCATGACGGTAAGATACATGGTTTTTATAGAATTATCTTGTTTCATGGCGGACTCATAGTCTTCGCATTCGATCATCAGATACCAATAAAAATAGTTGGCTAAATTGAAATTTTTACAAGCGCGGTTTATAAGAAAAGCAGCCAAATCCAAAGATGAACTACTTTCTACCATATTTTTATAATAATTCACCAAGTCTGAATTATTATCGTTATTGTTAGAATTCGAAGTTTGGGCGCTCACATCACTGGATATCGAAAGCGAGTCCAAAGCTGGTACATCTTCATTCGATATTAAATCCATAATCTGCTTATACTTAAGATTAATCTCTTCGAAATTTTCGTATTTCAAAGCTTGCACCAATTGTAATAAATACAATAACAGATCTTCGTCCGAGGCTTGTTGCAGTCTAGTGACAGCATACCTTCGTACAAGAGGATTTCGAAATAGAGGGCTAAGAAGCCTTAAGGCATCTTCTACGTCCATAGGAGCCCACTGTTCCAAGATATCCAAAGCTTGTCTCACTTCACCAGGCAATTTCCAATTGACGCATTCCAAAAATTTCACAGATGCTTTCTTTTGATTACTGAGATAAAATCTAAATTTCCAGATTAAATCTTGTTCTTCGGTGGTCAGCTGCTTCGTAGGAGGATAATTTACGATCGTGTTTAAAGTATCGCGAACGATGGCGTTTGGCTTCGCATCCTTATCCGATATACCACTACGTGAACTTCTCACTAACTTGTGATGTTTATTTTCAACTAGATTTTCTAACGAAATCTCTGAGTCTGGAACGGTAACTATATCAGCAAAGACTTTGAAAGGAATTTCGCAGGCTTCTCTTTCGTAGTATGCAACATTGTATGATGTATCGTTGAGTATTATTTCAGGAAATTCGACCATCAAATACATGAATTCGGAATTCTTCTTCTCCTTCTCGTTAATCATTTCGATCTCGCGAAAAGTCAAACGATCCAACCAATCTACTTCGGTTATTTGACCAGTCTTGTATTTCTTTGTCAATTTACCCAAGGTGTACATCTGAGCTTTATTATTGTGAGGTTTACCTGGGGTTTTGTTGGCAGGACTCGGGTCGGCTTTTTCGTAGGGCCAGACCTGTAAATCAATCAAACCACGACGAAATAGACCTCGTTTCCCGAACAGTGAAATCGTCGTACTGCCAACTGCGGTCATTTCGCAGGGTCCAGTACAGTCAAAAATTGTGATCGCGAGTAAAGCATTCCTAGGGAGATCGCTGAACATAATCGGTAACGTAATCCACTCGCTCCAAGTCCATCTTTTATCGAATGCTTTGTACGAAGATGAGACTGGTAGGCATAAAGGAACACCATCGTTGAATATTTGACAGTGCACCATGAGATCAGCGCAAGGAGACTGGTACAAACCGGAGAACTTTACGGACGGATTATCTAGTATAGTGTCATATTGAGGTTTGAGCTGATTACCTTCAAGAGAAATGATCTTCACTTGGACGTTGGTAGTCAACGAGTAACTGTAGATGTATGAAAATGATGAAAGAAGACTGTCCATTTCAGAAAAGATTGAACATCTGCAACAAAAATTATGAGTATGAATAAAATAAACTTCGCTTACTTGGACGAGAGTTAGATTCGTAAAGTAGGAAACATTAATGAGTACTATACATTTAGTGCATTATTATTCTCTGCGTAGATATATTCTGACAGGAAATTCGAAATAAATTCAAAACACCAAAACATTAGATATTATACAGATTGAACTTGCTTGTCAGACTATATAGATATCAATAATTGTTGGCTTGTGATTTTCCCGTTGTTGTTTTGGAATCACTGTAGTTGCGAATAAAATCAAAGAAGTCGCTATATATAGACCTCTAAAAAAACACAAGATCGCCAACTTCGATAGTTCGTTCGTTCTGCCACACATACAAAAATCGCTGCAGTCAACCTTCAGCACTTTAACACAGGCTCTTATGGAGAGTTGACACTAAAACTCATTTTCCTCCACAAATATCCAGTTTTTCAAAAAAATGAAGAGAAGTGAATTTATTCTGCATAAAATTTTCTTTTGTATGCGTCAAACTTCGAGCGGATCCGTGAAATTTTTTTCCCCTAAGAAGGAATACATTGAGTTCAACTTTGCGTCATCTGGTGGGAAAATTAGTATAGAAACAATTTCAGGGTACGGAAATTCAACACAGCGAAGATGGTGAGTTAGCGATCTTGTGTTTCTTTCTAGGGGTCTGTAGAAAGCGCTCTCTACATTTTCTGTGACGGTCATCATTTGTGGAAGCTTGGCAAAAAATTGATGATCTTGAAAAATTCATCCGAGATATTTGGAATTATATTCACCCGACAGGAAATTAAGAGGACTGCAATTTTTGTTCCATACATTTTTCAGAAAGAATAATATTCTGAGAAGGTACAGTCGATTTTATTAATGTACTGTCTTATGGTGAAAAACGCCATGATCACCTTCGCGATATCGACAACAGCGCCACTACAATTATCGCTTTGTATGCGAATAATCGAATATTCTTCTTCTGTGTAAATTCTTAGGTGTAAATGTGCGTTGATATGTTTGCAATTGCGCGTTTGAATAAATCAGGGCTTGCAACCGAAATTTTTTTAACGATTAACGGTTATCGGTCAAATGACCTCACAAATTTTTTCGGTTATCGGTTATCGGTCAAAATGATCCTCCCAATTTTTTCGGTCATCGGTTACTGGTCAAGCTGTATTTTGACCAATAACTGTTGAATGTTGAAAAATATTTCGGTCAAAGTCCTAAAATTTTCGGTTAACGTTGTTAGAAGACCTAGAATTTTTGGTCAAATAACAGTTATAACCGAAAAAATAACGGTTAACGGTCAATCGGTCAAAATTGATATTTTCATTTCGGTTATAACAGAACCGAAAAATAACTGTTATTGTGCAAGCCCTGGAATAAATTGCTGGAATACAGCGCTTTTCTCGAATACTAGACACTGTGTAGGTTGTGCTGCCTACCGGAGAGGGCTAAAAATGTATTTAAAATGCTGGGCAACATAGGCAACATTTAAGCCTGGTACATACAATTCTAATATGCGAGCGTGAATCGTGATGAAGCGTTGACCAAACAGAAGATACTAGCATGGTTAATGCAAGCAAAAAGTTGAAAAATATTAGCTTTTTGAGATTTTGTAATAAAAGTTAGGGTCTATTCCATCTTTTGACAATTTCCAATTATTTTAAGAGTATGCTCTACCTGTCACTCACACACAGAAAATACACGTGTATTACACAAAATGGTGTGTTGCGGGTAGTGATTTTTGCCCACAGATTACATAATTATCAAATAATGCACATTAATGATTAGGAACGTGGTATATTTATTCTTGAAGTTGAGGAAATTACGGCTAATTAGTTGACAGATCACAAAATTCTGAATGATCTTCAGGAAACGTTTGAATTTATGTCTGAAGGGGCCATCTAGCTTTGAATCGTTGCATTCCAATTTATGAACGAAATTAGTTTGTGTGAACCAATTAGCCGTATTTTCCCAAGTTTTATCTACATAAATACAAAGTTTCAAGATAATAGACAGAGTCTGCTACTCAATCATGTTCATCAGCTTGATTATGTACATCAGCTTGCACTTCTTGGAATTAAAATTCTTTTTCGTCAGCTTAACTCAGCGACATCTCTCTAATAAGCCAATTTCTGTGGCTCTCAACTTTTCAAGATTGCCAGATGTGAAACTCAGAATTGCCATTTTGTGATGTGAAACTTGCTGTACTTCGCTCAAAAATTTTTGCACATTACTTCCATATCAAAATTACTGTACAGTTCTGTTCTTGAATGTGTCTTAACCACACGCGAGTTCCGTGCTTTATCAAACCTTTCATGTAATTTCTTGCTGAATAGAAAAATCCAAATACTGTGATACTTTTGTTCAACACAACTGATATTGCATACACGCCGGTCAAGTAACGAGGCTCGCCTCGCTGCTCCGCTTAACACCATGACAAGTACGTACCTACGCGAATATTACCAAATCTAAACTCTCTTTTCCATCCAAAAAACAAGCTATTTTATTGCCTTCTCACGAAGATACTCAACTAATCGAATACATCGTTGCCATTGGCCGATTTGTGGTCCCGAAAAAATCATTTCAGCCTCAAAAATATCTAAACAACGAATCTGTATTTACATGGACTCCCAAGAAACAGCCAACAACTTTACTGCATCTCACAAACAAATTAAAATAAACGACCAACCCATTAATATCAGAAAACTTGTGGCCCCATCGAAGAAGCTTATCCTTTCGAATGTGCATTCTTGCATACCAAATTCATTAATCTTAGACGCTCTTCAGTCAAGCGGAATTAAAACGGTATCTTCAATCCACAATCTCCACGTAGGTCTGAACTCCAAATCAATCCCGGAATCTGAATTAAAAAAATACACTCATATCTCTAGCCTTTGTCGGGGTGTCTACATAGAAGTCGATGATAACCTGTCCATACCAGATTCTTTTCTTATTTGATATGAAAACGAATCTTACCGCATCTTTGCAAATACTAACGACCTATATTGCTATTTGTGCAACAAAACTCTGCACAGTGCGAATGAATGCCCTCACTCAGAAGAAAACCAAAAATCATCAGAAAATCTCAACCTCGAAAAGAATCGTGAAACAACTACTGAAGAGCCTTCCACTCATTTTACAGAAAAAGAACCATTACCATTTAAAGACCGTGTCAATCTTGCGCGAAAAGTTCGTGATTCCAGACTGGCTGCGACTGTCTCTACCGACAATACATCCTCGACCCCATGTGATGACAACTCAGAATGCAAAACAACCGATCACCCGGTAAAAATGATAGTAGACCTAACCACAAACAAAAGACCACACGAAACCAAAGTGAAAGCATCATCATCGATAAATTCTGACGAAATTGGAAGAAAAATCAAAAAAGTAACTCTGTCTGAAGAAGATATAACAACAATCACGGCGCACTGTATCGAGAATCCTATGGTAGGTAATCTCAAATCAGAGGATATAACTGAATTCCTGACAGATATACTGAATGCAAAAGTGAACGATATTAATTCTCTCATCCAAAACTACACCAAAGATGAAGATCAGTTTATAAGTTCTATAACTCCCATTATCAAGAAGATGACCAATCGTAGTATCAAAAACCGCTTAACTCGTTATAATAAGAAGAAAAATGATACTCTCGCCAAAAGTATCAACACTGAAAAGATTGGTAAAGATAATGAATACTCCTCAGACTCTGATGCGCAAGCCACCGATTAGAACGAGTTGATAAATTAATAATCATGTATAACTTAGTATACTTACTACCGCGTTTTTTTTTTTTTTTTTTTTTTTTTTTTTAATTAACTGGTGATTTATAGAAGACTATATGAGTACTGTACTTCAGTGGAACCTTGACGGTTACTATAAACGCTCCTCGGAACTGAAACAACTAATTTCTAAGTACCAACCATTAATTATAACTTTACAAGAAACTCACTTGAAATCAAATCATAAACCCACCCTTCCTCAATTTAATATATTTAGACATGATTACATTAACCCGTCGCAAGCTTGTGGTGGTACAGCCATTTTTATCCACAACTCCCTCAAGTGTCACATTATCAATACCCCTAAAACCTTACAAAATGTAGCGGTTTCAATAAAAATTCCTCATCTCAGTAGTAAACCCATCACCTTCTGCTCTCTATACATTCCACCTTCTCACAACACTAACACTCAAGAAATTTCGGCACTCATCGCATCACTCCCCCCTCCCTTTGTCCTTTGTGGGGACTTTAATGCTCATAGCCCTACATGGGGAATCACAACAAACCCAAATTTTCGATCAAACTCTCGAGGAAATATCATAGACCAAATTCTTATCACTACTCACAATATTAATCTACTAAACACCCCACAAACTCCTACTCACCTCAATTCTACCTCAGGGTCCCTCTCGGTCATTGATTTGACCCTTTGTTCGACTACCTTAACCACTAAAATAAATTGGTCTACTCACCCAGACTTATGTGATAGTGATCATTTCCTCATACTCTTAACTACAGACACTCCTTCCTATTCTTACAAATCTAACCCCCGTTGGAAAATTCAGGAAGCCAACTGGTCCAAATATTATGACATCACTAGCGACATCAGCTCTCTACCCGACCCCTTAAACGATCAAACAGCAATTTCTCAGTTCACAAAGTTCGTAATCCAAGCTGCAGAGTCCTCGATCCCCCTTACTTCAGGAATAAGAAAACCAGGCCAAGTCCCATGGTGGTCCAACGAAATCAATACTGCCCTCAAGAATAGACGTAAAGCTTACCAAAAATATCATTACACTCGCGACCCACTGGACTTCATAGTTTACAAAAAATTTAGAGCAAAAGCTAGACTCCTAATTCGTTCAGCTAAGAAGGAATCTTGGAGATCGTTTGTCGAGGGTATCAACAAACCCGTTTCAAGTGCCTCTATGTGGAGAGACATTAAGAAATTATCTCGGTCCTCTCTGATCCACAAGATATATCAGACGCTCTCGCTATCCACTTTTCCTCGGTCTCATCAAATGAAAATTATTCCTCATCATTTCTCCAAGAAAAGCACCATGCAGAAATGTCTCCAATAAATTTCGAATCTCCCGAGAACTCGATATGCTCATATAATGTACCAATAACACTAGCTGAATTTTCCACAACGCTTCACAAAAATCTTAAAAACGCATCACCAGGACCTGATAACATTCATGCTGCCATGCTAAAAAAATTACATCCAAACGCTCTCGAATATCTTCTATCACTCTTCAATAATATTCTTTCACAAGGTATTTACCCCTCAGATTGGAAACTAGCCTTCATCCTCCCTCTTTTGAAACCCAACACAGACCCCTCACTTCCGGCATCTTACCGACCCATCCCACTTACCAGTGTGTTGGGCAAACTATTCCAAAAAATAATTAATAAAAGACTCTGGTGGTTTCTGGAACAAAATAACTTGCTATCACCAATACAATATCGCTTCAGAAGAGGTCGAAACACAATACAAGCTCTTCCGGACCTTCAAAACCAAGTCGAAGAAGCCTTCCTTTCAAAATCCCCTCTATACACTATATTCTTCGATCTTCAAGAAGCATACCCCCGAGTTTGGAGACATTATATATGCCAAAAACTATACAATTTCGGTCTTAAAGGCAATTTAGCAAAAATTTTACAAAGTTTTTTACAGGATAGATCTATATCAGTTGGACTACAGGATAAATTCTCCTCATCCTACAGAGTCGAAAATGGTGTCCCACAAGGAGAGGTCCTCAGCGTCCTCCTCTTCCTGGTAGCCATAAATGATCTCCCACTCAACGCAGATTACCCAATCTCACAAAGACTGTTTGCGGACGACTATAGCCTCTCACTCCGTTCTCCCAATCCTGAAAGGGCTCATAGACTTTTACAAAAAACACTAGACAATATTTCAACATGGTCGTCGGAACGTGGATTCCAATTTTCCTCCAAAAAAACATTCCTCGTTATCTTCCACAAAAAGAAACCTGTTCCATCTATTCCACCCCTTTTTCTCCAAAACTTCGAAATTAAAATCGCAAATTCAGCAAAATTTCTAGGACTTTTACTTGATCAAAAACTATCATGGGTTACTCATATTAAATTACTAAAAGCCAAATGCCTACGTGCAATAAATGTTCTGAAATACCTCTCCCATCACCGTACAGGATGCAACCGAAAATTACTACTAAATTTATACAAAAGCCTTGTTCGATCTCGGTTGGATTACGGATCCCCTATCTATAATCTAGCTAGTGCGACTACTCTATCGCTACTAGATACAATTCAAACCTCATCGCTCAGACTCGTACTGGGAGCATTCAAAACAAGTCCGAAACTGAGCTTGTGCGCGGAAGCGGCTGAACGGCCTCTCTCTGTGCGTAGGACAATACTCTCCTCTAATCTTCTAATTTCTATAACTCAATTCCCCCATCTTCCGATTCACGAAATCCATTTTATCACATACTAACCCAGTCTCTACAGGTCAACCACACAAACATATTCTCACTCACTTACAATCCTCACTTTCTCATAAATTCAAAATTCAAGCTCTCCCCCCCATAATTTCAGCCATTCCTCCGTGGCTTTTCACCATTCCCAACATTCGACTAGACCTTACAGAAGTTCCTAAAATTGACAAGTCAATCGTCAAACAACATATTCTAAAATTAATTGACGAATTCCCCAACCATACCATTTGTCTCACAGATGGCTCTAAACACAAGCATAAAGTAGGGTACGCGTTCTCCATAAACGAAAAAATAACAATTTGTCGTTTACGAAATACCGCGTCAGTCTATACAGCTGAATTAAACGGAATTCTAGCCTGTTTATCTCAAATCTCTCAGCTTCAGCCCGGACAAAAATATCTTTTACTAACGGATCCCCTCTCCTCTCTTCAAGCTATGACTGATCCGTTCTCAAATAATCCTTTGATCCAACGTATTTTCATTACACTTCATACCATTCATTCAATAAACTCTCACCTCACACTGGCTTGGATTCCAGGCCACGTCAATTTTCCATTACATGATGATGTAGATGAAGCAGCTAAAAAGGCTACTTCGCTACCAAAAATTACTGATCCAATTCTATCACCTGCAAAAGACTTGAAGGTATATCACACTTCATTATCACAAAAAATTTGGCACTCATCTTGGGAAAATCAGTCGAATAACAAATTAAGAAAAATAAAACGTGAACCCACATTTTGGTCCTCATCCCAACGAAATTCAAGGCAAGAGGAGGTCATTTTAGCTCTGCTACAAATAGGCCACACTCGTCTTACTCATACTTATCTTCTCACTAATCTCGCTCCTCCATCATGCCCTCACTGTCTCCAAGAAAATTTATCAGTTGATCATTTTTTCTCATGCCCTGTCCTACAACCCACTCGAACCTCCCTAAATATATCTTCCAATATCAATGCAGCACTAAACAACAACTCCGAAACCGTCGACTCAACCCTAACTTATTTACGCACCACTCAATTCTACAACTTCATATAATTCACCAACAAATACCGTTCGATCGCCACTCAATGCCACCAATACGTACCTAATGTAACCTAGTTTAAGTTCTAATATAAGATTGTAACGCCGAGCAAATAACCCTCGCGCAGTTTGTAATGCTCGTAAAATAATAATAAAAAAAAAAAAAAAAAAATTACTGTACAGTGGCAAATTACCATACACAACTTTTCTATTCATCTTAATTGCCATATTTCTGCTGTGAAATTGAGCACATGCAAAATTGTCATTTTTGATTTACTGTATCATACTGCCGTACTAGGCTGGAATTGCCGTATGTTTCATGCAACTGCTGTACGTCTAGCAACACTGTAAAGCTTCTGTCTCATCAACATGGTGTTTTATTCAAATCAGCGGGAACGGATTACTAATCCCACTTCTGAAATGTTACGAACGGGTATTTTTCAGATCTTCTTCAACGGATATTTTTCGGATCTTTTCTAATGCGTGGCGCGATTCACTACGCCGAGGAGCGGGGTTTAGGTGACCCCTGAAAGTCCCACCACCAACCACCTTTCACCTCCTTGTCTAACGGTTCACTTTCGATGTACTTTTGAACCAAATAATATAACCGATATTATCGCTCGGCTGATTTTAGGCAACAATATTGGAGAAACCAAATACTGAGCCTAAGAATGTCTTGCGACGCTCGCTATATAAAATGCTGAATAAACAACTGGAGAAACCAAGTTGTTGTACTCGACTCTGGCGACTGGAAAAACCAAGACCGCCGTTCAACTACTATGCAAGAGAACAGTACTAAAACTGAAATCATACTGATTTTAACGCGAATCCGGTCGCCTTCTATGAGCTAGGGTTATGCCATAGGTATTGTGCGCATTCTCGTATATCGCGAATAATTATTTAACCAGCAAAAATCAACGGCCGTCTCTGATTGATTAAGATGTCGCGAAATTGCTTTTCGTTCAAAATATCATAGAGATATATGTAAAACGTGATTTCTCCTAATATCCGCGAATCAGAATCGTTCCTCTAAAAGTCATCTTAAATCAGTCTCATTATTGGTCTTTTATCGAGGAGTCTTTTCATATAGAAGCGTATTCTACTATAATCAGCAGTTCAGTAAAGTATTGTACAGCGGTAGTTATCGCGGGATTGTTTGACTCTAATTCGCTGGCATTCGAACGTGCTCGCGTACTGACGAAATTATCAGCTCGTAAAATAGACGAAATTATGAGGTCATAATAATTCATATAACCCAACAAATATTATTTTTATATTTCGTTATTCCCGAATAAGGATAGACTGCATAGCCGATAGGCAGATGCGAAATTCAAAGAAAATATGCAGTCGCAAATGGTATTGGGAGAATGGAAGCAGCTGTATAGATATATAGACTCTAACAACAGTCGGGGGAGTTATTTTTAATCTTTAGACCATCTGCAAAATACGTTTACATGAGCCAGGACTGTGCAGTGCAGTGTACGGAGGGGACTTAAGAGAGGCGTTTAACGAATGGAGTTTGATGAGAAGTGGCATTCGCATTTCATTCGCAAACGAGTGATCTATACAAAAATTTATTTTGTTAGTTTTGGAAGAGGAAAATAGTGTTTTACGTATTTAACTAATTTTTTGAGGAAAAAGTTGTAACTCACCTTCGCAATGAAACACGTCATTTTGATGATTGTTCTAGCCGTATTGAAGGGTAAGTGTAAATTGTGTATTTATTTTGATGTATTGAGTATTTTTCGTTCGTCATCACGAATACATACACTACAGTGTCAAAAGCAATCAAAAGGTTCCACTTTGTCGACCACTGTCTTTGAGTTAATTGAAATTTGGCTAAATATGGTCCAAAATGAAAATTTTTTCGTGATATTTAACGTCATGTAACCCTTGAAAGGTGCCATTTCGTCAATCTCTATCAATAGGTCAGTAGTTGTAATGTGGTCGCGATCAAAAAGTATGGAAAAATAAGGGACCATGTTATACAGTTTTTGGGATCTAGAGCAAGCTGCAATATACCTACTCACCTGACCCCCAATTTTGATGAGCTTAACTGTGAATTGCAAAAGACAAGTTTCTCACTAGTAACTAATAAATAATTAGTTCATGTTTTTTTGTATTCTAAATTTATCCAAAAATATTGGAAATAATTCGTGTAAAATTTTACATTTTTTGATTCGAACAACGAAAATTTCTTCATTTTCCCAAAAAGGCTCTAGCCGGGTAAGGGGGGGGGGGAATGGCCTTGGTCGGAAAATGTTTCAAGTGTCCGTCAAAATGTTGTCCCCAATGAGAAAACTCGAAATCCCAAAAATTGTACTCATCCGCTCGCCCACATGGGCTGCAGAGTGATTTTTAGGCCTAAAATCCAAATGGCTATATCTCAGCCAATAATTATGGACAAAGATGGTTCTTGAAGTAGATCCACGGAGTCTTCAAGTATTAAATAAGAACACGTAGTCTCTGTCGTACGTCTTGTATATTACTCTCTTCTCAAATTAACATCGTCATTACTCTCATATTATAATTTCCATGGTTATTTTAAATGATATTGCCAACAAATAAATCGTCGAAAATTACATGCCGAATCTACATCATTGTAAATGATATTGCCTCGGCGCTGGAATTTTCGTAAATTATGAATTTCGATACGTCGTTGAAAAAAATTTCTGTTTCGTTTCTCTCGTTTTTTTTTTTGTTTCTCTCGTTTTTTTTTTTTTTTTTTTATACATAGCTCAATTTTTACATACAGAAAATTATTAATTTAGTTTTAGGCAGTTAATTTTTCAAACAGTCAATTTTGCAGTTTCATATAAGTTTCCAAATCACATCATTCTACCTGTAAAACAAAAAAATTGTACGTTTAATTTAAAATTTGCTCTCTTAAGATTTCGTGTTGTTCTATTGGTAGAGCTTTTGTAAAAATATCGGCTAGCTGTTGTTTAGATTCAATCCAGTGTATTGTAACTTCTTTTAACTCTACCGCTTCTCATACGAGATGGCTCATTGGATTGATCAAATGTTTCAGTTTTGTTTTGCCGCTCGTCTGAGTACATTTGATTGTTGACATATTATCACAGTATACATCAGCCGGATAAAGATTTTTCTCTAATACTTGTAATGCAATACCATTTATTGACATCATCTCTCGTATACTTTCATTCAGAGCAATATATTCAGATTCCCACGTTGAGTGTGCTACTCGTTCCTGTCGTTTAGTAACCCAAAAAATAGTATCACCAAAAAGTTTTATCAGTATTCCCATCGTTGACCTGTTTGTCAAGGGACAATCTTTAAAGCTCGCATCTGAATAAACTGTCAATTCGTCTGTTTTTCCTGAAAAGGTTAGCTCAAAATCTAAAGTGCTTTTTAAATATCTGAATATTCGTTTAACTTGTGCCCAATCATGCGTTGTTGGTTTAGATTGTTTCCTACTCATCATGTTAACCGCATATTCTATATCTGGTCTTGTACCACTCGCAAGATATCTTAACGCTCCTATAGCTTGTCTGAAGGGTACATCTTTATCGCAGAATTGAACTTTATCAGCTGTAGTCCATTCTCGTTCTATTCGAGTTATTG
Organism: Aspidiotus rigidus; assembly: GCA_035079385.1. NCBI lineage: Eukaryota > Metazoa > Arthropoda > Insecta > Hemiptera > Diaspididae > Aspidiotus > Aspidiotus rigidus. Next base: position 4,181,032 of record JAVHKY010000016.1, on the reverse strand, counting down.
TTGAGCGTGTTTGCATAGGTGTGCGCATATAGGTCTACATTCACTCATATTAAATCTTTTTAGCAAACTTTCAGTATATTTTCTCTGATTAATTTTCAATGTTTTTGTTTCTCTCTCTCTTTCAATAAAAAATCCTAGATATTTTTTTGGTTCACCTAAGTCAACTAATTCAAATTCTTTTTCAAGCTGTTCTCTTATTTCAGTCATTTTTTTTGTATCATTTCCTGCTATTAAGATATCATCAACATAGGAAGCTAAGAAGATAAACTTATTTTCATGTGACCATGTAAACAAGCATGGATCGATTACAGAGTTTTTTAATCCTAAGTTTTTCACTGCTTCAGTAAATCTGACATTTTATCTACGTGGACTTACTCGCAAACCATAAAGTGATTTTACCGATTTACACACCATATTTTTCGAGTTTTCAGGCATGTAACCTTTAGGTATTTGCATATAAACCGGTGTTTCTAGTACTCCATTTAAGAATGCAGTTTTCACGTAATACTGTCGTGCTTCAAGATTATATTTGTTTATTATTGAGAGAAGTGCTCGAATTTTTGGGAGACTTAATACTGGTGCATATGTTTCACACAAAGTATACTCATTATTATCTTGGAAGCCTCTAATTACTAACCTAGCTTTATGACGTATGTTTCCATTTGCTTCAGTTTTAGTTTTAAAAATCCATTTGGATGAGATGATTTTCTGATTTTGGCTCAAAGGTTCATCTTTTGGAACTAATTCTTCCTTTGTATCGCCTGAAAAAATTATCAACTCTTTATTGTTTCCATAAAACTCATAACCTTCATCAACAAATTTTAACAAATTTAGTCAATGACATTAAATTTTCGTTTATCTTGGATGCATACAAAGAATCTTCAAGTACTTTCACTTCATTGTTTGGTTCACATAGTATAGTTATATCTCCTCTCCCTTCAATAGGTATGTTTGCTGACTCACTCTCGTTTGCTCCTATAATATACTCGTTAGAAGTTTTCCTAAATTTATGGAATACCTCGTCTGTATTGACCATATGTTTGTTTGCTGCGCTATCCATTAACCATGTGACAATAAGATTATTTTTAGCTTTACTCGATTGTTTATGTTTCAAATGCGAACTTACCACAGCAATATGTGCATTAGCTTCGCACACTCCAGTTTTTCTTTGATATCTCATGGACGGTCTAGTTTGGTTTCCTCGTCCTGCTCGTCTGACTCTACCTGTTTGTACACGCCCCGTAAAACGATTTGAAGTTCGACGATGCCCCTGTTGTCCTCTCATAAATGATTGACCTCTCGTCTCAACGTTTTGTTTCCTCTCATTGTTTACAGCATTGTTTCGGTGTGGGTAATCTGCAGCGACATGTCCAGCATGTTGCTAACACTCGTAGCATTTTAGTTTGTAGACACATTCACTAGCCCCGTGTCCATACTCTCCACATGAAAAACAACGAGTTGAAGGTTTAAAATACCCTGTCCTATAAGCTACGTTTGGGTATCCTCCTCGTGTTCTTTTTCGATAACGAGAGTAGAAAGTCGTCGTATATGGTTCCCATTTTTCCATTATATTTGTTTTTTCCCTTCGAACTTGCCTCCATTGGTGCTGTCAAATTTTTCATTTCATCCAAATTTACTTTCCCTCGAGACATTACAATTGTTTCAAGTTTGGGAAACACACCTTTCACATTTAGGTAACAGTCGCTTTTCTCTTCATCTGTCATGGCTTGGCTAGGTCATCAAACATTAGATCAAATTTGTGTGCTGGTTTCTTTAAGTTATATTCGAGATTATGAATTGTTTTTCTTAGGGTCGCCAAACCTATATTTTGCTCCGCCTGTTTCTGGTTCATCAATTTTTCTAAGATTTCTTTTGGCTCTTTAATACCTATGACGTTAGTGTGGTACTGTGTGTCTATCTTAGTAATTATCAGAAATCGAGCCGCTCTCTTCCTGTTTTCCATTTCCTCATTGCTGAAAGTTTGACTCAGTTTCACTTTTTCGTCTACTACATCTAACAAGTTGTTTTGGTTCAAGTCCTCCCGAAGTAGATCAAGCCATAGATCAAATCGACTTTTTTGCGTCAGTTTATAATCGACTTTTAAATAACTTTTCCTATAGACATAATTCGGGTAAGGATTATTGATGAAACCTGGTCCTTCACACTCATCATGGGACCGTACAACAACCGTATTACTAACCCCAGCATTACTCGACTCATTGTTTACTCGTATGTTTTCCAAAGAGGTAGCCGCTACCGCTGAAGTACACGGAATAACTTCTGGACTTACTGCTGGCGTAGTCGTATTTGTTTCTTTGAAATTTGCTGCAGGTGTTGCAGCCGATGCTACCGCCTCCATCAGGTTCCTTGTGACTTTGTTTGTCACCTCGTTAATAATTTGTTTCAACTGGCTTGGGGTTAATCCTCGTGTCGGTTGTGGTACCTTTTGTTTTCGAGAAATTTGACGTCCCCGCCTCGCAGAAGCACTCGTTCTCGCACTCGCAGTACTAGGATCCTAAAATAGTATGAAATAACGTTAAATAAAGTAACGGATACTTCACTTGTAGATCACATTTTGCCCGTCGTGTTCATCTCTTTTCATTCATTTTCGCTCATATAAATTCTCATTGAAATACATCACTCGTTGCAGAAGTTATCCTTTTGTCACTTACTCGGACATTTTGGGGTACGTCACCATTTTCACCATTTTCAGCGTTTTCATTTTCCATATTTTTGTTATCGATTGATTGCACCTTTTAAAATAGAAAGACAGATTGAAATACATCTCATTTGCATACCAAACGCAAGTGCTGCAATGATCTGTAATTCTTCCCAAATAAACGAGAGATACACCGAAAGCAAGTTTCTCTACTCATCTACTTGTCACTGCCCTCTTAATTTCTAATATTTCATCGTTACTTCTCAACATTCAAGCGAGGCTCACTCGTTTAGAAATTATCAATGATTATATTATCTGCCTCCTTGGTCACCGAACGCAAGTAACCTCAAACGCAGATATTTACGCCTAAGGTTTCCATTGTTTTGGAACGCTCAAAGCAACTTTCACCTTTGCGAATCACTTTTTTTTTTGGCCATTCTACAAAAATGAATCTACTTGTATCTCTCATTTCAAGTTGTTAGCTGTTACTTACAGTATTATTCATTATCGAATTTCCGCAAGAAAAAAAATCTTCGTAAAATCTCTCGTCAGGATTCAATTTGTCGTTATCTCTTTTCTTCAATTTAGCGGGTATGAAGAAAAAAAATCTCTATTAATTAGATGTGCCTTACGTTTCATAGCCATCTGTTAATTAGAAATTTTAGTTTCCGTCTTCTTAATTGCATGGCAATTTAAAGCTCATATTCATCGCATATTTTAAGTTTCAAACATCGCAAGTTTCAAACGTTTCAAACATTATGACGTTTTGTTTTTACCATATTCGTGGGGGGTTGCTAGCATTATTACGAGTATACTCGAGCTACATCTAACTACGCGCATATTATCTAGGCTGATATTACTCACCAAATTCTTGTAGATTTTATCTACATTACTTAATATGTCATAATGACACCCTGATGATTTGTCTTTTTGGCCTCTCGAAGATGCCGTCAATGTACGTACATGTACTTCACCCGATTAATTTGCCGTAAATCCTCATTGGCTTTGCTGGGTACTAGCAGAAGTAGTCGTGCTGCCACCATATGGACAAAGATGGTTCTTGAGGTAGATCCACGGGGTCTTCAAGTATTAAATAAGAACACGTAGTCTCTGTCGTACGTCTTGTATATTACTCTCTTCTCAAATTAACATCGTCATTACTCTTATATTATAATTTCCATGGTTATCTTAAATGATATTGCCAACAATAATGATCGCACAGCGATGAAACTTGAGGACATTTTAGTATATGTGAACGTTCATCCATGGTATTTTTTTCAAAAAAAAAACATTCATATTAACAGGGAACCTGTTTTATGGGGGGCTATTTGAGAAATCTGGCGTGCGCCGTGCGCCGTCCAGCGAAAAACTTAGAAAAATTTCGACTCGAGAATATATGATAGGAGGGGGACTTAGAAAGAATTTCGACCCTCGAGCCATATATGATAGGAGAGGGACTTAGAAAAATTTCGACTCTCGAGCCATATATAATAGGACAGGGACTTAGAAAAATTCTGACTCTCGAGCTATATATGATAGGAGGGGGGGACTTAGAAAAATTTCGACTCTCGAGCTATATATGATAGGAGGGGGGGACTTGGAAAAAATTCGACTCTCGCGCCATATATGATAGGAGAGGGACTTAGAAAAAATTTCGAATCTGAAGCTATATATGATAGAAGAGGGACTTGGAAAACTTTTGACTCTCGAGCTATATATGATAGGGGACAAATTTTCCCAAGTCTCCCTCCTATCATAAATAGCTCGAGATTTGAGAAAAACTTGGACTTTCAAACTATACTATACTAGGCTTATTTTACGTCTATGCCTTCTTTATACTAGCTTTATCTAGGTCTAGGCTTCCTTGAATTTTCAATACCAAATCCTATTTGACTCATAAAACAGGTTCCCTGCGTTCCTCGTTCAACTTCGTTAAGGAAGCCGTCGTTTTTTTCCATAGTTTCTAGCTATAACAAAACTTCAAACTTGAATTTAAAAAAAATTTCGAGGGGGGAGGCACCTGGGGAAAATCATTCATTTGAAGCGCCATACCCTCTACTACAACATACATGAGTACCATAGTCCTAATCAATATTTAATGAATTTCTGTGATTTTTCCATGAACATAGAGGGATGAACGATGACTGCTACCGCAATAGACCGCGAGAAATCAATGGTCAATGTTCGAGGTGAAAAATACGCACTCCTCCATGAGATGAAATGGGAATGTTGATAGACCAAAAATATATTTTTAGTATTTCGTTTAGCGATTTGGTCAATTCTTATGTAAACATGTCCACCGATTAGGTGGAGTACGTTAGATTGAGAAAAATAGTTGAAAAATTCTCCAGTCGCTGGAACAGTCTGAAAATAGAAGAGAAGTGAGATAATCCACTTTTTCACCCTGGAGGACCGTGAGTTTTGGTATTTCATTCATCAAATAGGTCAGTTCTCACGTAAACATGTTCGCCGAGTTTGAAAAAAACAGTCAAAAAATTCTCCAGCCGCTGTAATGGTCTGGAAATGACAATAAATCGGGGAAATCCACTTTTTCACCCTGGAGAATCGTGAGTTTTGTTATTTCATTCCACATTCCGTTGAATTCTTATGTAAACAATCATGTCCGCTGAGTTTGAAAAAAAGAGTCAAAAAATTCTCCAGTTCCTAGGATGCCCTGGAAATAGTAAAAACTCCAGGTAATTCACTTTTCCAACATGGAAAACCGGATCTTTCATATTCTGTTTATCGATAAGGTCAATTCTTTTGTAAATACATCCGCCGAGTTAGTCAATAAATTCTCCAGTTTCCGGAACGGTCTAGAAATACCAAGAATTAATTAATTTGTCCGGACGGATTATATAAATAGAAAGTCGAATATGTCCGGCACTGCCGTCCAAAATTTGAAGAAAAATTCAAAAAATAAACAAATAAATGATTTATTTATTTATTTATTATTTAAAAACCCGACTAATTTTTGTCATTTCCAGAACGTTCCAGCGACTGGAGAATTTTTTGACTATTTTTTTCAAACTCGGCGAACATATTTACGTGAGAACTGACCTATTTGATGAATGAAATACCAAAACTCACGGTCCTCCAGGGTGAAAAAGTGGATTTTCTCAATTCTCTTCTATTTTCAGACTGTTCCAGCGACTGGAGAATTTTTCAACTATTTTTCTCAATCTAACGTACTCCACCTAATCGGTGGACGTGTTTACATAAGAATTGACCAAATCGATAAACGAAATACTGAAAATATATTTTTGGTCTATCAACATTCCCATTTCATCTCATGGAGGAATGCGTATTTTTCACCTCGAACATTGACCATTGATTTCTCGCGGTCTATTGCGGTAGCAGTCATCGTTCATCCCATTATATTCATGGAAAAATCACAGAAATTCATTAAATATTGATTTTTTTGGGAATGTTGCACCTCACCGAGGACTATGGTACTCATGTATGTTGTAGTAGAGGGTATGGCGCTTCAAATGAATGATTTTTCCCAGGTGCCTCCCCCTTCTAAATTTTTTTTTTATTCAAGTTTGAAGTTTTGTTATAGCTAGAAACTAGGGAAAATATGAATGTTTTTTTTTGAAAAAAATACCATGGATGAACGTTCACATAATACTAAAATGTCCTCAAGTTTCATCGCTGTGCGATCATTATTGGCTGAGATATAGCCATTTGGATTTTAGGCCTAAAAATCACTCTGCAGCCCATGTGGGCGAGCAGATGAGTCCAATTTTTTGGATTTCGAGTTTTCTCATTGGGGACAACATTTTGACGGACATTTGAAACATTTTCCGACCAAGGCCATTTCCTCCCCCCCCCCTTACACGGCTTTCTTCATTTTTTTGTATTTTGGTATTCGCATTGCGGGCCACAGGAAAAGCTTCCGCGGACCACATGCGGCCCGCGGGCTGCGGGTTGCCCATGCCTGCTCTAGAGCTTACAGTGTGGTCACTGTTACATCTCTTCTCCTTAGGGTCGGTGCGTATTCACCAACTGATATTATGAAAAACAGTTTTTCCTTCTTTTTCCCTGCCGTCTCATTTTTCTGTACCTTAGACGTATTACATGCTTTGGGGTGCATGGATGATTGACAGAAGTATGTTAGGTCATCGTGTAGTTGTCAGCTGTACAGTGCTCTGAACTACATTGCTTCTTGGCTTATTTCTTCATCATTTTGCCGGTATAATTCTTACCCCTCTCCTTCTCAGCCGTCTAAATGAATAGTTTTCATGAAGATAGGTGCGCGCACCACGACGTTACAGCTTGTTATCAATTCCCAACAATTAACCCTAAATTGATCTGAAATATAACTATATAAATCAATAAGGACACATGATAATGTGTTTTTGATAAATGCACATCAATGACTTACGTGTTTGGCTTCATCTAGTTTTGATAACATCGCTCTCCTCAATAATTGTGCGCCTCTGTTCTGCAAGAATATAAATTCTCGAGCAGTTGTTACATTGTAGATTGTACAATTTGTACCTCCCACTCAATGGAAAAATCCCGCTTTGCAATAACGTTCACAAATATCAGGCATTATTTTACCACTTTCTTGTCTTCTGTCTACCACTCTATAGGCACAGTACGTATGCTAAAATTTTCACAGAAGTTTCAATAAAAATAAAAGATTCCCATGTAAAAATAGAAAATACAGGCTACAGATAAATGGTATGACACTTTACTTTACACGTTTTCCACGGATACTCTGTTTTGAATAGATATTAAGTTACTGTCCCTGGATGAATGTTTTATGGTGAACTGTATAATTTTATATTTTAATGTTTTTTGCTTTTGCTTTATAGAATCATATCCTCTGAATCCAGAAATCCTGAAGGTGAGTCTTTTTTATCCCATTTTCTTCTCATTTTCAACTAGTTGTGAGTACAGATATGCAATTTATTATGTTTATCATTGGTCATTAGCCATGGAAAAGCATTTATAAAAGAAAAAATACAAGAAAGTTGGAATCTGGCACAACATTATGCTGAGAACGTGCATCATTTAATTATTCATCTCATTTTTTGTGAGGTTTTTCGTTCCAAGGCTTTAGACTCCAAAAACAAAATATCCTACTAAGTTTTTCAAACTTTCTCTCAATAAACCTTTGACACTAAACCCTCTACTCTACCTATTGGTAGGTATTTTAACCTTGGACCCTCGCCACAGCCTACGTCATAATAAGGCCTAAATAGGAAACCGCGCAGTGGATTCGTTCGCAAAGGACGTTTTGGTGTACAACAGCGCAGTGAGGCTGTATAAAGGTCGTACCGCTCTTTGTCCCCTATCACATTCTTAATTTTCAATTGATGATTACTCGTTTTGTGCTGCACCAATTTTGCTGAAATCCGACTCAAGCAATAGAAAATTGTATACTCTTTGGATTATCTTCTGTCCGGTTACTTCAAAAATCCCTTTCTATCTGCGTAACAAACAAAATATTCGAATTTCCCAGTTTTTTCCCATAAGCATCTTTAATTCCATATCCAACGATTTTGGAGTGTGACATTGTGACATCGCGACTATCCAGCCTTATATGACGTATGAGCCGTGCCCTCGTCCACCCTACTATCCGCTCAGATCTTACAGAAGTCTCCGAGGAGAACGACAGCACCTACATCAATGGCATCAAGAACCTTACTCAAGAAAGTCCGAACATTTACTTTTCGAATTTGTCGCAGGAAGTTTGGAAAAATCAAACTTCTAGAAATTTCACTTTAATATACAAAGAAACGTTCCTTCCATAAGAACCATTTTTAAAACCAAAATATCACACATTCGTACGTAATCATAATGAAAGCCCCAATCACTCGCATCTTGCTCCAATTGTTACAAAGAAAATTTTAAGTGAGCACATTTTCCCATACGCCCTACTCTAATCGTTCCGCTTCCCAAACCCTCAAAAATGACACTGACACCATCTCCATTACAATTTGATACGTCCACCTTACCAACTTCATTTCACCCATATAATTCTTCACATCCCTCTACTATTTCAAACATCCCCCCCAGTAGATCTAAAAGTATTTTGTTCTCTAATGCACTGCAATTTTCTGGGTTAATTACTTCAATTTTTATTCTCAATTACTTGTACATAAATGTGAAGTGAAATGTAAATTTATGGGTACATCCGAGGTGATAGCTCCTAAGTAACTTCAAATACTCGTTGAAAAAATAAATAAATTATAATGAATGCATGGGCTCTGACTTTTTACTTTTTATTAACCTCTGTGCGCGTGCCTTTTCTAACAATTAAATTTTTTTTCAGTATGACCAGTACATGAAGGATTTTGAGACCACAGGCCGACAATTGAAACGAGAAAAGAACAAAGTGAGTATTTGAAGTAATTCTTAATATAATAATAATAATAATAATAATAATAATAATAATAATAATAATAATAATAATAATAATAATAATAATAATAATAATAATAATAATAATAATAATAATAATAATAATAATAATAATAATAATAATAATAATAATAATAATAATAATAATAATAATAATAATAATAATAATAATAATAATAATAATAATAATAATAATAATAATAATAATAATAATAATAATAATAATAATAATAATAATAATAATAATAATAATAATAATAATAATAATAATAATAATAATAATAATAATAATAATAATAATAATAATAATAATAATAATAATAATAATAATAATCGCTTGTGTGTCGCATGTGCAGCACCGCCCGTCATCCATAATGGAGTAGGTGCGGGTTGCGTATGCATTTAATATTGTTTCCTCCAACACCGGAATCGACCCTTTCGGGTATAACTTCAGTGAAAGAGGAATCTCCTACGCGAACCCCCTCTTCTACTCGGCCACTGCCAAGTTGCTTTGGCAGCCGCCAAGCTGCGATGCCCCCCTGGCACGCACAAAAAGAACAGCACTAGAGAACACACTCACATCACAAAAACGACACTATCACATCACATCAGGCGTAATAAGTCGCTGTTGCGTGAATCTCACTGTATGGTGCTCGTTAGACATATTCGTATGAACAGTGAACATACCGTAGTAAGTTCACCGGAATAGAGGACGCGGAGCAACCATATAAACGCGAGATTCTTTCAACAACTATAAAGGCCCTAACAATCTGGATGGTATCCTTCTTCCTCTTCTTCCTGCAGATCTGGATGTTGATGGTACACAGGTGTTGAGTAGGCCATAGCGTGGTTCTGCATTTGCCTATTCCATTCCTGGTCCATCTTCCTCTTCATGATGGTGGCCGCAAATGCAGACACCTGGTTCCATGCTTCTTCGGAACCTAGCATGGTGGGTACCAGGCTACTCGGGTCGAGCGCTTCATCTACCCCGATCTCTTGGAGAGACCAACTAAGCTCGTCCCGCTCACGCCTCCACGCCTCACACTCAAATAAGGTGTGTTGTGGTCCATCATCCCGCCCTTGGTTACAGTGCGAACATGTTGCCTGCTCAACTTTCCTTAACTTCTCGTGAAGGTACTTGTTGAAACAGCCATGGCCGCTTAACACCTGCGTCAGGTGAAAGTTCAGCTGACCATGGTGTCGGTTCATCCACTCATCAAGGTCGCGTATTAGCACACGGGTTGTCCATGTACCCAGCTCACTCTGGGCAATTCTTTCTTTCCACTTTACAAGCAAGGAGCGCCTGGCCTCCTGCTTGACCCGTAAAGCTTCTCGGTTGGTCGTCGTTCTCTTCTTTGCTTCGAACACCACCGCTCTCTCCTCAGCAAGGAGCTCGATTGGTGGTGAACGTGCTAATACACAAAGAGCCTCCGTCGAGACAGTGCGGTAGGCACTAACACACCTCAGCGCAGCTCTTCGTTGGATCTTTACCATCTCTCTTCTTCGGTATGGTATCTTCATGCAGTCGGCCCATACTGGCGCACCATATAGGAGGATCGACAAGGCGGTGCTCATCATGATCCTTCTCCTTGCTTCTCTCGGTCCTCCCAGGTTCCTCATAAGGCGGCTTAGGTATCCAACTACCCGGCCCGCCTTTTCCGCTGCCATCAGGAAATGGTGCCTGAAGCTCAGCGTTGAGTCAAACCAGATGCCCAGGTATTTCATTTGCTTCTTGGTTTCAATTTTCACACCTCGCAGGCGAAAGGTGGGTGGCTTGAACTTCCGACGGGTTGTGAATAAAATGGCCTCCGTCTTGCTTGCTGCTAGTTCAAGTCCAGCCGACTCGATCCAACGCGTCACATCCTCTAGGGCCCGGTTTACCCTGCTCTCCACCGCTACAGTTGTTTCGGCAGTGCATACCACGAGGGTGTCATCCGCATAGCAGATAAGCTTAACCCCCGGTGGCAGCTTCACCTTAAAGATTCCGTTAAATGCGACGCACCACAAAAGCGGCCCAAGGACCGACCCCTGCGGCACCCCACAAGTAACAGGGCGCTTTACTGTACCAGCAGACGTCTCTGCTTGGATTTCACGGCAGCTAAGATAGCTGCTGATCATCCTGAGCAGGTATGCGGGCACTCCTGCGTTCACAAGAGCTTCCAATATCATCTTCCATGGAATTGAATTGAACGCATTTCTTATGTCGAGGCTGACGGCTGCGCAAAACTGGCGCATATCAATCGCTGACTTGGCTATCCTCTTCAGCCGGATCCCAGCATCTGATGTGCAGCGTCCAGTTTGAAAACCGTACTGGCTATCAGAGATTATATCTCTTTCCTTCAGATAGCTCTCCAAACGATTGGCTACCACTCTTTCTAGAAGTTTCCCAACATTGTCTAGCAGACAAAGTGGACGATAAGAGGATGGTAGACCAGGTGGTTTATCCTTCTTATCGATCAACGCTAGCCTGGCTTTCTTCCATCTCACAGGGAACAGTCCCCCAACAATTGCCGCATTGAATGTATCAACAAGCAGTGCTGGGTCAACTGAATGTATGGCGCTCCAGACTGGATTTGGAATCTCATCCGGGCCTGGAGCCTTCCAATACTTACCCCGCAGTCTATTGACTGCTGCATCAACCTCCTCGGTGCCTAGGAGGGATATACCATCCTCTTCTACTATTGGTAGCGTTACCATTGGTGGTGGCTGCTGTGGGAACAAGCCATCAATGATTTGACCCACAACATCCGGCTCCATTCGGCTCATTGCTGAGAGGCCTTTGAGCTTCTTCAGCACTAGCTTATAAGGCTTTCCAAATGGGTCGTCATCTGCCATCTCACATAGCTCTCGCCATGCAGCACTCTTGCTGTCCTTGATGGCCTTCTTCAGCCTTTTGCGAGCCAGCTGGTATTCGGGTGCAACCGCCCGCGCCCCTTCGCGGCCACTACTACGCTGGTATATCCGGCGCTGACGGTTGCACTCTTTTCTCAAATCGGCAATCTTGTTGGTCCACCAGTAAACAGCCCTCCTCTTCTTTGGTGGACCTTGCCTGGGCATGGCTACATCGCAAGCTTTGGTGACAGTCTTGATCATCCTCTCTGCTGCCACCTCCGCATTGCCTTCTTGCTCTTCTTCTTGATCCCATGTGAGAGCAAGATAGCTAGCCTTCAAACGGTCGCTATTCAGCTTCCTAACGGCCCACTTTCTTACCAGCTTTTGTGGAGCAGCGACCTCAACTTCCCGGTGGATGGAGAAGCCGATACACCGGTGGTCGCTCCCAGATAGCTCCTTGTCCAGTACCGCCCAGCCTTCTATTTTCCGGGCTAGGCTCTCTGAGGCAAAGGTGATATCAATAATGGACCCGTATCCTTGATGCACTCGGGTAGGAGTGTTGCCAACATTGACTGTTTCCAGTCGATTGTAAGCAATCCACTCCCCCAAGGCATACCCACGGATGTCCGTACGGCCTGATCGCCACTCTTCTGACTTGGCATTAAAATCGCCAGCCACTATGAATTTTTCACCTTGCCATCTGGACAAGCTTTCTTCTAATTTCTTCAAGAAGTCCTCAAACTCCGGGAAGGGGCGATTCGGGGAGAAGTAGCAACTGTAGACAACCATGTCGGCCATCTTCACAGCAACATACCCCTCCCCTCTTTCAACCTCTCCCGGAGCAATTGGACACTCTGGGCAAACACCAATGGCCGCTAAGCCAGTACGGTCTGTGTACCATCCTTTTCTTTTCGCAACATTGTAATACTCACTGGCAATTACAATGTGCGTTCCCTCTTCAGCTACAAACTGCCAGAGAAGATCCTGGGCCAGTTCGCAGTGCTGAAGGTTGCACTGTAGGAAGGATAGCGCACCTGCCATTGGTCTTACTTGCGCTTGCCTCCAGCGCCCTGTGCTTTGACACCTGCGCACCCTCTGCTTCCCACAACGTGGTTTGCAGGGCGCCCTCCAACCCGGCTGCAGACAGGACACTTAGGTTCCTTCTTGCAGTCCCGGATTTGGTGCCCCTCTTCACCACACCTGTAGCAAACGCTGCCGATAGCTGCATTGGTGCAGGCAGCTGCTATATGCCCCTCCTGAAGGCATTTATAGCATCGCTGCGAAGACCTTGCCTTCTCTAGGGATTTCACCCGGCAGGTGCTCCATCCGACCTCGATCTTGCCCTTCCTAACTAGCTGGAGGGCTGCTGCAATGGGCAGCTCGACCTTGGCCATCTGACATCCGCGTCCCATTGGCTGCAGATCCAGGAGCTTGGCGCCTGTGCCAGCTGGCATTTGGGCCAGGATATCTTCCCTGTCCACGGACTTCTCAATCCCCAGGATGAGAACTCTGGTCTGACGCTGCGGCATCCTAACTGTCGCCATGTCACCAATAGCTTCCCCCAGTTTCTCTCGGAAGGTTTCCACTGCAGTCTCTCCCTCACCTTTCACTTCTAGAAGCATCTCTCCTTTCTTGGTCGTCCGTACCTGGGTTACCTTCAGGCCTAATGATGCTATTGACAGCTTGGACCGGGCTGTCTTAAGGATGGCCTCATAGGTGATATCCTCACTTTTTCGGGCGATGATTAGTGCTGCCGACCTTGGCTTCCTCTTCTCCAGTAACCTCTCCTGCCTTTGGCCTTGGGACTGTGGTATGGTAGGCAGGGGCTTCTTCCGATTGCCCCGGGAAACTACCTGGCTCCACGAAGGTACGTTGGAACCAGGTGTGGCTGCCTGGGAAGACAATTGCTGCTGTTGTTGCAGGTGCTGCTGTCGCTGTTGCTGCGGTGGTAACTGTGGCCGTCGCTGCAGTTCCTGTTGCTGCTGTTGTCGCTGCTCTACCAGTTGCTTCTGGCGTTGTTGCAGTTGCTGTTGCTCCTTCCGCTGTTGCTGTTGCTGCTGCGGTTGTTTTTTCTGCTGCAGTCGTTGTGATTGCTGCTGCCATTGCTGGGGTGTCTTCAGCGGTTTGATGGGTGGTTTTGGTACCGCTGTGGCCTTCTCACCTTCCCGTGGGCCACTGCTACTCTGTGGTACGAGTGGTGTTGGTGATGCTGCTTGTCCATGCTGCTGCAGCATTGCAAGCCTCTGCAGTTCGGTGCGCATGGAAGTCACGTTTTCCTTGAGCCTGACATTCTCGGCCCTAATGTCCTTCAGCTCTTGAAGGGTTTTCATTTTTTCCTCCTCTCCCTTCTTGTGATGGGCCAGGAGCGTCTTCACTTGGGCCTCTAGCTTAACGTTTTGCGCCTTCAAAGTCCCCATCTCCTGGAGGAGCTGTGTGTTGGCTTGCTGGTCTTTCGCAGAGAGGCAGGTATCCACGAGCCCCTGGAGTTCCTGCACCTTTTCCTGCATTGCGGCCTTGCTTTTCCGCCCCGCTTGGAGTTCGGCTTCGCGTGCTAGGTCCTTCTGCATCAGTCTCTTACAGTGATCTTGCAGCTTCTTCATTGCGGTCTTCATTTTGGCATTCAGAAGGTTTGGGATCTTCCCAAGAAACAAACCTTCCTCGTCTGTCTGTTCACTATCGGACTCGGTCTTTGTGGGTGACGTGAACGAATTCGCTCGTAGACTCTTCCTCCGGTTCTTTTGCCATGCAAGAGGGGTGACAAAAACTTCATCAGCCCCCTCCGGCGTTCCTGGTATTACCGTAGACACCTCATCGGCGTTCTTGGTCGCCTCTTTCTTCTCCGTCGTTGTTGCCTCATCATGGGATTCGGGGACAACACCCCCCGACCCCCCGCCGCCTGAGCGCATCAGCGTGGGGAGCCGGTTCGCCGCATCCGAAACGGCACCAATATCTTGATCTTTCGTCATCATCATCTGTAAATAATGTTGCAGTGTGAGGCGTCATCTGGGAAGCTGCTTCCGCCTTCCCAGATCATCTTGCAGAACCATACTTCCCCCGCGAGCTGCTTGGTCCTTGCAGGGAAAGGCACACACCTTACGGCTATGACCGGGTTTTCATTGTCAGAGTTTTCCATCTCCTACCTAGTCACTGGAAGAGACTCCACCAGGGCCAGGCAAATAGAGTGGTATGGGACGTGAAGGTCCAGATGGCGATACGTAACCCCATACAAACAGGACGTGAAGGCTATGAAAGCAGTACGTAACCCCATTCATACAGGACGTGAGGGCCACCAGACAGTACGTAACCCCATACATGAAGATGACCCTATGCAGGTGTGACTGCCTACACCAGTTGACGGTTTTCTGTCGGGGTTGTCCTTCCCTTATCCTATGAGCCCGTGCCCTAGCCTGCAAGGAGACAGGTGGTTTTTTTTTTAAAATTATAGGGTTTCCTTCCCTACGGTTTAATTAGCCTCGGAGTATCCTTCTCCTAGTACTCTTAGTTGCAGCGCCCCACCCGCACCCCAACAGCAACCCGCCACCAAACCATAACGCCACCAAACGCCGACCAGAAGCAGACAGAAAGTGAAACAGTCGCAGCCAACACCTCACTATCCTCACATTCGACACTCAAGTCCAGTACCCCAGCATTCACAAGGGTACCAGACAACTCACCTCAGTCAAGCACCACGGAAAGCACCCACCAGAGCAACCCCAATACGCACCCACCCGGCACAGCGTAGCACCATACAGGCACAAGACGCCGCACCATGGAGGGAACCCACCAGAGCCACCCCAATGTGCACCCTCCCAGCACAAGACGCCATCCTAGTTTATAGGCCCAGCAGCGCATCCCGGGTGGCCAGCCCAGTCAGCACGCCCAGACCGCAACTACTCGCGCGAGACAGAGTTCATGTAGCAGCCCATGCGGTCAGCCTGTTCTGCCAATGAACCCCTCGATTCCAGGTAACGCACAGCCCGGGGGGGTCAGCCCAGTCAATGGCACCCGGAACCGGACCTCTTCATTCATTCATCATCCCACGCATTCAAATCTGTGCCGCACACTCGCCTGTCACCCCATCCACAAACACGCCAACGCCCAGCAAAGCCACAGCCCAGAGCACGCTACCATCAGAGAACAGACGACACACCACGTAGGCCCCCCCACCGCGTCAAGGTGGTACCTTACGGGGAGAATAATAATAATAATAATAATAATAATAATAATAATAATAATAATAATAATAATAATAATAATAATAATAATAATAATAATAATAATAATAATAATAATAATAATAATAATAATAATAATAATAATAATAATAATAATAATAATAATAATAATAATAATAATAATAATAATAATAATAATAATAATAATAATAATAATAATAATAATAATAATAATAATAATAATAATAATAATAATAATAATAATAATAATAATAATAATAATAATAATAATAATAATAATAATAATAATAATAATAATCTTGCTTGTGTGTCGCATGTGCAGCACCGCCCGTCATCCATAATGGAGTAGGTGCGGGTTGCGTATGCATTTAATATTGTTTCCTCCAACACCGGAATCGACCCTTTCGGGTATAACTTCAGTGAAGGAGGAATCTCCTACGCGAACCCCCTCTTCTACTCGGCAACTGCCAAGTTGCTTTGGCAACCGCCAAGCTGCGATGCCCCCCTGGCACGCACAAAAAGAACAGCACTAGAGAACACACTCACATCACAAAAACGACACTATCACATCGCATCAGGCGTAATAAGTCGCTGTTGCGTGAATCTCACTGTATGGTGCTCGTTAGACATATTCGTATGAACAGTGAACGTACCGTAGTAAGTTCACCGGAATAGAGGACGCGGAGCAACCATATAAACGCGAGATTCTTTCAACAACTATAAAGGCCCTAACAATCTGGATGGTATCCTTCTTCCTCTTCTTCCTGCAGATCTGGATGTTGATGGTACACAGGTGTTGAGTAGGCCATAGCGTGGTTCTGCATTTGCCTATTCCATTCCTGGTCCATCTTCCTCTTCATGATGGTGGCCGCAAATGCAGACACCTGGTTCCATGCTTCTTCGGAACCTAGCATGGTGGGTACCAGGCTACTCGGGTCGAGCGCTTCATCTACCCCGATCTCTTGGAGAGACCGACTAAGCTCGTCCCGCTCACGCCTCCACGCCTCACACTCAAATAAGGTGTGTTGTGGTCCATCATCCCGCCCTTGGTTACAGTGCGAACACGTTGCCTGCTCAACTTTCCTTAACTTCTCGTGAAGGTACTTGTTGAAGCAGCCATGGCCGCTTAACACCTGCGTCAGGTGAAAGTTCAGCTGACCATGGTGTCGGTTCATCCACTCATCAAGGTCGCGTATTAGCACACGGGTTGTCCATGTACCCAGCTCACTCTGGGCAATTCTTGCTTTCCACTTTACAAGCAAGGAGCGCCTGGCCTCCTGCTTGACCCGTAAAGCTTCTCGGTTGGTCGTTGTTCTCTTCTTTGCTTCGAACACCACCGCTCTCTCCTCAGCAAGGAGCTCGATTGGTGGTGAACGTGCTAATACACAAAGAGCCTCCGTCGAGACAGTGCGGTAGGCACTAACACACCTCAGCGCAGCTCTTCGTTGGATCTTTACCATCTCTCTTCTTCGGTATGGTGTCTTCATGCAGTCGGCCCATACTGGTGCACCATATAGGAGGATCGACAAGGCGGTGCTCATCATGATCCTTCTCCTTGCTTCTCTCGGTCCTCCCAGGTTCCTCATAAGGCGGCTTAGGTAACCAACTACCCGGCCCGCCTTTTCCGCTGCCATCAGGAAATGGTGCCTGAATCTCAGCGTTGAGTCAAACCAGATGCCCAGGTATTTCATTTGCTTCTTGGTTTCAATTTCCACACCTCGCAGGCGAAAGGCGGGTGGCTTGAACTTCCGACGGGTCGTGAATAAAATGGCCTCCGTCTTACTTGCTGCTAGTTCAAGTCCAGCCGACTCGATCCAACGCGTCACATCCTCTAGGGCCCGGTTTACCCTGCTCTCCACCGCTACAGTTGTTTCGGCAGTGCATACCACCAGGGTGTCATCCGCATAGCAGATAAGCTTAACCCCCGGTGGCAGCTTCACCTTAAAGATTCCGTTAAATGCGACGCACCACAAAAGCGGCCCAAGGACCGACCCCTGCGGCACCCCACAAGTAACAGGGCGCTTTACTGTACCAGCAGACGTCTCTGCTTGGATTTCACGGCAGCTAAGATAGCTGCTGATCATCCTGAGCAGGTATGCGGGCACTCCTGCGTTCACAAGAGCTTCCAATATCATCTTCCATGGAATTGAATTGAACGCATTTCTTATGTCGAGGCTGACGGCTGCGCAAAACTGGCGCATATCAATCGCTGACTTGGCTATCCTCTTCAGCCGGATCCCAGCATCTGATGTGCAGCGTCCAGTTTGAAAACCGTACTGGCTATCAGAGATTATATCTCTTTCCTTCAGATAGCTCTCCAAACGATTGGCTATCACTCTTTCTAGAAGTTTCCCAACATTGTCTAGCAGACAAAGTGGACGATAAGAGGATGGTAGACCAGGTGGTTTATCCTTCTTATCGATCAATGCTAGCCTGGCTTTCTTCCATCGCACAGGGAACAGTCCCCCAACAATTGCCGCATTGAATGTATCAACAAGCAGTGCTGGGTCAACTGAATGTATGGCGCTCCAGACTGGATTTGGAATCTCATCCGGGCCTGGAGCCTTCCAATACTTACCCCGCAGTCTATTGACTGCTGCATCAACCTCCTCGGTGCCTAGGAGGGATATACCATCCTCTTCTACTATTGGTAGCGTTACCATTGGTGGTGGCTGCTGTGGGAACAGGCCATCAATGATTTGACCCACAACATCCGGCTCCATTCGGCTCATTGCTGAGAGGCCTTTGAGCTTCTTCAGCACCAACTTATAAGGCTTTCCAAATGGGTCGTCATCCGCCATCTCACATAGCTCTCGCCATGCAGCACTCTTGCTGTCCTTGATGGCCTTCTTCAGCCTTTTACGAGCCAGCTGGTATTCGGGTGCAACCGCCCGCGCCCCTTCGCGGCCACTACTACGCTGGTATATCCGGCGCTGACGGTTGCACTCTTTTCTCAAATTGGCAATCTTGTCGGTCCACCAGTAAACAGCCCTCCTCTTCTTTGGTGGACCTTGCCTGGGCATGGCTACATCGCAAGCTTTGGTGACAGTCTTGATCATCCTCTCCGCTGCCACCTCCGCATATCCTTCTTGCTCTTCTTCTTGATCCCATGTGAGAGCAAGATAGCTAGCCTTCAGACGGTCGCTATTCAGCTTCCTAACGGCCCACTTTCTTACCAGCTTTTGTGGAGCAGCGACCTCGACTTCCCGGCGGATGGAGAAGCCGATACACCGGTGGTCGCTCCCAGAAAGGTCCTTGTCCAGTACCGCCCAGCCTTCTATTTTTCGGGCTAGGCTCTCTGAGGCGAAGGTGATATCAATAATGGACCCATATCCTTGATGCACTCGGGTAGGAGTGTTGCCGACATTGACTGTTTCCAGTCGATTGTAAGCAATCCACTCCCCCAAGGCATACCCACGGATGTCCGTACGGCCTGATCGCCACTCTTCTGACTTGGCATTAAAATCGCCAGCCACTATGAATTTTTCACCTTGCCATCTGGACAAGCTTTCTTCTAATTTCTTCAAGAAGTCCTCAAACTCCGGGAAGGGGCGATTCGGGGAGAAGTAGCAACTGTAGACAACCATGTCGGCCATCTTCACAGCAACATACCCCTCCCCTCTTTCAACCTCTCCCGGAGCAATCGGACACTCTGGGCAAACACCAATGGCCGCTAAGCCAGTACGGTCTGTGTACCATCCTTTTCTTTTCGCAACATTATAATACTCACTGGCAATTACAATGTGCGTTCCCTCTTCAGCTACAAACTGCCAGAGAAGATCCTGGGCCAGTTCGCAGTGCTGAAGATTGGCCTGCAGGAACTTGAGCGTCCCTGCCATTAGGAGGCCGTTGGTCCTCTTCGCCCTCTAGGTTGGGTCTTGCGGGCTGGCTGTAGGACAGCACCAAGGCACCCTTGGCTACCCAAAATGTGACCAGTGTCACGACCTTCAGCCTGGCTGCATACAGGGCATTTGGGCTCCCGTTGACAATCCCGGATCACATGTCCTTCCGCTCCACATCTGTAGCATCTCGAGCCGATGCTTTCATTGGTGCAGGTGGCAGCCATATGTCCTCGCCGTAGGCACTTGTAATACCTTGGCTGCAAGGTTTTCCTCTCCAATGAGATTACTCGACAGATGCTCCAGCCAATCTTGGCCTTGCCCTCTTTGAGTATCTCCATCGCCCTCTGTATGCCCAGCTGAACTTGGGCTGTTTGGCAGCCACGACTTGCGGGCCTACATTGGACCTTATCTTCTGCACCAATCTTCAGGGCAGTCCGGATCTCTTCGACAGTCACCGACTCCTCGATGTCCAAGATCAGGAGTCCCGTCTGTCGTTGGGGTTCTCGGACATCAGTTCCATTCCCCAGCACTTCTTTCAGCTTTGCCGCAAACTCCGCGACATTCTTGTTGTTGGAGTCCGCCCCTTTCAGCTCAATAATCATCTCCCCTTTTGCGGTATACCTTGTCTTGACTGGTGTCAAGCCAAATTCCGCTGGGGACAACTTCTGGCGCGCTTCCTTAAGGAGGTCGGCGTACCTCACCTCTTCTGAGGTCTTCCTCAGTATCACGGCCCCACCTCGTGGGCGTCTCTTCTGGAGGAGCTGCAGTTTCTTTGCGTTGGGCATCCTTTTGCCATCTTCCGGCCTACTAGGCACAGTGGGAGGGTTGGTGCGACGTCGACGCACTACCTGGCTCCAGGTGGCACCTTCTTCCAAGATAGGCATAGGCTGTTGCGGCTGATGTAGTTGCAGCTCCTGTCGCTGCAGTTGCTGTGGCGGTTGCAGTTGCGAAAGCGGTTGCGGTCGTGGCTGCAGTTGCGGAAGCAGTTGCGGTCGTGGCTGCAGTTGTGGAAGCGGTTGCGGTCGTGGCTGCAGTTGCGGTCGCGGTTGCAGTTGCGGTTGCTGCGATTGCTGCTGCTTATGCCGTTGTTGCAGTTGCCCTTGCTGCTGCCGTTGTTGCGCTTGCAGATTCTTCTGCTGGGGTGTACTCAGCAATGGTTTAGCAGATAATTTCTGCGGTCTTATCTGCTTTGCCTTCTCAGACTCCTGCAAGCCACTGCCACTCTGTAACACAGGTGGTGGTGGTGATGATGCCTGGCTATGCTGCTGCAGCCGAGCAAGCCTTTGCAGCTCTGTGTGCATACCAACCATGTTCTCCTTTAACAGGGTATTCTCGGCCTTAATCTTCTTCAGCTCTTGAAGGTTCTTCATCTTTTCCTCTTCCGCCTTCTTTTGATGAGCGAGAAGCTTTTTCACTTGCTCTGCTAGCTTGAAATTTGCCGCCTTGAGGGACCTTATTTCTTCAAGGAGCTGAGTGTGCACTGGTTGATCCTTCTCAGAGAGGTGGGCCACTTTTTGTGATCCATCGACCTTCTCCTTCATCGCAATTGCGCTCCTCCGCGCTGCTTTGGCCTCAGCTTCGCGCGCAATATCTCTCTCCATGAGTTTCTTGCAATGGTTCT
The DNA here is from genome assembly GCA_035079385.1 of Aspidiotus rigidus. Taxonomy (NCBI): domain Eukaryota; kingdom Metazoa; phylum Arthropoda; class Insecta; order Hemiptera; family Diaspididae; genus Aspidiotus; species Aspidiotus rigidus. Next base: position 4,159,507 of record JAVHKY010000016.1, on the reverse strand, counting down.
GAAGCTTCTTCATTGCAGACTTCATTTTTGCGTTCGGAAGGTTTGGTATCTTACCAAGGAACAAACCTTCCTCTTCCGTCAGCTCATCCTCAGAGCTTGTCTTAGTAGGGGAGGTGAAGGAGTTAGCCCGCAACCTCTTCCTAGTGTGGCATTGCTTTACCTTAGCAAGAGGGGTGACAAAAACTTCGTCTAACCCCTCAGGAGTTCCCGGTGGTCGCGTGATGGTAGTGACCTCCTTGGACTTTTTGGTCTCCTCTTCCTGGGATCGACTGAGCACCTCGCCATCGTCTTGGCCGATCGCATTTGACCTATTACTTGCCTCATCGTTGGATTCGGGGACAAAACCCCCCGACCCCTCGCCGCCTGAGCGCGTCAGCGTGAGGAGCCGGCTTGCCGTATCCGAAACGGCACCATTTTTTTCATCGTTCGTCATTGTCATCTGTAAAATAAAATAGTTGCAGTGTGAGGCGTCATCTGAGAAGCTGCTTCCGCCTTCCCAGATCATCTTGCAGAACCATACTTTCCCCGTGAGCTGCTTGGTCCTCACAGGGAAAGGCGTACCTTACGGCTATGACCGGGTTTTCATTTCAGAGTTGTCCTTCTCCTACCCCAGTCACTGGTGGGAAACTTCACCAGGGCCAGGGAGTGAGTGGTGTGGGACGTGAAAGCCCAGATGACAATACGTAACCCCATACAAACAGGACGTGAATGCTATGAAAGCAGTACGTAACCCCATTCATACAGGACGTGAGTGCCACCAGACAGTACGTAACCCCACACATGAAGATGATCCTGATGCAGGTGTGACTGCCTACACCAGTTGACGGTTTTCTGTCGGGGTTGTCCTTCCCTTATCCTATGAGCCCGTGCCCTAGCCTGCAAGGAGACAGGTGGTTTTTTTTAAAAAAATTATAGGGTTTCCTTCCCTACGGTTTAATTAGCCTCGGAGTATCCTTCTCCTAGTACTCTTAGTTGTAGCGCCCCACCCGCACCCCAACAGCAACCCACCACCAAACCATAACCCCACCAAACGCCGACCAGAAGTAGACAGAAGTGAAACAGTCGCAGCCAACACCTCACTACCTCACATTCGCCACTCAAGTCCAGTACCCGAGCATTCACAAGGGTACCAGACAACTCAGCTCAGTCAAGCACCAGAGAAGGCACCCACCGGAGCAGACCCAGTACGCACCCACCCGGCACAGCGCAGCACCATAAGGCACAAGACGCCACACCATGGAGGGAACCCACCGGAGCCACCCCAATGTGCATCAACCCGGCACAAGACGCCATCCTAGTTTATAGGTCCGGCCGCGCATCCCAGGTGGTCAGCCCGGTCAGCACGCCCAGACCGCAACTACTCGCGCGAGACAGAGTTCATGTAGCAGCCCACGCGGTCAGCCTGTTCTGCCAATGAACCCCTCAGTTCCAGGTGACGCACAGCCCGGGGGGTCAGCCCAGTCAGTGGCACCGGAACCGGACCTCTTCATTCATTCATCATCCCACTCATTCAAATCTGTGCCGCACACTCGCCTGTCACCCATCCACAAGCCCGCCAACGCCCAGCAAAGCCACAGCCCAGAGCACGCCACCATCAGAGCACAGACGACACACCACGTAGGCCCCCCCACCGCGTCAAGGTGGTACCTTACGGGGGAGAATAATAATAATAATAATAATAATAATAATAATAATAATAATAATAATAATAATAATAATAATAATAATAATAATAATAATAATAATAATAATAATAATAATAATAATAATAATAATAATAATAATAATAATAATAATAATAATAATAATAATAATAATAATAATAATAATAATAATAATAATAATAATAATAATAATAATAATAATAATAATAATAATAATAATAATAATAATAATAATAATAATAATAATAATAATAATAATAATCTCCCCCGTAAGGTACCACCTTGACGCGGTGGGGGGGCCTACGTGGTGTGTCGTCTGTTCTCTGATGGTAGCGTGCTCTGGGCTGTGGCTTTGCTGGGCGTTTGGCGTGTTTGTGGATGGGGTGACAGGCGAGTGTGCGGCACAGATTTGAATGCGTGGGATGATGAATGAATGAAGAGGTCCGGTTCCGGGTGCCATTGACTGGGCTGACCCCCCGGGCTGTGCATCACCTGGAATCGAGGGGTTCATTGGCAGAACAGGCTGACGGCATGGGCTGCTACATGAACTCTGTCTCGCGCGAGTAGTTGCGGTCTGGGCGTGCTGACTGGGCTGGCCACCCGGGATGCGCTGCTGGGCCTATAAACTAGGATGGCGTCTTGTGCTGGGAGGGTGCACATTGGGGTGGCTCTGGTGGGTTCCCTTCATGGTGCGGCGTCCTGTGCCTGTATGGTGCTACGCTGTGCCGGGTGGGTGCGTATCGGGGCTGCTCTGGTGGGTGCCTTCTGTGGTGCTTGACTGAGCTGAGTTGTCTGGTACCCTTGTGAATGCTGGGGTACTGGACTTGAGTGTCGAATGTGAGGATAGTGAGGTGTTGGCTGCGACTGTTTCACTTTCTGTCTGCTTCTGGTCGGCGTTTGGTGGCGTTATGGTTTGGTGGCGGGTTGCTGTTGGGGTGCGGGTGGGGCGCTGCAACTAAGAGTACTAGGAGAAGGATACTCCGAGGCTAATTAAACCGTAGGGAAGGAAACCCTATACTTTTTTAAAAAAACCACCTGTCTCCTTGCAGGTTAGGGCACGGGCCCATAGGATAAGGGAAGGACAACCCCGACAGAAAACCGTCAACTGGTGTAGGCAGTCACACCTGCATCAGGATCATCTTCATGTATGGGGTTACGTACTGTCTGGTGGCCCTCACGTCCTGTTCGTATGGGGTTACGTATTGCCATCTGGACCTTCACGTCCCATACCACTCTATTTGCCTGGCCCTGGTGGAGTCTCTTCCAGTGACTAGGTAGGAGATGGAAAACTCTGACAATAAAAACCCGGTCATAGCCGTAAGGTGTGTGCCTTTCCCTGCGAGGACCAAGCAGCTCGCGGGGGAAGTATGGCTCTGCAAGATGATCTGGGAAGGCGGAAGCAGCTTCCCAGATGACGCCTCACACTGCAACTTATATTTACAGATGATAATGACGAAAGACCAGGAAATCGGTGCCGTTTCGGATGCGGCGAACCGGCTCCCCACGCTGATGCGCTCAGGCGGCGGGGGGTCGGGGGGTGTTGTCCCCGAATCCCATGATGAGGCAACAACGACGGAGAAGAAAGAGGCGACCAAGAACGCCGATGAGGTGTCTACGGCAATACCAGGAACGCCGGAGGGGGCTGATGAAGTTTTTGTCACCCCTCTTGCATGGCAAAAGAACCGGAGGAAGAGGCTACGAGCTAATTCGTTCACGTCACCCACAAAGACCGAGTCCGATAGTGAACAGACAGACGAGGAAGGTTTGTTTCTTGGGAAGATCCCAAACCTTCCGAATGCCAAAATGAAGACCGCAATGAAGAAGCTGCAAGATCACTGTAAGCGACTGATGCAGAAGGACCTAGCACGCGAAGCCGAACTCCAAGCGGGGCGTAAAAGCAAGGCCGCAATGCAGGAAAAGGTGCAGGAACTCCAGGGGCTCGTGGATACCTGCCTCTCTGCGAAAGACCAGCAAGCCAACACACAGCTCCTCCAGGAGATGGGGACTTTGAAGGCGCAAAACGTTAAGCTAGAGGCCCAAGTGAAGACGCTCCTGGCCCATCACAAGAAGGGAGAGGAGGGAAAAATGAAAACCCTTCAAGAGCTGAAGGACATTAGGGCCGAGAATGTCAGGCTCAAGGAAAATGTGACTACCATGCGCACCGAACTGCGGAGGCTTGCAATGCTGCAGCAGCATGGTCAAGCAGCATCACCGACACCACTTGTACCACAGAGTAGCAGTGGCCCACGGGAAGGTGAGAAGGCCACGGCGGTACCAAAACCACCCATCAAACCGCTGAAGACACCCCAGCAATGGCAGCAGCAATCACAACGACTGCAGCAGAAAAAACAACCGCAGCAGCAACAGCAACAGCGGAAGGAGCAACAGCAACTGCAACAACGCCAGAAGCAACTGGTAGAGCAGCGACAACAGCAGCAACAGGAACTGCAGCGACGGCCACAGTTACCACCGCAGCAACAGCAACAGCAGCACCTGCAACAACAGCAGCAATTGTCTTCCCAGGCAGCCACACCTGGTTCCAACGTACCTTCGTGGAGCCAGGTAGTTTCCCGGGGCAATCGGAAGAAGCCCCTGCCTACCATACCACAGTCCCAAGGCCGAAGGCAGGAGAGGTTACTGGAAAAGAGGAAGCCAAGGTCGGCAGCAGTGATCATCGCCCGAAAAAGTGAGGATGTCACCTATGAGGCCATCCTCAAGACAGCCCGGTCCAAGCTGTCAATAGCATCATTAGGCCTGAAGGTAACCCAGGTACGGACGACCAAGAAAGGAGAGATGCTCCTAGAAGTGAAAGGCGAGGGAGAGACTGCAGTGGAAACCTTCCGAGAGAAACTGGGGGAAGCTATTGGTGACATGGCGACAGTTAGGATGCCGCAGCGTCAGACCAGACTTCTCATCCTGGGGATTGAGAAGTCTGTGGACAGGGAAGATATCCTGGCCCAAATGCCAGCTGGCACAGGCGCCAAGCTCCTGGATCTGCAGCCAATGGGACGCGGATGTCAGATGGCCAAGGTCGAGCTGCCCATTGCAGCAGCCCTCCAGCTAGTTAGGAAGGGCAAGATCGAGGTCGGATGGAGCACCTGCCGGGTGAAATCCCTAGAGAAGGCAAGGTCTTCGCAGCGATGCTATAAATGCCTTCAGGAGGGGCATATAGCAGCTGCCTGCACCAATGCAGCTATCGGCAGCGTTTGCTACAGGTGTGGTGAAGAGGGGCACCAAATCCGGGACTGCAAGAAGGAACCTAAGTGTCCTGTCTGCAGCCGGGTTGGAGGGCGCCCTGCAAACCACGTTGTGGGAAGCAGAGGGTGCGCAGGTGTCAAAGCACAGGGCGCTGGAGGCAAGCGCAAGTAAGACCAATGGCAGGTGCGCTATCCTTCCTACAGTGCAACCTTCAGCACTGCGAACTGGCCCAGGATCTTCTCTGGCAGTTTGTAGCTGAAGAGGGAACGCACATTGTAATTGCCAGTGAGTATTACAATGTTGCGAAAAGAAAAGGATGGTACACAGACCGTACTGGCTTAGCGGCCATTGGTGTTTGCCCAGAGTGTCCAATTGCTCCGGGAGAGGTTGAAAGAGGGGAGGGGTATGTTGCTGTGAAGATAGCTGACATGGTTGTCTACAGTTGCTACTTCTCCCCAAATCGCCCCTTCCCGGAGTTTGAGGACTTCTTGAAGAAATTAGAAGAAAGCTTGTCCAGATGGCAAGGTGGAAAATTCATAGTGGCTGGCGATTTTAATGCCAAGTCAGAAGAGTGGCGATCAGGCCGTACGGACATCCGTGGGTATGCCTTGGGGGAGTGGATTGCTTACAATCGACTGGAAACAGTCAATGTCGGCAACACTCCTACCCGAGTGCATCAAGGATATGGGTCCATTATTGATATCACCTTTGCCTCAGAGAGCCTAGCCCGAAAAATAGAAGGCTGGGCGGTACTGGACAAGGACCTTTCTGGGAGCGACCACCGGTGTATCGGCTTCTCCATCCGCCGGGAAGTCGAGGTCGCTGCTCCACAAAAGCTGGTAAGAAAGTGGGCCGTTAGGAAGCTGAATAGCGACCGTTTGAAGGCTAGCTATCTTGCTCTCACATGGGATCAAGAAGAAGAGCAAGAAGGCAATGCGGAGGTGGCAGCCGAGAGGATGATCAAGACTGTCACCAAAGCTTGCGATGTAGCCATGCCCAGGCAAGGTCCACCAAAGAAGAGGAGGGCTGTTTACTGGTGGACCGACAAGATTGCCAATTTGAGAAAAGAGTGCAACCGTCAGCGCCGGATATACCAGCGTAGTAGTGGCCGCGAAGGGGCGCGGGCGGTTGCACCCGAATACCAGCTGGCTCGTAAAAGGCTGAAGAAGGCCATCAAGGACAGCAAGAGTGCTGCATGGCGAGAGCTATGTGAGATGGCGGATGACGACCCATTTGGAAAGCCTTATAAGTTGGTGCTGAAGAAGCTCAAAGGCCTCTCAGCAATGAGCCGAATGGAGCCGGATGTTGTGGGTCAAATCATTGATGGCTTGTTCCCACAGCAGCCACCACCAATGGTAACGCTACCAATAGTAGAAGAGGATGGTATATCCCTCCTAGGCACCGAGGAGGTTGATGCAGCAGTCAATAGACTGCGGGGTAAGTATTGGAAGGCTCCAGGCCCGGATGAGATTCCAAATCCAGTCTGGAGCGCCATACATTCAGTTGACCCAGCACTGCTTGTTGATACATTCAATGCGGCAATTGTTGGGGGACTGTTCCCTGTGAGATGGAAGAAAGCCAGGCTAGCGTTGATCGATAAGAAGGATAAACCACCTGGTCTACCATCCTCTTATCGTCCACTTTGTCTGCTAGACAATGTTGGGAAACTTCTAGAAAGAGTGATAGCCAATCGTTTGGAGAGCTATCTGAAGGAAAGAGATATAATCTCTGATAGCCAGTACGGTTTTCAAACTGGACGCTGCACATCAGATGCTGGGATCCGGCTGAAGAGGATAGCCAAGTCAGCGATTGATATGCGCCAGTTTTGCGCAGCCGTCAGCCTCGACATAAGAAATGCGTTCAATTCAATTCCATGGAAGATGATATTGGAAGCTCTTGTGAACGCAGGAGTGCCCGCATACCTGCTCAGGATGATCAGCAGCTATCTTAGCTGCCGTGAAATCCAAGCAGAGACGTCTGCTGGTACAGTAAAGCGCCCTGTTACTTGTGGGGTGCCGCAGGGGTCGGTCCTTGGGCCGCTTTTGTGGTGCGTCGCATTTAACGGAATCTTTAAGGTGAAGCTGCCACCGGGGGTTAAGCTTATCTGCTATGCGGATGACACCCTGGTGGTATGCACTGCCGAAACAACTGTAGCGGTGGAGAGCAGGGTAAACCGGGCCCTAGAGGATGTGACGCGTTGGATCGAGTCGGCTGGACTTGAACTAGCAGCAAGTAAGACGGAGGCCATTTTATTCACGACCCGTCGGAAGTTCAAGCCACCCGCCTTTCGCCTGCGAGGTGTGGAAATTGAAACCAAGAAGCAAATGAAATACCTGGGCATCTGGTTTGACTCAACGCTGAGCTCCAGGCACCATTTCCTGATGGCAGCGGAAAAGGCGGGCCGGGTAGTTGGTTACCTAAGCCGCCTGATGAGGAACCTAGGAGGACCGAGAGAAGCAAGGAGAAGGATCATGATGAGCACCGCCTTGTCGATCCTCCTATACGGTGCGCCAGTATGGGCCGACTGCATGAAGATACCATACCGAAGAAGAGAGATGGTAAAGATCCAACGAAGAGCTGCGCTGAGGTGTGTTAGTGCCTACCGCACTGTCTCGACGGAGGCTCTTTGTGTATTAGCACGTTCACCACCAATCGAGCTCCTTGCTGAGGAGAGAGCGGTGGTGTTCGAAGCAAAGAAGAGAACGACGACCAACCGAGAAGCTTTACGGGTCAAGCAGGAGGCCAGGCGCTCCTTGCTTGTAAAGTGGAAAGAAAGAATTGCCCAGAGTGAGCTGGGTACATGGACAACCCGTGTGCTAATACGCGACCTTGATGAGTGGATGAGCCGACACCATGGTCAGCTGAACTTTCACCTGACGCAGGTGTTAAGCGGCCATGGCTGCTTCAACAAGTACCTTCACGAGAAGTTAAGGAAAGTTGAGCAGGCAACGTGTTCGCACTGTAACCAAGGGCGGGATGATGGACCACAACACACCTTATTTGAGTGTGAGGCGTGGAGGCGTGAGCGGGACGAGCTTAGTCGGTCTCTCCAAGAGATCGGGGTAGATGAAGCGCTCGACCCGAGTAGCCTGGTACCCACCATGCTAGGTTCCGAAGAAGCATGGAACCAGGTGTCTGCATTTGCGGCCACCATCATGAAGAGGAAGATGGACCAGGAATGGAATAGGCAAATGCAGAACCACGCTATGGCCTACTCAACACCTGTGTACCATCAACATCCAGATCTGCAGGAAGAAGAGGAAGAAGGATACCATCCAGATTGTTAGGGCCTTTATAGTTGTTGAAAGAATCTCGCGTTTATATGGTTGCTCCGCGTCCTCTATTCCGGTGAACGTACTACGGTACGTTCACTGTTCATACGAATATGTCTAACGAGCACCATACAGTGAGATTCACGCAACAGCGACTTATTATGCCTGATGTGATGTGATAGTGTCGTTTTGTGATGTGAGTGTGTTCTCTAGTGCTGTTTTCTTTTTTGTGCGTGCCAGGGGGGCATCGCAGCTTGGCGGTTGCCAAAGCAACTTGGCAGTTGCCGAGTAGAAGAGGGGGTTCGCGTAGGAGATTCCTCCTTCACTGAAGTTATACCCGAAAGGGTCGATTCCGGTGTTGGAGGAAACAATATTAAATGCATACGCATCCCGCACCTACTCCATTATGGATGACGGGCGGTGCTGCACATGCGACATACAAGCGAATAATAATAATAATAATAATAATAATAATAATAATAATAATAATAATAATAATAATCGCTTGTGTGTCGCATGTGCAGCACCGCCCGTCATCCATAATGGAGTAGGTGCGGGTTGCGTATGCATTTAATATTGTTTCCTCCAACACCGGAATCGACCCTTTCGGGTATAACTTCAGTGAAGGAGGAATCTCCTACGCGAACCCCCTCTTCTACTCGGCAACTGCCAAGTTGCTTTGGCAACCGCCAAGCTGCGATGCCCCCCTGGCACGCACAAAAAGAACAGCACTAGAGAACACACTCACATCACAAAAACGACACTATCACATCGCATCAGGCGTAATAAGTCGCTGTTGCGTGAATCTCACTGTATGGTGCTCGTTAGACATATTCGTATGAACAGTGAACGTACCGTAGTAAGTTCACCGGAATAGAGGACGCGGAGCAACCATATAAACGCGAGATTCTTTCAACAACTATAAAGGCCCTAACAATCTGGATGGTATCCTTCTTCCTCTTCTTCCTGCAGATCTGGATGTTGATGGTACACAGGTGTTGAGTAGGCCATAGCGTGGTTCTGCATTTGCCTATTCCATTCCTGGTCCATCTTCCTCTTCATGATGGTGGCCGCAAATGCAGACACCTGGTTCCATGCTTCTTCGGAACCTAGCATGGTGGGTACCAGGCTACTCGGGTCGAGCGCTTCATCTACCCCGATCTCTTGGAGAGACCGACTAAGCTCGTCCCGCTCACGCCTCCACGCCTCACACTCAAATAAGGTGTGTTGTGGTCCATCATCCCGCCCTTGGTTACAGTGCGAACACGTTGCCTGCTCAACTTTCCTTAACTTCTCGTGAAGGTACTTGTTGAAGCAGCCATGGCCGCTTAACACCTGCGTCAGGTGAAAGTTCAGCTGACCATGGTGTCGGTTCATCCACTCATCAAGGTCGCGTATTAGCACACGGGTTGTCCATGTACCCAGCTCACTCTGGGCAATTCTTGCTTTCCACTTTACAAGCAAGGAGCGCCTGGCCTCCTGCTTGACCCGTAAAGCTTCTCGGTTGGTCGTTGTTCTCTTCTTTGCTTCGAACACCACCGCTCTCTCCTCAGCAAGGAGCTCGATTGGTGGTGAACGTGCTAATACACAAAGAGCCTCCGTCGAGACAGTGCGGTAGGCACTAACACACCTCAGCGCAGCTCTTCGTTGGATCTTTACCATCTCTCTTCTTCGGTATGGTGTCTTCATGCAGTCGGCCCATACTGGTGCACCATATAGGAGGATCGACAAGGCGGTGCTCATCATGATCCTTCTCCTTGCTTCTCTCGGTCCTCCCAGGTTCCTCATAAGGCGGCTTAGGTATCCAACTACCCGGCCCGCCTTTTCCGCTGCCATCAGGAAATGGTGCCTGAAGCTCAGCGTTGAGTCAAACCAGATGCCCAGGTATTTCATTTGCTTCTTGGTTTCAATTTCCACACCTCGCAGGCGAAAGGTGGGTGGCTTGAACTTCCGACGGGTCGTGAATAAAATGGCCTCCGTCTTACTTGCTGCTAGTTCAAGTCCAGCCGACTCGATCCAACGCGTCACATCCTCTAGGGCCCGGTTTACCCTGCTCTCCACCGCTACAGTTGTTTCGGCAGTGCATACCACCAGGGTGTCATCCGCATAGCAGATAAGCTTAACCCCCGGTGGCAGCCTCACCTTAAAGATTCCGTTAAATGCGACGCACCACAAAAGCGGCCCAAGGACCGACCCCTGCGGCACCCCACAAGTAACAGGGCGCTTTACTGTACCAGCAGACGTCTCTGCTTGGATTTCACGGCAGCTAAGATAGCTGCTGATCATCCTGAGCAGGTATGCGGGCACTCCTGCGTTCACAAGAGCTTCCAATATCATCTTCCATGGGATTGAATTGAACGCATTTCTTATGTCGAGGCTGACGGCTGCGCAAAACTGGCGCATATCAATCGCTGACTTGGCTATCCTCTTCAGCCGGATCCCAGCATCTGATGTGCAGCGTCCAGTTTGAAAACCGTACTGGCTATCAGAGATTATATCTCTTTCCTTCAGATAGCTCTCCAAACGATTGGCTATCACTCTTTCTAGAAGTTTCCCAACATTGTCTAGCAGACAAAGTGGATGATAAGAGGATGGTAGGCCAGGTGGTTTATCCTTCTTATCAATCAACGCTAGCCTGGCTTTCTTCCATCGCACAGGGAACAGTCCCCCAACAATTGCCGCATTGAATGTATCAACAAGCAGTGCTGGGTCAACTGAATGTATGGCGCTCCAGACTGGATTTGGAATCTCATCCGGGCCTGGAGCCTTCCAATACTTACCCCGCAGTCTATTGACTGCTGCATCAACCTCCTCGGTGCCTAGGAGGGATATACCATCCTCTTCTACTATTGGTAGCGTTACCATTGGTGGTGGCTGCTGTGGGAACAAGCCATCAATGATTTGGCCCACAACATCCGGCTCCATTCGGCTCATTGCTGAGAGGCCTTTGAGCTTCTTCAGCACTAACTTATAAGGCTTTCCAAATGGGTCGTCATCCGCCATCTCACATAGCTCTCGCCATGCAGCACGCTTGCTGTCCTTGATGGCCTTCTTCAGCCTTTTACGAGCCAGCTGGTATTCGGGTGCAACCGCCCGCGCCTCTTCGCGGCCACTACTACGCTGGTATATCCGGCGCTGACGGTTGCACTCTTTTCTCAATTCGGCAATCTTGTTGGTCCACCAGTAAACAGCCCTCCTCTTCTTTGGTGGACCTTGCCTGGGCATGGCTACATCGCAAGCTTTGGTGACAGTCTTGATCATCCTCTCTGCTGCCACCTCCGCATTGCCTTCTTGCTCTTCTTCTTGATCCCATGTGAGAGCAAGATAGCTAGCCTTCAAATGGTCGCTATTCAGCTTCCTGACGGCCCATTTTCTTACCAGCTTTTGTGGAGCAGCGACCTCAACTTCCCGGCGGATGGAGAAGCCGATGCACCGGTGGTCGCTCCCAGAAAGCTCCTTGTCCAGTACCGCCCAGCCTTCTATTTTTCGGGCTAGGCACTCTGAGGCAAAGGTGATGTCAATAATGGACCCGTATCCTTGATGCACTCGGGTAGGAGTGTTGCCGACATTGACTGTTTCCAGTCGATTGAAAGCAATCCACTCCCCCAAGGCATACCCACGGATGTCCGTACGGCCTGATCGCCACTCTTCTGACTTGGCATTAAAATCGCCAGCCACAATGAATTTTTCACCTTGCCATCTGGACAAGCTTTCTTCTAATTTCTTCAAGAAGTCCTCAAACTCCGGGAAGGGGCGATTCGGGGAGAAGTAGCAACTATAGACAACCATATCGGCCATCTTCACAGCAACATACCCCTCCCCTCTTTCAACCTCTCCCGGAGCAATTGGACACTCTGGGCAAACACCAATGGCCGCTAAGCCAGTACGGTCTGTGTACCATCCTTTTTTCCTCGCAACATTGTGATACTCGCTGGCAATCACAATGTGCTTTCCCTCCTCAGCTACAAACTGCCAGAGAAGATCCTGAGCCAGTTTGCAGTGCTGAAGGTTGGCCTGCAGGAACTTGAGCGTCCCTGCCATTAGGAGGCCGTTGGTCCTCTTCGGCTGCCTAGTCGCCCTCGGGTCCTGGGCTCGGCAGCACCTATGCAGCCTTTACTGCCGACCACATGCCCTGCATCGCGGCCCTCTTCTCGGCTGCATAGTGGGCACTTTGGGTCCCGGTGGCAGTCCCGTAACAGATGCCCTTCTCCGCCGCATCTGTAGCAGCCATTGCCAACAGCTTCCCCTTGGCAAGCTGCGGCAATGTGGCCTCTTCGGAGGCACTTGAAGCAGCGGGGGGGTGCTGCATCCTTCTTCTCCAGTGAGCGGACCTTGCAGTTGCTCCACCCAATCTGGATGCTTCCGGCCTGCACTAACTTCAAGGCAGTTGGAATAGGGACCTCAGCATGAGCCATTTGGCACCCTCGGCCCATCCTCTGGACGTTGGTGATCTTCACCTCATCCGCTTCACCAATGGCTGCTGTCATTTCCTCCTTTGTTGCAGAGGCATCGATGTTGAGGAGCAGTATCCTTGTCTTCCTCATTGGTTTGCGCACATCTGCCTTGTCACCAATGGCGACCTTCAGTTGATCAGGGAAGGTATCAGGAGCTCCTTCCAAGGTATGGCGGTATTCCAGCACCATCTCTCCGGCCTTAGTAAACCTGGTGGACAGTACTTTGACGCCAAGTGTGTCAACTGAGAGCCTTTTTCTGGCCTCTTGGATGATGTCTGTATAGCTCACGTCGTCACATTTCTTCTTGAGCACCACCGCATTGCTCCGTGGCTTCCTCTTCCTCAGCAGTTGCAGCTGCTGTTTGGTCCTCCTGTGGTGCTTATTAGCTGGCTGAGGAGGCATATTAGAGCGCCCACCCTCAGTTGCAGTAGCTTGCTGGGCGTCCTTTGTTCGATTGCGCCGGGAAACCACCTGGCTCCAAGAGGGCACATTAGAGCTGGGCGTGGCTGTCTGTGGGGACAGTTGCTGCTGGTCTCGAGGTTGCTGTTGCTGCTGCTGTTGCTGTTGCTGCAGGTGCTGCTGCTGTCGCTGTTGCTGCAGTTGCTGCTGCTGTCGCTGTTGCTGCAGTTGCTGCTGCTGTCGCTGTTGCTGCAGTTGCTGCGCTTGCTGCAATTGCTGCGGTTTCTGCTGCTGTCGCTGCGGTTGCTGCTGCTGTTGCTGCGGTTGTCGCTGCAGTTGCTGCGCCTGCTGCAATTGCTGTGGTTGCTGCAGTTGCGGTCGCTGTGGGTGCTGCTGCTGTTGCTGCGGTTGCCGCAGTGGTTGTTGCAGTTGCTGCTTCATTTTCCGCAGCGCTTGCTGTTGTTGCTGCTGCTGGAGTTGTTGCTGTTGCTGCTGCTTTGGCGTCGGCGTCGGCGTTTCCAGTCGTCTTGACACTGACTGGCCAGTTTCAAGAGCCAAGACTTTCTTGGTAAGCTCCGAAATGCTTACCTTCTGGGCCGCTAGCGCTGCAGCTTGTTGATCAACAAGGGTTTGGAGTTTCCGGAGCTCCTTGTCCTTGCCCTTCATTGTCATCTCAAGCTGCATGATCTTCTGCTGAAGGCGGAAGTTCTCAGCTTTCATCTTCCCACCTGGAAGGTTTGGGATGGTGAGGTTGAGTTCCAGTGGTGCCTTTGTACCACTGGTGTCAACCTTCTTCCGCTTCCTACGGTTGGTCTCTTCAGGGGATGAGCGATAGCCCCTCTCAGGATCCTGCTCGAATTCCTGTTCGCTGTGGTCGTCTTTGGGTGAAGGTGGAGTCCTTGTCGCCTTGTTGGACTTCTTGAAGATGTGGTAGACTTTCTCTTGCTGGTGGCTATGTACCGGTGTACTAGTAGCAATCCCGCCCCCTTTGGGCACTATCTTGTCTACCATAGCTGTGGTGTAAGCCTCGTCTTGGTCCACCTTGGCACTGTTGTTTGCCTCATCATATGATTTGGGGACGATACCCCCCGACCCCTCGCCGCCTGAGCGCATCAGCGTGGGGAGCCGGTTTGCCGAATCCGAATCGGCACCAATATCTTCGTCTTTCGTCATCTTCATCTGGAATAGAGTTGCAGTGTGAGGCGTCATCTGGGAAGCTGCTTCCGCCTTCCCAGATCATCTTGCAGAACCATACTTCCCCCGCGAGCTGCTTGGTCCTCGCAGGGAAAGGCACACACCTTACGGCTATGACCGGGTTTTCATTGTCAGAGTTTTCCATCTCCTACCTAGTCACTGGAAGAAACTCCACCAATGCCAGGTAAATAGAGTGGTATGGGACGTGAAGGTCCAGATGGCGATACGTAACCCCATACAAACAGGACGTGAAGGCTATGAAAGCAGTACGTAACCCCATTCATACAGGACGTGAGGGCCACCAGACAGTACGTAACCCCATACATGAAGATGATCCTGATGCAGGTGTGACTGCCTACACCAGTTGACGGTTTTCTGTCGGGGTTGTCCTTCCCTTATCCTATGAGCCCGTGCCCTAGCCTGCAAGGAGACAGGTGGTTTTTTAAAAAATTATAGGGTTTCCTTCCCTACGGTTTAATTAGCCTCGGAGTATCCTTCTCCTAGTACTCTTAGTTGCAGCGCCCCACCCGCACCCCAACAGCAACCCGCCACCAAACCATAACGCCACCAAACGCCGACCAGAAGCAGACAGTAAGTGAAACAGTCGCAGCCAACACCTCACTATCCTCACATTCGACACTCAAGTCCAGTACCCCAGCATTCGCAAGGGTACCAGACAACTCAGCTCAGTCAAGCACCACAGAAGGCACCCACCAGAGCAGCCCCGATACGCACCCACCCGGCACAGCGTAGCACCATACAGGCACAAGACGCCGCGCCATGAAGGGAACCCACCAGAGCCACCCCAATGTGCACCCTCCCAGCACAAGACGCCATCCTAGTTTATAGGCCCAGAAGCGCATCCCGGGTGGCCAGCCCAGTCAGCACGCCCAGACCGCAACTACTCGCGCGAGACAGAGTTCATGTAGCAGCCCATGCCGTCAGCCTGTTCTGCCAATGAACCCCTCGATTCCAGGTGATGCACAGCCCGGGGGGTCAGCCCAGTCAATGGCACCCGGAACCGGACCTCTTCATTCATTCATCATCCCACGCATTCAAATCTGTGCCGCACACTCGCCTGTCACCCCATCCACAAACACGCCAACGCCCAGCAAAGCCACAGCCCAGAGCACGCTACCATCAGAGAACAGACGACACACCACGTAGGCCCCCCCACCGCGTCAAGGTGGTACCTTACGGGGGAGAATAATAATAATAATAATAATAATAATAATAATAATAATAATAATAATAATAATAATAATAATAATAATAATAATAATAATAATAATAATAATAATAATAATAATAATAATAATAATAATAATAATAATAATAATAATAATAATAATAATAATAATAATAATAATAATAATAATAATAATAATAATAATAATAATAATAATAATAATAATAATAATAATAAT
This sequence comes from Aspidiotus rigidus, assembly GCA_035079385.1. Taxonomy (NCBI): domain Eukaryota; kingdom Metazoa; phylum Arthropoda; class Insecta; order Hemiptera; family Diaspididae; genus Aspidiotus; species Aspidiotus rigidus. Next base: position 4,143,899 of record JAVHKY010000016.1, on the reverse strand, counting down.
AATAATAATAATAATAATAATAATAATAATAATAATAATAATAATAATAATAATAATAATAATAATAATAATAATAATAATAATAATAATAATAATAATAATAATAATAATAATAATAATAATAATAATAATAATAATAATAATAATAATAATAATAATAATAATGATAATAATAATAGCCTATCTTACGCCAATTTGGCCAAAGGCCTCGCAACCAACGTTATTACGTTATTATGGTGCGGTTTTACAGGTCTACACTTCCCACGGTGACCAAGTCCGAATTCTTAATAACTAAGATTTAATACCAAAACAAAATTTTCACTAAATGATCATTGAAAGAAAACCAAAAACGACGGCTTCCTTACCGAAATTAAACGAGGAACGCCGGGAACCTGTTTTATGAGTCAAATGGGATTTAGTATTTAAAATTCAAGGAAGCCTAGACCTAGATAAAGCTAGTATAACGAAGGCCTAGATTTACTATAAGTCTAGTATAATATAGTTTGAGAGTCTAAATTTTTCTCGAATCTCGAGCTGTATATGATAGCTCGAGAGTCGAAATTATTCAAGTCTCTCTCCTATGAGAGTCAAAATTTTTCTAAGTCCCTCTCCTATCATATATGGCTCGAGAGTCGAAATTTTAACAGGAAACCTGTTTTATGGGGGGCTTTTTGAGAAATTTGCCGTCCACCGTGCGCCGTCCGGTGTCCTCCGTCCAGCAAAAAACTTAGAAAAACGACGGCTTCCTTAACGAAGTTAAACGAGGAACGCAGGGAACCTGTTTTATGAGTCGAATGGGATTTGGTATTGAAAATTCAAGGAAGCCTAGACCTAGATAAAGATAGTATAAAGAAGGCCTAGACCTACTATAAGCCTATCATAATATAGTTTGAGAATCTAAATTTTTCTCGCTCGAGAGACGAAATTTTTCCAAGTCCCCCTGCTATCATATATAGCTCGAGAGTCGAAATTTTTCTAAGTCCCCCTTCTATCATATATAGCTCGAGAGTCGAAATTTTTCCAAGTCCCCCTCCTATCATATATGGCTCGAGTGTCGAAATTTTTCCAAGTCCCTCTCCTATCATGGCTCGAGAGTCGAAATTTTTCTAAGTCCCCCTTCTATCATATATAGCTCGAGGGTCGAAATTTTTCCAAGTCCCCCTTCTGTCATATGTAGCTCGAGAGTCGAAATTTTTCTAAGTCCCCCTCCTATCATATATGGCTCGAGAGTCGAAATTTTTCCAAGCCCCTCTCCTATCATATATGGCTCGAGAGTCGAAATTTTTTTAAGTCCCTCTCCTATCATGGCTCGAGAGTCGAAATTTTTCTAAGTCCCCCTTCTATCATATATAGCTCGAGGGTCGAAATTTTTCCAAGTCCCCCTTCTATCATATATAGCTCGAGAGTCGAAATTTTTCTAAGTTCCTCTCCTATCATACATGGCTCGAGGGTCGAAATTTTTCTAAGTCCCCCTTCTATCATATATAGCTCGAGAGTCGAAATTTTTCCAAGTCCCCCTTCTGTCATATATAGCTCGAGAGTCGAAATTTTTCTAAGTCCCTCTCCTATCATACATGGCTCGAGGGTCGAAATTGTTCTAAGTTTTTCGCTGGACGGCGGACGGCGCACGGCGGACGGCGGACGCCAGATTTCTCAAATAGCCCCCCATAAAACAGGTTCCCTGTTCAAATTTCGACTCTCGAGCTATATATGATATGAAAGGGACTTGGAGCAATTTCAACTCTCCAGCTATCACATATAGGTGGAGATTTGAAATTGCTTGACTCTCAAACTATATTACACTATAGGCTTATACTAGCTTTACCTAGGTCTAGGCTTCCTTAAATTTTCAATACCAAATTTCATTTGACTCATGAAACAGGTTCCCTGCGTTCCTCGTTTAACTTCGTTAAGGAAGTCGTCGTTTTTTCCAAGTCCCCTTCTATCATAAGCTTGAGAGCCGAAATTTTTACAAGTCCCTCTCCTATCAGTCGAACTTCCCTATAACGAACTTCTATACAACGAAAACATCTGTATAACGAACTTTCCGCTGGTCCTTTAAATTTCCATATAAAAAGCGATTCTATATAACGAAGAAAAACTTCTATATAACGGATTTTTTTATTTTCCCCCTGGCACTTCGTTATTGGGAAGTTCCACTATGGGTTGAAAGTCGACATTTTTCTAAGTCCCTCTCCTATCATATTTAGCTCGAAAGTCGAAATTTTTTCCAAGTCCCTCTCCTATCATATATAGCTCGAGAGTCGAAATTTTTCCAAGTTTTTTTGCTGCACGGCGCACAGCGCGCGTCAAATTTCTCAAAAAGCCCTCCGTAAAACAGGTTCCGTGTTAAAATAGTAATATAGGTACTAAATCTGTTTGATAATGTTGGGATATTCATAAGATATAGTTTGCATGTTTATATATTTATCATAATTTTTTCTCTTTCTTGGTTTTCTTTAGGAGATGAACCCACTCATAGTGAAACGCGAGGACCAGAAGCGCGAGGACCAGAAGCGTAAGTAAAAAGTATACTTTCTATAGTGCATCAGAATGATAGTCTGATATTGTGGATGCGTCCAATTTATATAGTGGCGATTAAACTCTACAGTCTAACGCCCATCAGTTTTGGCGTCTAGGATTAAAGAAGGTACTCATTAAGCATGCACAAAAATTACGGCTTCCTTAAGAAAGTTAAACGAGGAACGTAGGGAGTCTATTCTATGGGTGAATTGGTATTGGGAATTCAAATCGTAATCTTCAAGATTCTTAAGTTTTTCTAAGTCCCTTGTATCATAATAAATCTACGGATTTACTTCACAATTTGACTTCTATTTTATAGAAGGGTATAATATAGAACAATAGAACAGATTCTCAGTACTGCAGTCAGCCTTTAGGCTCGTTAGGCTCGCGGTTTTCGACGCTCGCGACATACTCATACAGTTGTGTGCGAAATGCGCTTGTGCTCAAAACGCGACTACTATGTGTTGAAAAGAAGAAAATGACGTAGATATACGGTTGGAGAGAGCTCATATTCATTTTTTAAACACATACGACGAAAGCACGTTTATTTTAGACAGCGAAAACCGCATTTATCGTTAACCTGATAAGAATCATGAAAACAGTGGCGAAAAAACTCAAACCCGTGGCGAAAAAACTGAGCAACAATGATTCTGATTGGACAAAGACCTAATCGTTTTGTTATGTTCGAATAATAAAGAGAAACTAACTTGTGGAAAAATCTCGATGTATTCAATAAGAAATACAAAAATACAGAGAGTCGTGGAGACGTTCTGTTTGATGAGAGAATTCGGCTGTAATGGTCATGTACAGTCGGTTATATAGTAAGAAAAAAGGGAGGCGACCGGAGCGTCGGTGAACTCCGAAGAAGTGGAAAATGACCAGAACAGGCGATTTACAAAGTAAAGATCAAGCTAAAATGCATAATTAATACGAGCAATGAATTACGTGACTTAAGAGTAAAACATTAAGTGTATGGAAGGTTCGTGAACTGAAGTTCGCGTACCGAAATGTACAAAGTTGGCAAAAAAGAGTGATAGAAGTTGTATTAATTACGTAAGAATGTGGAATCCGTAGGATTCGGCGAGTAGCGTGATATAGTATTATGAAAACATTGACAAGTGGAAAAACGAATAAATCGCGTAAATGGACAATAGGCGATGTTCGAAAAGAAATACGAATTTAGCGAATAAGTTGAATGTACGAGGTCAAAAGTACGGAAGATCGAAGGAAAGAAGGCGAAAGAGTGAGATAGAGACAAATAGTGAGATGGGGACATAACACGTTTGAAGAACGACTCCATTGATTTACAGATTCCGTGAATCCTAATGAGACACTTGAAATTTTGGAAAATCAAATAATATTCAAGTATAAAGAAATTGCTTTCGGCGTATCTATGTTGTTTAAAAAACTATCTTACAGTACGAGCAACGATGTGAGGATTACCGCAACTCGTTTGACTGCTCGCACAGTATGGCACATAAATCGCTCGGAATTCAAAATATTTCCAAGCCAGAATCATAGTATGGAAGTCAAAATCTTTCTAAGTCCCTCTCTCCTATCATATTGATTATTTTATAGCTCAAAATTCAAAATTTTTGTAAATCCCTCTCTGCTGTCATATAATACGGCTACGGAGCCGAAATTTCTACATTAAATAAGTCAATTCAACCCATGGTATCTGTGACGTCACAATCAGATGACGTCATAGGTTAGTTTTTGCCGGATGTCACACGGTGGTCGGCGAACAGCCGGACGGCAAAATTCCCAAAGAGACCTCCTCCCCCCCCTCCATAGAACATGTTCCCTGTAAACAAGGAGCTGATAGAGGGATTGGACAAGGTGATAATCAAGAGCAACAATAAACTGGCATCCTTGAACGTGAGAGAAACATGTTTGAGACCATAGCAGAGCAGGAAGTTTTCAGCCTACAGATACCATGGGAATCCTGACAGGTGAGGTACCCACAAATAACGGACGAGATCGTAAACCGGAAATATTGAAAAAATGTTCTGGCATCCCTGATTCACTCTCTTACGGCAAAACCCCCTTGTTTCGCTTGGTCCAGTGTTCGAGGCAGATTTCCCCGTTCCCATAAATTGTGACGCTACAACCCGCTAGATTTTCAGCAAATACCATTATTTAATTTAATTTTTCTGGACTAGAAGTGAACTGAACTTAATTTTACGATCAAATGTTGGCACCAAATATAGTCAACGTTCAAATGATTTGACTAAAGCTTAAAAATGGGTTTTGTACAATTAATACTTAATCAAATCTTCCGCAATATTATTGCAAGACAGACTCGACTGTGGCGATTGCGACGCGCTGTATATTGGACAGACGGGGCGGGCCTTTAATAAACGACTGAGCGAGCACCGGACGACCTTCAATACAAACAAGCCTTTGGATTCCGCCATGGCCAAACATTGTCTTGATAAGGAGCATGATTTCAACAAGGTATCAGGGAAAATCATATACCGATGCTCAAAAGGCAATTTGATGAACCGAGTCGAGGAAAGCGAAACAATATCAGCTATTAAAGATCATGGTAGTAGTAAGGTGCTCAACGATATTGACGCTACCTTTCTCACGCCCATCATACGATTCATCCTTAACCATGACGCATCAGCCGCTGCATGTTAAAGCTTGGACGTCGTTCGAGGCGTCGTGTTGATTGAAGTTGGCTAATCTATATTTTTTAGTTGTATACTTATTCTCACCAGATGATGGTCGTCCCGCTACGTCCGAAACCGGTCGTGAATGATAATTAGTCATAGGCGTCGACTTCGTGGGGGCATGACACTTTTTGCCCCCCGCCCCCCAATAATTTGGTCGAAAAAAAAATTATCTAGTGAATTGTACCAGGAATTTGGTAGGGCCGGGGGAAGACTGGAAGGGGCGGGAGCAAAAAAATTTTTTCCGCGCTTCGCGCGCTTCGATGCCCCCCAATAATTTTTCGAAATTAGTCTCGACATCCTCTCCTCCCTTTTTTTGATAGTAAATTTGTTCGATTGTTTTAAATTTTTTGATAGTAAATTTGTTTGATTGTTTTAAATTTTAACCGTGATTCCAATATTTTTCAATTGAAGCCTTTCATTTTACCTTTTTAAAACTTTTTCTTTCTAAACATTTTGAATCCATTATTTTGTTTTTATCTCGACCGTTCCTTGACCAAAATTTCTCGTTATTTTTTTTTTCAGTGTTTTAGTTTTTGGATTTTAATAATAATTTTTTAATAATATTTTCTTTTCGTGTATTTTATGAGTTTCGAGTTTTTATATCTTAATATATAGTGATTTCGAGACTATCTTTGTTTTTGTTACGTGCCTATGTGCCATCCAACCCTCAATTAGGTAGACTCGATACGAGAACTGGTAGGAGCCGTCAGGTTGACCTCATTCCTGCTATGTTGAACTAAAATATACCTCATTTAAAACGCATACAATCAACTAGACTGGAACTCAAAAATCGGTTCAATTATTTGATTCACTCAATTGATTGATTTTTCAGTGGAGTGCACCTGCATTGTAAGTCGTTGAAACCCTCCATTATGGATTTCTTTGTCCCACATCTATAAATAGTATAACTCCACCAACAATACCTATCTTACAGAGCACTATTTTGTATAAGAATTACATGTGCCCAAAAGAACCTAGGTACTTGCCTAGTTCAATATTTTGAAGAATGATTTCACTAAAATTAATCCAAATTTTTATTTTTGCAGCACCTGGTCAAGAGGAACCCAACGTGGCGCCAAAAACGTCGTTGGGCTGCGAATCATTGGCACAAATACGGGCTAAGAAAGCTGTCTATGTTGATAGAACCGAAATGGCATACAACATCATTACTCGTCCGAGCCGTATTTCTATTTTTATGCGCCCCCGCAGGTTTGGGAAAACCTTACTCATTGATATTTTGGAGACTATCCTCAGACATAATAATGAAGATCTTAAATTGCTCCGAGGTACTTACGTAGAAAAACTAGCAGAACAGTTACCGAATTATACAGTGTTATGGTTCAATCTTCAAGACCAGTGCACAATTGAAGACTTCGATAAAAGACTGAATACAATTGCAGAATCTTATGATATCTTGAAAGATTTTCAGACAGTAAAGGAAGCCGCTTTTACAGATAGGAAGAATCAGCAACAGATTGAAGGTCGCACAGAGAACAACACGAAACCTATCCAATTCCTTCCCGATCTAATTGGACTATTGACGAAACCGGTAGCAATATTGGTGGATGAATATAACATTGTCTTCGATACCACAGATGAAGTAACTCGGGAATATTTCTTCAGATTTTTTCAATCATTGAAAGATTTGAAGGCTACAGGTCAATTGGAATTTGCGTTTATTACAGGTTGCGATAAAGTGAAACTGAATATCGAGGGGCAAAGCTCACACCACGGACTGGGAACGACTCTTGGAATAGAGGATATTTCTGGTAAAACCGAATTCGCCCATCTATTGGGATTCACGGAGAAGGAGATCAAGAAGTATTATCATGTGTTGGCACAACTTAAAGGTGTAGCATGTGGTAAGCCAGTTGAAGCGATTTACAAAGAAATGGAAAACCATTACAATGGATACCAATTTGGAGACGATGATTCGCCAAAAGTTTACAACCCCATATCGATAATGAATTACTTGATGGACAAGGAGAACTTCAAAGGAAAGAACTACTGGGTGAAGACCGTACCAGATTCTACGAAAATAGAACGTATAATTTTAGAAAACCATCTACTTGATCTGAACAAGGATGTTTTAAATTTAGATGCATATTTTACTGAAGATGAGCTCTTTGATAAAGGAACGAATCCTCTCTTGGAGAACAAATATCGTAAACTTGGCATAGAAGCACTTTTGTATCGACACGGCTACCTCACTACGGCACGTAAAACAGTTGGAGAGGGACGCCGTATGTTAAAGTTCCCAAATGAGGAAGCTCAAGAAGCGTTTGTACAATCTGTCACAAACGTAATGGCCATGATCAAAGAAGGTACTGAGTTATCGAAAACAGCGTGGAAGAACATTGACAAGACGATAGTAGATATGGACGGATTTGTCAATACATTTAATGACTTTACAAAACTCCCCGCGTTTCAGTTTCTGGTGAGGCACGTCTCAAGAGATTTTGAGTCATTCTTCAAACATTTTGTAGAAGCTATGATGAAAGAAGCAATATGTAATGGATGCCAAGTGCTCAGAGAGGAGACTCTGCCTAAATCTGCCAAAGAAAGTAAACGTATTCCAGATTTCATATTTGATACTCCAGATAAGCGAATTTACGTTGAGTTCAAGTATGAAAGTAGTGAAAAAGCATTCAGGAGTACATATTTCAATCAGCTTAAGAGATATAAATTCCACGCTTGCACGATTTATCATCCAAAAGGCGAGGAAGTGAGAAAAATTAAAATTTTGATAAACTTGAACAGGAAAGGAAACATGGTCCAATGGTACGGACCTAAGGAATACAAATTCAACACAACAGCAAAAAATCAGAAATCGGTAAAGGAAGCAGAAGATCAGGAATTTAAAACAGAAACCTTTGAAGACAACTATCTCACAATACTCGAGGCATTTCCGGAGCCAACTGTAATTGAGTGTACAGAATGTAAGCCACCACTGGCTTTACAAGAAGGGGCGTATGATAAGCACATAAAAAATAAAGTGCATAGGCCGTGTCCACACTGTGGAAGAGATGATATTAGTAATATGGGCAATATGAAAACACACATGAAACATTGCAAGGCCGTATCATCGGCGTCCACATCCATCAAACCATCAACGAATATTTAGGCAGCACCATTTTATATAATTGTATTATATACCCATGTAAATGACGGAAATCGAAGATGTTTTTTTGTAAACTCTCGGAGTAACTAGCATTCTGAAAGCAATTGTTACTCGAGATATAAGTTGTAATGAGAATAGGTATAGGTTATTTTATTTTTGATGTCAGAATTTCCAAAGTTTCTCTAACGATAATAATAATTATGTTACCTTCCTGTTATTATTCAAAACGCGCAGTAATTGGTTCGGGTCATAGAATCACCATTCTTATATTTCCAGTGCAGATCTAGGATTAAGATAATTATAATATCTAAATGCTACCAAAGGTGTGAAAACTTCCTTGTCAAGAGGTCCGTTTGGGCACTTGCAGTTTTACAGATTCTATAACATCTTCTCGTTCTGATTGAGTAAATTTTATCAGAAATATGTTTGATTGGTTGGCATTTACAGAAACTGTGAAAACTGTGACTGCCCAAACGGACCTAAGGACAAATATGCTGGGACGCGATGGCCTAGACCAAAGAAGGTACTGAGTTAGGAAGAACAGCGTGGAAGAGCCTTGACAAGGAGGAAGTAGACATGAAAGGATTTGCCAAAGCATAATGAATTTATATAAACAGCACTATTTTATATAATTGTATTATATACCTATGAAATTTTTAGAAGTCGGATGGCAGTCACTGACGTAAGTTGAGCTTTCGAGCATGATGGGTTGTATTTTTTCGGTAGTTAGGTGCTCATGACATTTTGTAAGGTTACACTCTGTGTTACCGGTAGTAGGTTTTTTATTGTACTGCCACACAAATTACTAATCTAGATACATCGTGAGTAATGTGCCAACCGTGGACTGGAAATGTTGCACATCTCATGAGTAGGGCAAGTAAAAATATGTGTTTATTCTTCCTGAAATATGCAGTAAAGGTTGTTGAAATATGTGAAAATATGTGCTAAAAATTTCAAATGACAAAAATGGTAAATATTTTTTAAAAAAATCGGTGAAACATTTTTACACGTATAGTTTTTGATTGCAGTGAATAAAAACATGATATTTTAGGTTTTCAAACAAGAAAACGTGTCGGTTATCTTTGAAAATATTTTTGTATCGACTGAAACTACGTTCAACGTCGCAGGACGTCACAGGAGCGTACTTGAAAAGAGCGTATTCTGCCGGCGAGAAATTATATTTTGCTGTAAACGTTGTACCTGTGTGACCACCGCCTAGAATTTGAGCAATTTCGGATACTTCTCGGTAACCTTTATTTGCCTCCAAAATAGGGGTGAGCTTATTCGTTGTTTCTTCTGAGCTCAAACAGTCGGTGATTTTTGCAAGAGAGTCAGTCAGGTTCAAGTTCCTCTCTTCAAGCGACGTGATGATTCTAGGCAAGTTGCAGTATGTACTCTTAATGTGGGCCAGTTTCGTTCGTATTTTTTCATCTTGGAGTAGTTTTAGGGCTGCTGGTATAGATGCAGCGTCATCTTGAGGAAGTGCTGCTACAATGGCAGCAATCTTGACACAGTTCTCTGCATAATAGAAATATGCGTTCAACCACGTGCCCCATCTTGTAAGAACTGGCTTAGGAGGTAATTCTAAAGTAGGTTCCATCGCTTTGAAGGTTAGTGTTCTCTTAGGAGCTTTCAGGAATACTTTCTTCGTTTCGGCAATGAGACGATCACATTTTTTGTGTTCATTACGGATTCGTTCACAAACATTATGTAGTCCATGTGCCAGACATGTAAGGTACACCATCTCCGGATACGTACTTTGCAGAATTCGGCCAGCCTTCTTCATGTACCTCGCAGCGTCCGTTACAAACAGCAATACCTTCTTCCATTGAATTGCGTTTGGCCAAATTAGACTCATGGATTCATTGAAAATGCGAATAACTTCCTTATTGTTACATTCTTCCATGACGTAGCAATTCAATAAGTACGATTCGGACGGTTCTCCATTCAGTACTCCAACTATCACGTTGCAAATTGGTCTACCAACGTCATCTACGGTTTCATCCATGGACACCCATATGTACTGATCCTGCAGTATACTTCTCAACTTCGCGAGACCCTCGTCGGCTATTGAAGAAACATGCTTTCGTAATGTAGACTCAGAAGGAACGTTTCTGCCGGCATACTTGGAAATGAATTTCTGTAGTGCTCCGTTATTCACCTTATACAAAGGAATATCGGCTGCTAAAAAGGCTAAACAGAGATCTCGCGTGAATGCGCTCTTATCGTCAGGAATGGATTCTGCCAGCCACAGCTGTTTTTCTTTCGAATTCGTAGCGCTTTTCTTAGCCTTCAAATGAGCCGCCGTTCGAATATGTTGTTGTACCTGCGACCGTTGCTGTGCGTTCACTTGTGTACAGCAGTGCGAACAGAATAAAACATTACCTGCAATGGACGGTATTATTTAGAACAAAGACCTACTGCCTAGAAACCTATGCCTACTCGATGGAAATCGTAAGTCTTTGCTTACCTTCGTTTGTTGCAGTAACTCGGAGACCACCATCTGGAAAATCGTCACTATAACACTTGATACGACTAATACGAGATTTTTTCACTTTCGGCATTATTAGGTCGGTGGAATACGGATATAATTCACAGGGAATTCAAATATTGTGAGAGGGCGACGTACATCAATGACTAAGTGCGCAAATATACTGCCGTATCTTTCGCATAGGTACGAAGTTGCAAATTACAACGTGCCTCATTCTTATCGATGAACTAAAGCACGTTTTAGTCTCTATGTGCTCTTAAGTCCCAATATTAACAGTCAGCTCGTAGCAGTTCTGCAAGATTTCTTTTCTTTCTATTGAATTACGTATTTGGGTATAGGAAAATGTACTTTTTCTTCGAAAATATTTAATTATATTTGCTTTCCCTCAAAATATGCGATTATATGTGCTAACGACCAAAATATGTAAAAATATGTGATAAAAAATTTTGCAGAATCACTCAGGAGGTCATGAAACACGTTTATAACTCACCCCCATTCTTCCTAGATGCGGCAAAAATTATATGTAAAAAATATTTTTACTTGCCCTAGGTACTCATGACAAACAAAATACGTCATACCTATCTTATCTTTGATGCGTAATCTTATACACTGTTGTAGTAGTAGTATACATCGATGTTGGAATAATGCTTCTCTAAACATTCTCCCCCTCTTACGAGTTAGGGAAGAGCAAATAACGGAATGATAAACAAATATTTTGGTTTCTTACATAAATTAAATATTACTACTTATTATAATTTTTTTTTTAATGAAGAATTGAAATTGAATAATTAGGTAATCACAACTGTGAAATGTACATTGACTGAGATGCTCTCAAATGAAATAAATATTCGTCTCTTGTTTTGCAGGATTTTATTGCCCAATAATAAATTAGATGATATTACTTATCAGGTTATTCTGAAACTCTCTTCTGTACCATTGGCACTAATGGTAAACACTTAATAATGTGACCTGTTTTTTCAAATAAAATAGGATATCTTGTGATAACATAAATTTTTTTTTTTTTTGTATCGTTAAAAAGATACTTAGAATCTGATTTTCTTTTTTTTTATATTGAACTAAGTCTTCTTCCTTTTATTTTTGTAGGGTTTCTCCGAAATTACAAAATATCACATGAAAATAAACAGAAAATTTTTCTGCTCTTTTTTTGATTACGAAAGTGCCTTCGCAAAATTAATATTAACTGATAATTCTTCAGTCGGCGCGCTATTTGATTGAAGAGTTTGCTTTGGTGGGCCATTTACTTCGAGACTGAAAATGAAATGAATCATTCGTCATTTACAGGTAAATATACCAATTTTGAGACTGGTCGTCGATATTCCTTAATTGTGGATGACTTTTCTGTATTATGGGTCATTCTTACGGTCACTACACGGACAATGTTGTCTTTCCCGGGATGGACGTCGACGATAACACCTAAGGGCCAACGAAGTGGAGGAACATTTTCTTCTTTTACTAGGACTATGTCATTTATTTTAATGTCGTGCTTTCCTTGTTTCCACTTCGTACGTTGCTGTAACGTGTTTAGGTACTCCCGACTCCAGCGAACCCAAAATTCCTGATTCTTTCTAGTTACCAACTGCCAGTATTTGAGTCGATTAATCGGCACATTTGTTATATCAGGATTTGGAACCGCTGTAAGTGGGCCACCAATTAAGAAATGACCAGGAGTCAATGCACCTGGCTCATTTGGGTCAGACGATTCTAAGATCAATGGGCGAGAATTCAGACAAGCTTCTATTTTTATTAACAATGTCTCATACTGCTCATAAGTGAATAAGGTTTCCCCTATAATAGCCTTTAGATGCTTCTTGACTGACTTCACCCCTGCTTCCCACAGCCCTCCGAAAGAAGGACCTTCGGGAGGCCCAAAGTGCCAAGTGCAACCTTTCATAGCAGTATGAGATATTATTTTATCTTTATTTTCGAAAAGAATTTTAAAAAATTCCTTAAGTTGCTGATCTGCGCCTACGAAATTTGTCCCGTTGTCTGACCAAATGGTTTCTGGTAAGCCTCTTCTGCCTACAAACCTGTCAAAGGCTGCTAAAAACGCTTCCGTAGTTTGACTAGAAACTAATTCTAAGTGGATAGCTTTCGTTTTGAAACAGACAAAAATTGAAACGTAGCTCTTTTGTGTAATTCGATGTTTTCCGCGTCCATCTCTATCCCAGTATAATCTATTCCTACTGCTTGGAAAACTTTGCCTGGTACTACTCGTGCTTTAGGTAATGAAGCCATCATTTGCTGTTTGATGTCAGCCTTCAAACGAATACACGTTATACATTTTTGTAGACAATTTCTGATCGCCGATTCTTGTCTGAGGACCCAAAACTCTCTCCTCAAGATCGATCTCATAGCTTGCACCGACGAATGTAAATGCTTAAGATGTTCATATTTAATTAATAAACGTGTAAAAATGCTGTCAGAAGGCAAGACAATTGGAAATTTCTGTTCGAACGATAAATGAGAACTTTGTAATCTGCCTCCTACCCGTATAATCCCAAGTGCGTCAATGAAAGGACTTAATGCAACTAATTGACTAGAAGGACCGACGCTCGATCCTTGAGTGAGTAGTCTCAATTCATTACTAAAATGTTCTCGTTGTACAACCTTTATGAGAACTGTAAGAGCCTGACGTAATTCGAACGTTTGCAAGGGTCCAGACAAAAATGGTCCAAACCAATGAGCGTTCCAAAAGAATCGTAAACACCAGGCAGTACACCTTATCATTCTACTATAGGTTGAGAATTTTGAAATGAATGAGCTTTTGAATGTAATAGAGCAAGTCCAAATTTTTCTAAATGTGCGCACTTCGGGAGGATGTAGTTTCGACTGTTTGAAATTTATCTCTTTTGAGAAAGTTGAGGAATTTTCTACTAGAAAGGTAGGGCCATGCCACCAAAACTTATTGTTTTCCAACTCCCTGGGATCGACTCCTCTAGAGAGCAAATCGGCAGGATTATTTTCAGTATTGACGTAATCCCATATAGCGTTGCCTTGTTCATCTTGAATTTTCTTAACCCTATTGGCTACATAAGGAAGCCAACGCTTATGAGATGAATAAATCCAATGCAATACAATTTGACTATCCGACCAAAGTCGAATAATCTGGAAATTCCATTTTCCCTCACATGCTTTCAGTACTGATCGTAATAATTCGATGAGTAAGACTGCAGCTTGAAGTTCCAATCTGGCAATGGTAGTATTTTTTAAAGGTGCAACCTTCGACTTAGCGCATAATAAATGAACTGATACCGAATTTTCCTTAATTGAACGGACATAAATGGCTCCACCGTACGCCTTCTGAGAAGCGTCTGAGAAACCATGAATTTTGATATTAGTTACCTGTTCATTGAGTACACACCTTGGTATTGAGAGAGTCTCTAAAGAAGAAAGTTGGGTCGAAAATTCTAACCATCTGTTAAAGGGATCATCCCATTTTATTTTCAACTTCCATAGAGACTGCATGAATAATTTTACCATTACCGTGACTGGAGCTAATATTCCTAATGGATCAAATATAGACGAAATGACAGATAATACTTCCCTCTTAGTAAATTTTTCCAAGCTTTTGAGATGGACCCATATTTTATATTCATCCCTTGATGGTATCCAAATCATACCTAGAGTTTTTATACAATGCTCGTTGCCGAAAGACAGTGGAAATTTCTTTTCTAAATTTTCAGGTGGTATTCCTTGTAGAATGGACTCGTGATTCGAGCACCACTTTTTCAGAAGAAACTGACCTTTAATGAGAATTTTGGTGAGTTGTTCACGAATTAAGATAGTTTCCTCGATGGAAATAGCACCAGTTGATATATTGTCAACGTAACAATCGTATAGGAGGGCATTTTTACCCGCTTCTAAATTATTTTCCTCTGTTTCGGCAAGGAGTTTCAAACATCTTGTAGCTAAAAAAGGAGATGATGCAAGACCAAAGGGTACACGTGTAAACTCATACGTTCTAATTTTTTCTGAAGGGTCATTTCTCCAGAGAATTCGTAAGAGTGGAGTGTCGTCGTTTTGACATGTTCCATGTCTTTTCTCTCGCCGGACCCGATTTTGAAACTCGCGAGTACACCCCGCGTAATAATAATAATTAATAATAAATAAATAAATAAATAAATAAATAAATAATTAATATAATTAATAATTAGAAAATCTCTACCCCGTGGGTGATTCAGAAATTCGCGAGTACACCCCGCGTAATGATAATAAATAATTAATTAATTAATAATTAAATGATAAATAAATAAATGATTAAATAATTAAATAAATGAATAATTAAATAATTAATATAATTAATAATTAGAAAATCTCTACCCCGTGGGTGATTCAGAAATTCGCGAGTACACCCCGCTTAATAATAATAAATAATTAATTCAATAATAATTAAATAATTAAATAATTAATATAATTAATAATTAGAAAATTTTCCATGTCCCTCTTCCTATCATATATGGCTGGATAGTCGAAATTTTTCCAAGTCCCCTAGACTTGAATTGTCTCATACCACTCCAATACAATAGCGAGACAGGGGGCGAACGAGCGGAGCGAGTTCGCGCTACCTCATATTTCTCAGAAAAGACTTGAATTTTCTCATACCATTCCAATACAACAGCGAGATCGCTCGTTCGCCCCACGAAAGTTGATACCTCAAAATATAGAACACCCACAATTACCTCAAAATATTTCTCATACAAGACTTATACGACGCCAAGATAGGTAAAGGGGTAAACGAATAATATCTCACGAACACTTGACCTAGTAGAAGCCTAGACTGAAATATTTCAAGATGACTGATAAAATATAAAAGACATGGAACATGATTTTCATTTATTTGGCTATGCCAGAAAATTTTTTTTGAGAACAACGATACCGAAAATATGGTTGAACGATGTTGCGATTAACCTGAGCAAGATTTTCGAAAACAGTTATCTAAAAGCTATTTGATGTTTAGCGCGGTTTTCTGAGGGGAAAAGGCAGCAAAAATTTTTAAGTTTGATACTTTCAAAACATATCAAGTAGGCCTATTATTTTTATTTGAATCAAGTGCCTTGACATTTCTTCTCAGTCAGAAAGTACTCGTACGCTATAATTTAAGATATCATTCATTACAATTGTCATTTTTTACCATCACCATGAGATACATTTGACTAATATCGGTAGAAAATAAAAAACTAAACATTCGAGATCGAATTAATAATGATAACAAGTCCGACTGCACCACTGGGCCGACCATTAAACAGTCATTAAGGGACAGTCCGGAGGTGCTTGCAGCGCTCGCATCAAGTACGATTCTGTATTTCGTCGAGGTCGAATCTTCTTTTATAACTACATGGTGTGGAATATAGTATGATGTGATAGTAGGCAAGGTATCTTCTTCGATCAATTTGACATAACCCTTATTGATATATTCTTGGATGCCTAGACTATAAGCCGACTTCAATTCCACCCTTTTATTTAAATGTTTTTCCAATGAGTAGAACCGTTTGAGGGCCTGTGACTTTGATTCACCTAACTCTTCTCTAGATATTTTTAGAGGGAGCCTTACTAAAAATCTTCCATCACTTCCTCTCTCATAGTTCTTTAAAAAGTGCTCCTCACATTCAATTTCTTCGAGAGTCAGGTCGCTTGAGGATTCTTCATCAAAAAGCCACAGTCGCTCTACCGTCTTACTCAAATTATTTTCGAACTGTAAAAACGTATGACTAATGGGTGTAATCCTTTCTAATAATTCTCCAGCTATTAACCAACCGAATTGTGAAGCAAAGATTTTAGAAGCGATATTCTTTATTTTCATTGTTTGTGGTTTGAGGACCTTCCAGAAAATACTCGCTCCTAATAATACATCAACAGATTGACGTACATTGAATGACGGATCTGCAAGCGTCAAATGTTGAGGAAAGGTCCAATTATCAATTGAGAAGAATTCGCTTGGTAATTTATCTACAATATCATCGACTACGAGACACGTCGCATTCATTATAAACGGACCATTCCGCGATTTTATTTGAACATAAGTCATGTATTTTGGCGACGTGCTCATGTTGCCGATACCAAAGACCTTACAGTCGATGTTTAAATAATTCAAGTTGAGTTTTGAGGCAAGTTCGAGTGTAATACATAAAATTAAATTGGCTGCCAGGGTCTAATAAAGCACGAGCTATAAAGTATTCTTCTGGGTTGTTCATATTAGTAATTAAAATTAAAGCAGTAGCTAAGAGAGATGATGAGGAATCGACGTTTAAATTACCAGTTCAGCCAAAGGATGCATTTATAAAAGATTCATTTTCATTAACATTTAAATAATTCATTGAATTATTGAGAGAGCATAATAAGTTTAAAGACTCACTTGATGTAGTGACATCTACTTTCTCAGTTTCTGGTTTCGAGTCCTCGGTTGAAGTTGATCGTCGATCTGTGGCAGGCCTGTTTGTACTTGACCTTTCTGATGGGCGCGAGAAGTGTATCAGCGTGTTGAGGTGACCTCCGCATTTCTCGCATCGAAATTGACAGCTACGATCGCATTTCCCTCGAAAGCACTTTGGACATAATCTTCGTTTACGAACAGCTTGGTTTCTTTCCTCTGGTGAAAGTTTATTGAATTTCTCACAAATGTAAGTCCGGTGATCAGTCTGATGACAATAGCTGCAATGGGGGCTTGGAGTCTTTGAATTTGTTAAGAAAGGTTTTGCCTTTCATCGTGGTACTCGTAGATTGAGGTTGGGGGGCAGCTCCAATTGCTCTTTTGTACGCATTACATCTTCCTTTCATGAACTTGATGAAGTCGTCGAATGAAGGAAATTTTTGATTTCATTCCATCTCCTTTTCCCAATCTAACTTGGCACCCCTGTCGGCTTTCATTAAAAACGCGTGAATGGCGAACTGACTAAGTATATCGGTATCTTTGTTTTCTTCAAAAGTTATTTTCAAGGCTGTGATTTGCGCTCGAAAGTTCGTGATCAGACTTCTTAGTTGTGGACCTTTAGCCGGGGATGCTCTAAATATAGCGTCCATGTGTCGCGCTATTCTCTTAAGAGGGTCATCGTAATGATCCAAAAGAACTTGCCATGCTTCTTTGTAAGCTGACCCATCCATAGGGAACGATTCGATTAGTGTTGCAGGCTCATCTTTCAATTTTGAGCGTAGAAATCTCTGCTTCTCAATGAATTTGATGTCTTTATCGTCGTGTATATACGCCGTATAGAGTTTTTTGAAGCCAATCCAGTCATCTTTTTTTCCCGTGAAAACCTCTAGCTCGATTTTTGGAAACTTCAACTTGATACTGCTACCGTCAGTTGATGATGACGATTTCTCAGCTTGGTTCGACGAGATTAAACTTTGAGCCGTGGACTTGGTCTGTTTCAGCAGCTTAGGTGAAGCGGGAGCGAAAGAAATAGGTGATGTACCATAAAGTAGATAATGGGGCGAGAAATGAGTGACTGAGTGAGGAGTATTGTTGTACTCAAAGGTACATTTATGTGCAATGGTGGACCACGCAGCATTATTAGGGTTGAAAGACGGATCGTTGAGTCGACAGCGGATTCTGGTTGAAGGTGTCTGATTTAGACGTTTGTTCAATCCGTTCGAAGCAGGGACATTGACCCCAGTGAAAAGGTGATTTATATTGTGCGATTTAAGATAATCAGCAAAATCATCTGATCCGAACGCGCCATATTGGTCTGTAAGGAGAGTGTCTATCTGATTGTCTCTCTGAACCGAGTCAATCAGTTTTATGAAATCCGGGGTCGACTGTCCAGACGTGGCTGATATATATGCAAACCTGGTGAAATGATCCACAAGGATGTGCATGTATCGCTTTGTTGAACGTCTCCCACCAAATCCGCCAACTGTATCCAGAGACATAATTTCGAAAGGAGCAGATGCGGGTCCGAAGTGACCCATTTCTCCAAAATCTCTAGATTTGAGAGTTTTATTTTTGATGCAGATGTCGCAGCGTGAGCAGAAGTCGTCGACAAAAGAACTCATTTTCCGAAAGTGATAGTGAGAGCGAATCATGTATTTAATATGTTTTCGGCCGATATGACCGAGTTTTTTGTGTATTTCCCTAACTAATTGCTTGCCGAATTCCTCACTTAAAACAATCTTTTTTTTGTTCTTGACCTTTCGTACAATTAGGTTGTTAGTTTTTGTATTTCCCTTCTCAAGAGGTATGTTCTTTTGGCTGTCTTTTATTTCCTCTATTGAGACAGTGTTTAAGTTCTCCTCAGGAGGACAGTCTAGCACGGGATTTCGTGAAAGGCAGTCGGCCTCACAATTTAGTGAACCTGGTTGATACTTTACGTCAAAGTTGTACTGGAGGAGGTGGAGTGTGATAGCACCTAAGTCCTTGTCCGTGCGAGCTTTTAAGTTTAGATTTTCCAGGGGTTTATGGTCAGTTATGACAGTAAGGTGCATACCAAGTAACCAAAACTTCCAAAAGTCCACTGCTTCTTTAACGGCCATAAGTTCAATATACACTGCCTTTTTTCTCTTTTGAGCGTCATTCAATTTGCGCGAGAAATATGCGACGGGTTTCTCAGTGCCGTCCTCTTGTATTTGTTTGAGGACTGCGCCAACGCCGATACCACTTGCGTCAGTATAAATTTTTGTAGGCAAAGTGCGATTGAAAATAGCCAAGATTGGAGCAGACGTGAGATAAATTTTTAGTTTCTCAAAAGTTTGTTGACAATCCGACCCCCAGTTGAATTTAACGTTCTTACGTAATAATTTGTGGAAGGGTTCCAGCACAGAAGCTGCGTTTGGAATAAATTTTTTATAAAAGTTGATTTTTCCTAAGAAGGAACGTATGTCTTTTTGTTTTGTAGGAACCGGAAAGTTGCTTATAGAGATAAGGTTATCATTAAGTGGACGTACCTCATTTGCGCTAATGATATGTCCTAGGTATTTTACAGAGTTCATGGCGAAGTAACATTTTGTAAATTTAAGTTTCCAGCCTACAGTCTTGATGGCCTCTATAAGGCGTGATATATGTTCTAGATGTTCTTCGAAAGTATTAGAGAAAATAAGGATATCATCTATATATACAGTGCAGAAATCGGACAGGTTGAATTTTTTTACTATACCGGTAAGGACTCGTTGAAAAATGGCGGGCGCGTTTTTGAGGCCAAAGAGCATGTTTACCCATTGGTAGTGCCCTTGTTGGGTTACAAAACCAGTTTTGTGCCGATCCTTCGCTCTTATCGGGATCGACCAGAACGCAATGTTTATGTCCAAAGCTGTAAACCACTGGCATCCATAAGTACGACAAATAAGGTCGTCGATAAGAGGAAAGGGGTGACTCTCGGGTACTGTCAATTTATTTAGTTCCCTGAAATCAATGCACATACGGACCTTCTCTTTTTTTCCGTTTTCCCCTGTCTTTTTGTACGCCATAGTTACAGGGGAGGCGAAGGGAGAACACGAGTGTTCTATCAAACCGTGCTTCAATAATTGAGTGACTTGAGACTCTATCTCCTTCTGATCTGAAAAAGAACATCTGTAAGGCTTTTTTGCAATGTATCTATTTTCTGATAGTATGATATGGGCTTTGTGTTCAGTAACTTTTCCGACGTCGTATTGATTTTTTGCGAAAACTGTTTTGTATCTTTCAATAAGGTTTTTATTTTATTTTGTTTTTCTTCGTTTAAATGTGATATTTTTGCGGTGAATGTATCAGTAGGAATGTTCTCATTCCAGTTAATAAAATCTTTGTTTTCGACGTTTGTACTATTATTGTTCCCATTGTTTTCTGGAGGTGACTGGGTAATGTTTCCCTTATAGTCTGAATTAAGACGGAATTTTAGTATGGCGTCCCGGCCAAGGAGTATATTGTTATTGCAGTTTTCTGTTTTTACAAGGCGAGTTTTTAAGTTGTCCTCAATATCGAAGATTTTTGTTTTTATGTCTGTTACACCTACGTAATTATCTTTTCCGCTCATCGTATGAAAGTCGCGACTCTCGGGATTGATTTTATTGTTTGGTAAATTTTTTTTGAATTTTTTAATCGGCATTGCCGTAACGTTTGCGCCGGGATCGTAAAGACCTGACGCAGGTTTTCCCTCGAGTGTGACCGGTATGGTGATGAGCGGAAGCGCATTTAGTTTTTTGTATTGTCCTGATCCTCTTTTAATTCGGTGGTGTTAACTCTGAACTGAGTTTTCCAGTTTCAAATAATTATTAGGCTATTATTAGTAGTATTATTATTATTGCGATTATTCCTACGTAACTCGTCAAACTTCTTTTGTCTACAGTCTTCCTCGGCATGTACCCTCCTTTCTTGAGGCAATAAGGACAAGGTTCAGTGACTGTTCGTGTCCACGACTTACGACTACTGAAGTTCGATTTATTATTTTTTCGGAACGAGCACCGGGAGAATTATCGAGAGCACTAATTTTTTTAAGGAGCATCCCCACCGTTTTTGTTTCGTTCCTATCAATCTTCGCGCGCGCCCAGTTTGGAAGTCCTACTACAATTAAGTTTACTTTTACTTCTTCGTTATAGTACTAGGTTCTATGTCTACAATTAAGTTGAGTTTTCTTAAAGCATTTTTATGCTTTACTTAATCAGTTATCTCGGGGCAAAAATCGCAACATGTGATACATATTTTGTATGTGTCTACGTGTGAGTGACTAGGTATAGAGCATACCCATAATCAAAGTTTTGTTCATAAATTGGTATTGCTTTGTCTTGTGTATAAATCTGCAACCTTCCATTTTGGGGTAAGTTTCAAATTAATAAGTATCTGTCTTACAAAGCTAAATTGACGGGTCTGCAAAACCATAATTAGGAGGGAAAATGAAATTATAAAAAAGCTTTGCTGGCACAGCAAAGCTTTTTTATAATTTCATTTTAATATAGAATCTCTGCACGAATAAAATTTATCTTATCATAATTAGGAGAATAAGGCTTTTGATATTGCTTAGGTACTGATGGCTATAAGGAGTCTCATTCCACTAATAGTTGTTTTGCAGGTACGTCAATTAAAATTTGTAGAAGAGATATCTTCAAATAAAATAAGAGAACTCATGTTAAGATGTTTCTCTAGCTCAACTTCTCCAGACGGATTCACGATTGATCTGAGTCTGAGTCAAGAATTGATCAAAGGATCTTCTTCTTCAAATTAGATAGTTCCAGATCCATTTGAAGGTTTATCAAAATCAGATTCAATACTCTTGGATGGACAGTAAATATGCTGAGTCTACCATACACTCATTTCATGCAAGGGCTAGTCATGAACAGTGTACAAATCCTCTTCTCCAAAACCTTGATCCATACCTCGGCTAGAATTGAACAAACGCCAATCAAACCAAGCTTCACCTAAATACAGCTGCGTTCTAGTGGGAAGTCTCAAAGCAATGGAAATAGAATATTATCGGGAGAATAGGTCTTTGAACAATACCAAGTACGTAATATATTTACCTATATATTATTGGTTTATAGTCCCAACAAAATTTCAATTGAGCTTAGTTTTGTAACGTTCTGTATCAACAATTTATTACATGTAAGCTTCACTATTGACAGGCCAGAAATCGAGGCCTGGCGCGGTCCCTTGCTCGGGCCAGGCGAAATATTTGTACGTCTAAATTGAGGGCCAGGGCAAAAAATTATGCGTAATTTCAGGCTTACTTCAAATTTTTGTTTACTGTGAATTTTGTGATTATGTGGGAGATTCACTAATCATTCCAAAAATAGGAGAGTTGTTGAGAGAGAACAGAAAGACGGTGCAAGATTTTGAATACTGCTCATTGGAAGGTAAATATCTGAAAAAAGCTCATTTTAAAACGGGTCAAGTTCCTCTGAAATGGTTTCTGCTATGTAATGGCTTTCTCACTATTGTCGATTACAATGGGTGAGATTTTTTGTGCAAAATAAAAAGTCAAAAATCACAAAAAAACAAAGATTTTAAGCGGTTAAGAAAAATTTTACGGAAAAATTAAAAAATGAACATTAAAAAGTGTATCTAACGAAAAAACAAAAAAATCACAAAAAATAAAAAATGTTTGACCAAAAACATGAATTGAAAAGTTGAATTCCAAATCTTGCTAGAACGAATAGACTCGAATCTTTTCATTTGTAGATCTTAAAACAGAAAGAAATTTAAATCTCCTGAGTACTAAACCTCGGTAAGAAAAAAAACTTCAGATCTTTTGGTTTCCAGATCTTGACAGGAGAAGAGAAACCCTAGACTGAATTCATGTACTATTGAAAATATTTTTCATAACTACCTACAAAAAAAAAAAAAAAAGAGTGACCGAGATTATTTAAAAAAATTGTGAATAATAAATTTCGAAGATGCAAGAAACCTTCAAATACTGAAAAATCTTTTTTTTTTCTTTTTCGTTTTCTTGAGAAAACACCAAAAAAATTCGTGTATTTTTCTTCATTTTTGGGAGAACAGTTGAAAATTTCGTATACTGTATTTTTTGTTACCACAACTTATTATTTCGTTCTGTTAGATAATTTTTTTATAGTGGGCTAGGTCTGAGATCTCTTTATACTAGGTTGATTGATAGTAATTCGTCTTTGAGTTTCCAATTGAGCTGATGTACAATTAATCATACCTATTGAAATAATAATATTGAGAGAAGTAATCGAAATATATTATGCTTTGCAAAGATTGCAGAAAAAACTGTTACAGCCCTGTATCAATGTGCGGTTGATGTGACATCACAAAGATAGACTTTAAATAAACTGAGTTTTATTGTTGATTCTATTAATAACTGGCTTTATTGATGGGTGATTGGTATTTAGTCTAAAGAGTAAGAGTGAATCTTAATGTGTTTCAAATTGTGAGAAAAGAATAGTCGTGTACGATTCACGCAAATGTGTGATTGTTTTTATTGTTACACCGGTAACAGAGCTGCACCAGTATTCACTATCATCTCCATTATGTCAACCGAAAAATAACACCTAAATGTTCTTATAAATAATATTTATTTAATATCTAAAGGTCCTATTTTCAGTCATTAAAATTTACGATAAAGTTTGTTATGGTTTAATCTAATATTTCATTCACACCACACTGACTCCAATTGACATAGATTTGAGAAAAAAATTAGCTCGATATAAACTTGTCGCGCCCGAGAGCAAAAAGATAAATAAGTCATAGTCAACTGTATTACATCAAGGTATCATAAATCAAAAAGAAAAAAAACGAAGATCAAACTTGATACATACAAATTATACCTAAATAAATAAAACAAGATACGAATGTATTTCAACCAAATCGTTGGCCCTCGCAGAACCAGGGAGCCGCGACTAAATTATTTTTACGATCATGGACACATACGAGTCGCAGTTTTCAGGCAGGTAAGATGTACAATAACCGCTCGCTTCTGATAGTGGACCGACGCATGCGCACAATCACACGTGGCCAAAACTCGGCAAGTTCAAGTTCCTGTCATTTTTTACCGGAATATTCTTGACTTTACCTTTTTTCTTTTTTTCACTTATACTTGCGGTTACATAAGAGTCGCATGTTCGTAACGTATTTTTTTCGGTTTTCATTTCCTCAAATGTCGACTTCATATGAAGTTTTTACTGGTTATAATCGCGGTAAATTTTTTCCCTTTCCAACTTTGTGTGTGCATTCGGTAAACAATTTCGCTTCCTTATCAGTCTATAAAGTATAAAGTTGTCATACGTGTTCTGTTTCGTTGATAAAGTTTTTGATGTACTGTACCTAATGCTCGAGTTGGAAAACCACTATTTCGCCTTGAAGAAATAACATCGTGATATTATTTCGATTCGAATGCTCGAAGTGGAGGATCCTATTACTTGCTGTACCCCCTGAAAATTAGCCACTGACTCTGCGTCAAGTGGGTGACGTCAATCAAATGGTGAGTACAAATGATCTTTCAAAATATTATGTGCTTAAGAGTCTCTAATTACGAGAAATCTGTCGCGATTGAAATCACAACAAAATGATAGAGGGCTCGCTGATGAATAATTCTACCTTATTTTTTCCGGGTCGTATTCTTCGATGTGGGCGAGGTTAATCGGTTTGTCCCTAACCCTCTTTCTCAATCGACCATCACGAAGTTTGTTTTGATGAGAATTCGCATTATTTATCGCAGGGTTTTTGTGATCAACCTTAGTGTGCAATCTGTCAATTCAGTTTGTTAATCAATTCGTTGCCCTTATGATTTAGATCGCATTGACCGAGATTCTTATAGTTATATTTTTCACAATGTTGCAATAACGATCCTTATTAGGATGTTAAGATTGTTCTCGGGTTTGTATATTGTAATTGAGGTTCTCATGACCATATTTTCCAAATTTTATTAAGAATTTATGGATTTGTTACGTTTCCTTTTCCTTTTTTCATAAGAAAAAAAGTTTGTATGTTCTTCCAACGTTTTTGAATTTTTATAACTCTGGTAAATTGTTAGTATTGGGAGGTGGGAGAAGAATAGATATTCCCTTCACGTCCTTCTTCCTCTTGCAGAGTCCTTGCCAAGGACCAGAAAATTAATACACAGCTCATTATAGAAATTCACCTTGATAAGGGTTTCAAGGGTCAAAAATATCCAACCCTTCTGTGGAGAATCTTCAGTACCAGAGAAAAGAATAATCAAAAGGGAGAGTAAAAGATACAAAAACCGCAGAAAAATTGAAACGTCGAGCACTTTCGGTTAATGAACCATCTTTGGGACTAAAATGAAAGCAACTGACAGGCGGAGGAGAGAAACAAGATATTAAGGTTGGCCAAACGAGAAGTCGCGGCGTGAATCATAAACAAATTCGATCGGGCCTCTTCCGGCATGTACGAGTCAAGTACAGTAATGCCATCAGTGTTGAGGTGACGCATTATCTCTATGTGTTCGAGGGCGATACGTTTACAGTAGAAATTTTCCTTATGGAGGAGCCTTTCCGATCCCTCAAGGAAACTGTGGCCGCTGTTTATTAAATGATCAGCAAAGGCTGGCCCTAGGTGTCCCTTATTCCAAGAATTCAAGTGCTCAGCTACTCTTACCTTCATCTCGCTGCTAGTCTCACCAATGTAAAAGCCTTTACAATCCCTGCATTCCATCTTATAAACACCGCTCCTCTCATCAACGGATTTAGGATCCTTTAGCTTAAACGAATCCGTTCCTTCAAGTTACGGCTATCCATAATAAACAAGAAAGAGGAATACTCCGACGTGGAGTAAAACATGCAAACCGCAGAAAAAATGAAAAGACGACGAGCGCTTTCGGTTAAACAACCATCTTCAAGCCTGAAATGAAAGCAATTAACCGAAAGCGCTCGTCGCCTTTTCATTTTTTCTGCGGTTTGCAAGTTTAACTCCACGTCGGAGTATTCCTCTTTCTTGTTTATCCTTTAGCTTCACAAACAACCCTTTAACAGTGGTAGGGTTGTAAAGAGCTGGTCTGAAACCGAACGGGTGGAGGGTCCGACTCAATTGGAGGGAGAACTTCCCCGGGAAAGGGAGACTGATCCAACGCATACGACGATCAAGGACCGTGTCTCGGGGGAGAGAGTGGTGGAATCGAGAATACTCGCAGTAAGTTTCCTCCGAACGATGACGTCAACTTCGACACTGACCCCATTCAATTTGGCCAGGTGTTTTATTGTCAATAGATCTTTCTTGGAGGCAGCCTGACTCAAAGGAATACGAGTCAGTCTGTGAACTAGGCTATTAAAAGCAGCCATCTTATGAGTAACAGGACAGAATGACTCTCCTAGGACTAAAACATCAACTCATGAATACCATCTATGTGTATTACAGATATCAATAAATCCAAAAAGTTAATGGAAGATCCCCCTATTTCCAAAGCAAATTTTATGGAAGGGTACCATACCTTAGAAACTCACCAAGGAGATCTGCAGGACCAGTCCACGTGCATAGAATGTCATCAATGTACCTGTGCCAATTGTAAATATGATTAAGTAACACCTGGTATGAGGAAAAGAGGTCAAGTTCAAACCTAGACATGAAAATTTCGGAGATGAGGGAGCCTAAAGGTGATCCAATAGGGATCCCTACTTTATCAGGGAACTCGAAAAATTTCCCTACGAATTTACAATAGTTATGGGATCAACAAGTATTTAAGAGATCAATGTTGGCCTGGACAAGTAGTTTATGGTAGCAGCCTTAGGAATATTCGGGAACAGACCAACAACATTGAACGAGCAAATGGTCGTACCCGGTGGAAGTCATACACCCTTCAAGACGTCGGTCAGAGAGGCCGAGTTCAAGACCAATGAGGAGATTCAAAATCAACGCAATGTTTAAACCATCGGTCCAGGAATTTGGCAAGGAGGTAGGTAGGAGAGGATCAGTCTCCCTTTCCTGGGGAAGTTCTCTCTCCAATTGCGTCGGGCCCTCCGCCCGTTCGGTTTCAGAGCACTTCTCGTTTGGCCAATCTTAATATCTTGTTTCTCTCCTCCGTCTTGTCAGTTGCTTTCAATTTTTCTGCGGTTTTTATGCACTAGTTGATAAATATAAATTATTTACATAGGTAACGAGCAGAGCCCGTTTTGCCAAACTTGGTTGACCCCTCATCCTCTTTTGACCCAGTGGAACGACTTTAGCGGGGGGAGGTGCAGAGACGACTTTCAGTCGAATCTGCTTACCCAGCACGTGCTTGCATTTCCTTTTTTTGAGGAACAGCGGGCACGTGCAGGAAGAAGTCGACAATGTCGGTCTCTAAAAAATTAGCCTTTTCTGTTTCCCTTAGTTTGTTAAAGAGGTGAGGCAAATCATTAACAAAAGTGAATTCACTATCAAGACTCTTCTTACAAAGAAAGCTATCATGGAACCTAACCCGGTACCCCTCTCCTCCACGGGTTACCTAAAGAGTACATAATAAAGATGTTCCAATGCAGTCGGTCATGTCGTTTCCCTCATCACCAACTTACTTGTTAGCTAATTGTACCTCCCCTTATTCAGTAAAGAACTCGGGCTCTTTGGTGGATAGTTTTTAGGACGTAAACCTTCCTCCGGAAACGACCTTATGCTCCTTCGATGTTGTAGGATTATTTCCTCACATCCCTAAGGCTGTTACTATCCAACATATGGGCGATTTGCTCGTAAAATCTGGTGTCCCTCATTAGGAGTCGGCGGAATTCTTTGATCTTCTGAGGGTGTGTTTGACCCCCAACTTCTGCAAATTTGAAGGAAAATTTTTCGAGTTCCCGGATGAGGTTGGGATCCTCATTGATTCTCCCTTGGGCAGCTACTGATATCTGAGATATTCATGTCCAAATTTGAGATCGATTTGTTTTCCTCAGGCCAGGTGCTGTTAAATCATGTATTTTACTGGCGTAGACAACTGGACGACATACTGTGCGCGTGGACCGGTCCAGTGGAACTCCTTCGTAAGTTTCTCACATACTTAAATAGCCAATACCCTTCCATAAAATTCACTCTGGAAGTTGATGGCTCATTAATAAATTTTTTGGACTTCTCCATTCAACCCATAGAACAGGTTCCCTGCGTTCCTTGTTTAACTTTGTTAAGGAGGCCCCAATTTCGTTTTGGCTGGACATCACACGGCGTACAGTAAATTTTTCAAAATAACCCCTCATAAAACAGGTGCTCTGTTAAGATTTGAAATTGCTTGTGCTGATAGATATGAAAATTTTATTAAAATAATTTATTTAGCCGTCACTGACATCGGGAAATATATTGAAAATAATAATAATAATCATAAATAAGAGGAAAAATTTATTTATTAATCATTCATTTATTATTATTTTTTAATTTACGCATTTTGTTGAATAGAGTGCCAATTAAATATATTCTTTCAATAGAAATCATTGTTTATTGTGGTTCAATATTTAAAAAATAAAGTTTCCTTTCGAATTAACCGGATTTTCTAGTTCGATAACTACGTTAAGACTTTGATAAACAAGTGAAAAATAGTCAAAGGCTCTAGCCGAGTAAGGGGGGGAAAATGGCCTTGGTCGGAAAATGTTTCAAATGTCCGTCAAAATGTTGTCCCCAATGAGAAAACTCGAATTCCAAAACATTGGACCCATCCGCTCATCCACATGGGCTGCAGTCATTTTCAGGCCTAAAATCCAAATGGCTGTATTTCAGGCAATAATGATCGCACAGCGATGAAACTTGGGGACATTTTAGTATATGTGAACGTTCATCCATGGTATTTTTGTCAAAAAAAAACATTCATATGTGACCTGGTTCCAAGAAAGGGACCGGAGCGTCCAAATATCAATCTGGAGATATGGGTCTTCTTGCGTCTTCAGGCAGACTCTTATCTCCGGATTCATATTTGAACGTTTTCATTCCTTCCTGAAACCAGGTCACATATCTTCCTTAGTTTCTAGCAATAACAAAACTTAAAACTCGAATAAAAAAAAATCGGGGGGAGGCACCTGGGGAAAATCATTCATTTGAAGCGCCATACCCTCTACTACAACATACATGAGTACCATAGTCCTCGGTGAGGTGGAACATTCCCAAAAAAATCAATATTTAATGAATTTCTGTGATATTTCCATGAATAGCGGGGTGAACTATGACTGCTACCGCAATAGACCGCGGGAAATCAATAGTCAATGTTCGAACTGAAAAATACGCACTCCTCCGTGGGATGAAATGGGAATGTTGATAAACCAAAAATATATTTTTAGTATTTCGTTTATCGATTCGGTCAATTCTTATGTAAACACGTCCACCGATTAGGTGGAGTACGTTGGATTGAGAAAAATAGTTGAAAAATTCTCCAGTCGCTGGAACATTCTGAAAATAGTAGAGAAATCCACTGTTTCAACCTGGAAAACTGCGATTTTTCATATTTCATTCATCAAATAGGTCAGTTCTTACGTAAACATGTCCACCGAGTTTGAAAAAAACGGTCAAAAATTCTCCAGTCGCTGGAAAGTTTTGGAAATGACGTTTCATTCATCAAATAGGTCAAATCTTACGTAAACATGTCCGCCAAGTTTGAAAATAGTGGTCAAAAAATTCTCCAGTCGTTGGAACGTTCTGGAAAATGACGAAAAATCGAGAAAATCCAATTTTTCACCCTGGAGGACCGTGAGTTTTGGTACTTTGTCTATCAATTACGGCAAATCTTATGTAAATACATCCGCCGAGTTGTGAAAAAATAATAAAAAAATTCTCCAGTTTCTGGGATACCCTGGAAACAGT
Organism: Aspidiotus rigidus; assembly: GCA_035079385.1. Classification (NCBI taxonomy): domain Eukaryota; kingdom Metazoa; phylum Arthropoda; class Insecta; order Hemiptera; family Diaspididae; genus Aspidiotus; species Aspidiotus rigidus. The sequence continues at coordinate 4,113,942 of JAVHKY010000016.1, read as the reverse complement.
AAAAACTCCAGGTAATCCACTTTTCCAACGTGGAAAACTGTGATTTTTCGTATTCTGTTTATCAATAAGATCAATTCTTATGTTAATACCTCCGCCGAGTTTGGAAAAAATAGTCAATAAATTCTCCAGTTGCCGGAATAGTCTGAAAATGAAAAATTGAAAATATCTACTTTTTGAACTTGGAGAATCGTGATTTTTATATTCTATTTATCAATAAGTTTAATTTTTAAGTAAACACATCTCTATTTCGAGAAAAATAGTCAGTAAATTCTCCAGACGCTCAGATAGTATGGTCGATTCTTATAAGAACACTTACGCCAAGTTTTGAAAAAATTGAAAAATTTGTGGAATTTATCATGGATTTATACCAATTAAAATTGAATCATTCAATTTAAATAATTTTTTTTAATGAATCTAAATATTATATGTATCTATTTATTTAAATGTGATGCGCTCCGAGAAAAGGGACCATAAGTCGGCAAAAAAAACACCTTTTTTTTTTTTCATAGATTATGTTCACCTGGTGACGCAAGGAAAAAATACTTTTCAACTAAATTTAATGATGAAAGGTTTGAATTTGCCCCATCCATTTCCATCTCAAGATATAAAAACGATTCTTTTATTCGGACATACAGATAGCCCCAAAAAAAGTTCGTTTGCCGACTTATGGTCCCTTTTCTCGGAGCGCATCACAAATATAATTTATAAAATTCGTACATTATTACGTAATTTTAATTTTGAATTTAATTATTATAATTTAATTGATATAATACAATACTTAATTATCATTATTCTTTATCAATTTATTATTTGTAAATCAATTTTTATCAATTTAATTTATGTTAATTTATTATTTAAATCGACTCTTTAAAAATTGTTTTTTAATAATTTTTTATTTGTCATAAATAAACCTAATAATTTTCTATTAATTGAATGTGAAATTGAACAAAAAAAATGAAAAATATCATTCTGGTTCAATATGGTTACTCATTGAAATGATTAAATAATTAATTCTCATTTAAAGGATCAATTAATATGTTAAATAAATTGAATGATATAAAAAGTTATTTAGTTCCAATTTTTTTAGTTGTTTTATAATAATTTTTATTGAAAATTAATATCAGTATTTTTACTAAATAAATTATTCTAATTAATAATTTTGATTAAGTCAACTATATCAAGAAAATTTAAATAAGATCGTTTTTTTCCCAATAATATTATATTATAAATTTCTTAAATAAAGTTGAAATTTAATTTCAAAAAATAAAATTGATATAAAATTAAAATTAAAAAAAAAATTATATTTAAGGGTATGCTCTACCTAGTCACTCACACGTAGATACACACAAAACATGTATCACATGTTGCGATTTTTACCCCGAGATAACTGATTAAATAAAGCATGAAATATCTTGAAACTTCGTATTTACGTAGACAAAACTTAGGAAAATACGGCTAATTGGTTCACACGAACTAATTTTGTTCATTCATTGGAATTCAACGATTCAAAGATGGCCCCTTCAGACGTAAGTTTAATCGTTTCCTGAAGATCATTCAGAATATTTCGCGATCTGTCAACTAATTAGCCGCATTTTCCTCAATTTCAAGAATAAATTACACCCCGTTCCTAATCATTTTATGCATTATTCAATATGTTATCTGTGGGCAAAAATCACTACCCGCAACACATTTTGTGTAATACACGTGTATTTTCTGTGTGTGAGTGACTAGGTAGAGCATACCCTTTAAATTGAATATAATAAATCTAATATTTTTATGGTAGAATATGTTCATTTATTGAATAATCTTATTATTAGGAATATTAATTTTTAAATTTTGAATTTTATTTTAAATATCTTTATTTATCTGCGAGTCTGCGAGCAATATGATAGTTGATTCATTCCTAACATATCGGCTGGAAATTTTGGGCAAAAATGAGTGACCGCGGTTTGCATGAGAATAGACCAAAAAAAAAGAGTAAAAATATTGGTAGGTGTTGAGGAAAAATCTAGGTACTCAAAATGGATCAAGGTTTCTCCCAAAATATCTGCCCAGAAATCGACTAGAAATCTTAGTCAAAATTGAGTGATAAATACAATATCAATTTTCGACTAAGAAACGAGGAAAAATTCCATTTTGTATTGACAATTATAACAACCAAAAAATGGGTCAAAATGTATTCCGCATAGTGATCAAAAATCAACTAAAAATATGATCAAAATTTAGTAGGAATAATATCAGACCAACAACCAACTGAAATGAATAGACAAAATTTGGTTGATTTATCTCAAAAATTTACTAAAAATCAACCATTTTCTGATGGTACCATAATATTTGGTCTTTTTTCAGTCGTACGACCAAAAACCAACCAATGTCGACCATATAGTGATGGTTGATTTGGTTTATCGGGGTAGGTAATGTTCTCGACAAAGTTTACGATGAAGATTACAACTCGATATCGATGTCGTAGGGAGAAATTTTTCAAGTAATAAATAAAATGGACGACGACTACCAAAATTCCAAGGGACCGAATGACGACAAATATACGCAGTTCACGACGGTAGGTACCTAAAATTCATCCCCAATCCAGCTAATATATCATAAGTATACCCGGTCAGTGCACCTCTTGCAATACGTATAACAGGTAGTTTCTATGGTTTCCTTATCACGTCGCTTCTCCATTTAATTTAATCGAATCGTTTCATCAATTAGCCCCGAGAACGAAGATGCTAAGGTCGGGTGACGTGAACAGGTTTCTCTGCTGTGCGTATTAAAAATATAGTCTCTCTCCTGTATTTCATTTCGAATAGTTTTACACCAGATATACACTCCTTTAATTTCGTAACGTCTCGTTGGATATTTCTGGTAACGACACCGGCGACCGGCCAGCTCCACCGAGAATAACCGAGAACAGGTCCGCTAGTTGTTTTACAGTTGATTGCATAACCAAAATGTGCTCAGTCTTATGTTTGCTTTAACCGATCAGATATCGATGTCTCCGGTATATTTTATAATCACCGCCGTCACTATGTGCGCTAGAACGCGCTGATTTAAATGTTTCTCGCGAGTTCGCATCGATGCTATCAAAAGTTGAACGACGAAATTTAACCGCGCATTGATAAGAGTGTGCGCGAATTTTCGAACGCGAGTGATTCTCTGAGAAGTTTCTTCGATGCAGAATTCGTATACTTTACCGCTAACTTTACCTGCTGCGAAAAGGGATAAAAGTCCTACGCCGTCCGCGTCTTCGCTCGCGTCGATCCGCAGTAGAGCGTCTGAAAAGTTGAAGAAAGTGCCGCTAGTCGGTCGTCGAAAGAAGAAAAAAAAGGACGTCGATTCGTCCGTCGACCTATCCGAGAGCAAGACCGACGTAAGTGACGTAGAGGTGACCAGTTCGGAGGACACTCCCTCTTCGACGACCGCCGGATCTTCAATCGCCTCCGAAAAGAGTGAGCAAAATGAATCCGTCGACGTAGATTTCAAATCTCGAAAAGGTTCGAAAAGAAGATTGAAAAAACTTTTCAAAGGCGGTAAAATGTTGTTTCGTGGCAAGAACGAGAGCGTACCTATCGCGGTCGAAGAAGTCGGAGACGTGCGTAGGAGTAATGGGGTGAGCAAAAAAGATGGTGAAGGAAGTGAAACGACGTCTATGATCGGTTCCATTGTTGAGGAGAACGAGAGGGAAAATGAATTGTCGAAAGGACTTAAAGTTACTATCTCCGGTGATGAAGACGCGGACTATGATTGGTCGGTGAGCTCTACGTACGCTAGGGTCAAGAAGATGTCGATAGCCGAGATTAGGGAGTCCGTGTACGTGGAAGAACCCGACGACGAAGAAGAAAATTTTATCGATGAATCGGACGTCAGGTCCATCGCTACTCCGAATATGACCGAAGATGAAGTCGGCACGAGGAAATTCAATTTTGTTTCGGCCTCCGTACCATCGACTCCTGATCCTATGTCCGATGACCAGTCGTCGCTCAATTTTAATAAAAAATCGCCGTCTACTTTAAAGAAAGAAATTTTGCAAATTACGAAGCACCGGAAAACGTCTGAACAATATAACGGCGCGATTGTCAAAAATCGGAAGACGAGTTTGCAGGTTCGTTGATTTTCTTTATTTATCTGTACCACAAGTTCTTAGGGTTTGTTTGTTTTATCTCATCTTGATGGACTAGACAGAACAAAAAAATAAGATTTATTCAGTGAGCACAGAACAAAATCTTGGATTTTTGTTTCAAGGTTGATAGAAAACTTCCACTGCGTCAAATAAAGCTTATTACGAATGTTTTCCTGTTATCCTAATCGTTTCTGAAAAAGTGAGTTCTCATTCGAACGACTAGATTTTTATTTCAAGACGGTCATTAATTCTGAAATTGAAATTTTGAGACATTGCCAATTCACAATTTTTTATCATGATATTGAAAAACTTATACGAGTCCTGTTTCTGATTCGAATGGTGCAAATTTTATTCATATTCCCCTCTTGTATTTCTCTCTTTCACGTCAAATTATTGTTCTGACTCCTTTTCTTGAATGACTTTCTATAACACTTTGTTAAATTCTTATCTTAGAGTGTTGAGGAACGAACTTTAGTAAAGAAGGAGCAGTTAAGGCAGAAATACGAAGGCTCTTCCTCTCTTTCTCCGGTTTCCTCATTCTCTTGATCTTCAGCATATTTTACATATATAGGAGGAAGACCTTTAATATTTTCGACCATCGAAGTACAAAAATGGAAAACTTGATAAAACTTCAAATGCGAGTTGTATACCTATGATAAGAGGGGGACTTGGAGTAGTTTTGGTCACCAATATGTACATCATCACCTCGATTTATTTCCTACGTCGATTTCAGATCTACTTCGAGTCGAATTCTCAACATTTTTTATCGTCTTGGAATCGAATGAGTTTGGTCCATTTCAAATCGATTTGTCGTTCAGGTTTGAGAATTGAGGTCTATAATGAGTCAACTTCTAATATTAGTTTTCAACGTGACTGGAAATTGTTGTCGATTCGACCATCATTGCTTTGATCAAGCACAATTAGAATTCTCAGTGTTATACCTCATTATATAATTAAAACTGCCCATTCTATCTGCGAGTAGCGAAACCACCAAACAGACGAAATACTATAATGGGTTGTCTAAATTTTTTCATTGACCTGAAATCGACGGGCGATTTAAAGTCAACCAGCATAAAGTCCCGAAAACCAGAAATTGATTCTTAGTAGATGCAACGGAGCAACCAATTTTAGGTCGATAAAATAATTAGGAAAAGTCGACTCGAAATAGACTCCAGATTGACGTCGATTTGAAGTCGACCAGCGTACTTCCCTAGAAAACCAAAAATTGACTTGAAAGCGACGCAACAGAGCAGTCAATTTTAGATCGATAAAAAATTTAGAGATAGGTCGACTTCCAATTGATCTCAAATTGACGTCAATCTGAGGCCGATTTTGAGTCGACTGCCTTTCATTTTTCTATCAAACTGAAATCGACTGCTCCGTTGCGTGAATTACCAGTCGATTTTGTTGACATCGATGCGTCTTTTTTGAAAGTGGCTGAAGGTGGCAACCGTACAAAATGTGATGCACTGCTGACGTCACGGCTTGATGACGTCACAAAAAAAGTACAGTATCAGGATCAGTGGTATTCATGTTACGGGTTGATTGCTTCCATAAAATTGGAAGAAATGACGTTACTCACAATGAGGCGTGATACAAAGATGTCGTCATAGATTGATGACGGCAATAAGATGGGAGGTCATGATGTCACGGCTTGATGACGTTACAAAAGTGTAAAATCCCAAGGTCAAATATGATCAGGGTGATGAAGTCTGTAAGATTGGAAATGATGACGTCACGGGTGATGACCTTCAAAGAAGGTACGGTCTTACAGTCAAGGGTAATGCTGACGTCAGTAGGGTTAAAGGTACTGATGGCGCAGCTTGATGACGTCACAAAAGTGTATAGCTAGTTCTAAAGTTAATGATGATGATGTCATGGGATGGTGGCATCAGTAAAGTTAAAGGTGTTGACATCTTGTTGGGTTGATGACATGAGAAAAATTTATCTATATAATTAGTGGTAATGACGTCACAAAAGTGTACATGTTCCAAGTTTAAAGATGATGACGTCACGGGTCAATGTCTTGTTGGAGGTGATGACGTCACCAACATAATTAACTCGTGAAGTTCTCAACCCCAACCTTAATGACGTCATCAAAATGGTACGTCATTGGTTAGGCCCGTAAGTAAGGATGTTACGTGTTAATGACAGTAGTGTATAAGTCTGTCCCTGACATCCACAACTTATGACTATCTTAGTCTCAATTTTGATTACAACTTCAACTCGTGATATTTTTGGTTAGGACCGTGAGTAATGACGTCACAAAAGCGTATATCTTCTAAAGTTAGGGCTAATGACGCTCACCCTGTGACATCATCATACTTGACCTCGGGACTATACACTTTTGTGACGTCATCACGCCATACTATCATTATCTTCAAACTTACTGACGTCATTGCCCCCTTTCATCATTACCCTTGACCATAAGACTACACTTTTTTTATTATTATCAACCCGTGACGTCATCCCTGCTTTAATCCTCGAACTAGGTGACGTACGTATCATCAACTCATGACTTCATTATCTCCAACCTTTCTGAAGGTCATCACCCCGCTTCTGTAACGGCATCAAACCGTGACACCATGACCTCCGATCTTATTGCCGTCATCAATCTATGACGCCATCTTTGTATTAAGCCTCATTCTGAGTGACGTCATTGATTTGTGACGTCATTACTTCCAATTTTATTGAAGCTCTCACCATGTAACATTAATGATGTCACGGGTTGATAACCTTGGAAAATGAACAGTCTTGGGGTCAAGGGTAATGATGACGTCAGTAAGGTGGCAATGTATGTAAGCTTGGCCCAAGAAGGTGATTGTGATATTAAATCACAATACTTTCTTATGGCGTAAATGACATTATCAATCCGTGACGTCCTTAACCCCAACCTTGATGACGTCATCAACCTATGGAATCATTGTTTAAGGGTGATAAAATCATGAAGAAGTATGTACGTCTTAGATGAGTGAAATTAAATTCCAGTATGAATATTAATATCAAAATTGTATAGAAATTGAACACAAAGTTGTGTGACTCGCGCAGTTTCATGTTGTTGCCACTGAACGTGAATGTTGAGCGCTGGTGTAGCATTGCTCACCAGTTTTCTGAAAATAGCTGGCCGACAAGGGAGAAGACATTTTTTTGAAATTTCAATTTCTCAAATTCTCGATTTTCATTCAATATCAATCTATAATATCGGAGTCGACTCAATCTCATGATTCAATGGTACACACGAGCGGTCGATTCCGAGCCGACTCTCAATCATTTTGGGTCAATTTGCGGTTGATATTAAGCGGAACAAAATGGCTCGGATTAAAGTTGATTTTTCAAGTTAGTGGTGGGAGCTATCGATAGACTATCGATTAGTGATGGGCGATATATCGGTAGTACTATCGATTAGTGATGGGCGATATATCGGTAGTACTATCGATAGTATCAATAGTTTTGGACACTCACAAAAGTTTTTTGAAACTATCGACAGCCTCGGAATGAACTTGCTTCAGAACAAAATAACGGCTCCGGAACTAGTTTTGGAGACTATCGATAGTACTATCAAAAATATCGATGATTTCTTGGAAAATATCGATGGTACAAATTATCGATAGTTTTAGACTATCGCCCATCACTACTATCGATAGTTCTTGAAAAAAACGATCGGGATTAACGATAGTTTTGTTGAAAAAAAAAACGGCAATAGTATCGTCGATAGTTTGAGAAACTAATGATGGTTTGAAAATTTTTCCTTTTCTTATCAAAATTACAAAATCGGTGCAAACTAGCATTGTTAAGATCAATCAGGCAGTACCAGTAAGTAAAGTCTTTATGATTTTTTTCTAGTCGCGTCTATCATTTGGTGACACTGATGCATTCCCCAACAAGCTTCTCAAAAGAATGGCAATCAGGGGAAAGATATCTATCCCACACGAAGCAAAAGTACTGTTCTCTTGATCGGTATTTTTGTCTCAAATATCGATAGTACCTTTGGAGAAATTTTGGTACTATATCGATAGCATAGAACTATCGACAATCGCCCATCAGTATTTGAAGTACACTTCTGGTTGAAAAAGCAAATCGAGTTGAAGTCGACATGGTTTATCAGGCAAGAGCCGAGAGTTGGCTACCGCTCCCAGGGTGTGAAGTTCTGGAACCAAATTCTAGCTCCAATGCTTGACTTCTAGCTCTTTTGAGAGCCAGAGGAAAATTTCAATAATTTTATCAAAATCATACTCTTTATACCCGTACTTTGATGTTGACTTTGTAGTTAAAAGTACAATTTTTATACCTAACTATCAAGAGGGTTTCTCATCCATTCATGACGCGAGAGTCAGTGAATGGCATCAAATCGTGTCGGTGGTGGCACGAAGTAACACGAGTAAGAAGACAATTGATAAAGAATTCGAAATTCTTTGATGGCTAATGGACTGAAAAATAACCACCAATGACGTTTTCCGAAATTAATTCACGATTGGTACCTGTTCTTGCATTAACTAATATATTTTAGTACCTCTCGGATACGATTTTACTCTTGGTCGACAAGATTGTTTCAGCGCATTAGAGCGTGTAATTTTTCTGCATTCCGAAAACAAGTTTCCCGACCTATAGAACCAGTTTTCTAATTCTGTAAAGCGCAATTTGGTATCGCGATTCATGCGGTTTATTTTGTGGGGCGTATCACACTTACACCGTGAATATCAAGGATATATCGTGTTCGAAGCAGGGTGAATTGCGATATCACTTCCTGTGCAAGAGAATGAATGCATGGACAACTCATAAGACTTTACGCCCCCGAGTACTTCGATGTGACACCACTCGGAAGAGCGTGATTAAGAATAATGATGGACTATTACGATAGAACAAAGTTTTATTTTGTAAAAAGTCGGATAAGAATAGACGTGCTCAAAGAATTTTGAAAATTCAAATATTTCTATTGGTGTAAATAATGTCATAAACAATATTATTAGAGAGGTAGTGTAGACTGAAATTTTGGAAAAAAACGTAGAATTCTCCATTTCATCTCAAATTTTCAAGATTATTGCATTCGTATTCGAGGAAGCGGTTGGTTGTCGTTAGGTAAATGAGTTTTTCCATCCCCCTTCCCTATCATATTTATTTACTGTCTTGTAAATCTCTCGCTTGCGACTTGACAGAAGAATTTTCGAAATATGATATTCGAAAATAAAGTAGATAAGAGAATCGAATACTCCCTAGTGGAAAGTATGGTTAAGAAAACATATAAAGTTTTTCTTTCTTCTTCCCTTTCAAGTAGGTTGTTCTTTTTCGTCATAAAAGTCATTTGATATACATAGATGATAAAAGGAAAATTATCCTACAAAATGTGTAATAGAATGAGTCAAGTGGAAAACGTTTTCCTAATGTCGAGAAAATAGATAAAAATAGTGTTGTTTAGCTTAATAAAGTCGTGTTTAGGCGAGCAGAAAAAAATGAGATAATATTTTTACAAATCGAACTAAAGGGTACAATTTTTTCGAGTCTCAATTTTTCATGTCATTACGAGCAACATTCTTTCTTGATAATTTATTTGTAATTTATTCTCATCGATTTGTAAAATGTTTGGAAAAGAGGTCTCGATGGAGGATTGACTTCGAATATGATTTGGCTGCAAAGTAAAGTAGATGTATAAAAAATCTTTTAAAAGTTTTTAGGATTCATTCCAGTTGTTTGTTTTAAAATTGAGAAAATGGATCAAGTTGTACTCTTTGAAATAGGTCGAATTCCTATTCCATTATGTAATTTCCTGATGTAAATTTAATTTGTATATGAATATTTAAACTACCTACGCATCAAATGATGAATAGTTATTAGTTGGCAGGAATCCTAAGTGAATGAAAATCGAATTTGTCTAAAAATCTAACAACTTTTTTTCCGACCCATAATTTATCATTACATTGTAAAGAAGCGGTATAGCCTAGTTTCTAGGGAGGCCTATCTTTTTGCTTTAGAAAAATGAGTTGGTTAAGGTGCAACTAATCAAATCTTTATTCGCCTTTTCTACCGTGCCAAAACCATGATGTTTCACTCGTTCTAGCACAAACGAACTTATGCTGGGGAGACGTGGTGTCGGCGTTAGCTCTTTCAAGTTCCTTGGTGGATTCGGACTCCGCATTTTCTAGGTTCTCTGTAGGTGTCAAAAATCCAATCAGGGTAAGGAATAAAATTCCGTTTGAGGATAATGGGTAGAAGTAAAGAAAAAAGGTCATCAGATTTTCTACATTTGTGGCAACTTGTATTTGATAAGTACTTATAGGCCATCTCCTCTTCCGAGCAATACCCACCCAAGGGTGCTGTCCTTATCAGATCCATTTTTTTAACAGGGGACCTAATAATTTATGGGAGGTTTTTTGAAAAATCTGCGTCCACGAACCAAAAACTTGAAAAAATTTTGACTCTCGAGCTATATATAATAGGAAGGGGTACTTGAAAAAATTTTCACTCTGGAGATATATATGATGGGGGAGACTTGGAGAAATGTTGACTCTTGAGGTATACCGGGTGGGGCAAAATAAAGGACTTTGCACTAAATTCCCTCCAGAGATATACATTTTGAATCTATGAAATTAGTATCTTAATTTTATCGTTAATTTGCGCCCCTGTACCAACCTTGTACAACTTTTCTGAGGCAAGTTATGGACTAAAAAGTGCCAAAAATTGACCAATTTGTCAAGATTTCCAAAAGAAGAAATTGAAAAATTCCCCATTTACAAACTTCATAGGGTTATTTAGGTATTTTTTTCGAAATTAGCGTTAAATGTCATGATCAAATCAGATAAAATATGGAAGTTTGAGAGAATTTTGCGAAATATAGATCAATTTTTGGCACATTTTGGGTCATAAGTTGACTCAGGAACGTTGTAGAAAGTTGGTGAAGGTAAAAATTGAGTTGAAATTTTTGTAGCTTTAAAACATACATCTAATGTTTTGCGTTTCTGAGTTGGAGTGAATTTAATACAAACGTTCATTCAATTGATAACATCATTTTGCTGCACATGCTAGGGAAAAGACTAAGGGACACTTGAGAAAATGTTGACTTGCGAGCTGTAATATATAATCGAAGGGAGATTTATAGTATTTGGAGTATTGCATATCTGGCTCATTGAAGGGGCTGTCCTAATGCGGACATATTAAATATTATTGATATTAAGAACAAAAACAGAAACACTTTGGTTTTGCCCGCACTCTTTAAAAAACAAATACTTTATTTGCCGACATTTCCCTTTTCAAGACCCTACAACATAAGGCAAAGCCAAAGTGTTTGTTCTTAATCTAGAGCCTAGCAGGAACAAAATTTCATTTTTCAAGTATTATTGACATGTTTCATGTCTTTACTCTGCCCTGACCCCTAATTTGAAATTTTGCGAGTGCCTCCCCCCTTCACCCAAACCCGCGAGTAGACCCCCCTTTCACCCTCGTTACTCCGTGGGTGATTAAGAAATCTGGGAGTTGGTGATGGGAACTATTGATGGACTACTAACGATAGTTTTGCTTAAAAAAAAAAAAAAGGGCGATTGTAATGTATCGAATATAATCGATTTAGTATAACGTATGTCGGGCCTACTTTAATGAAGGCTACCAATGAAGGTCCCGAGGCAGTAAAAGGAAACATTTTTCAAGTCCCTATGATTGAACGGTATCGATATATCGAATATAATCGATTTCATATTTTGTTACAAAGTACAAGCAGAGTATTGCAGCCAGCCGAAAGCCAAAAGCCGAAAGCCGAATTCAGCCAAATTCCCGGCCATTAAGCCGAAAGCCGAAAGCCAGCTTTATGTTTACTCTTGGAAGCCGAAAGCCAAATTCAGCCGAATTTTTTCGGCTGATTTTCGGCTTATTTCTCATACGCGTGAAATGACATGACGTGTGACACGCAGTCCTCGATCTTGTAGGCTGTAATCTGTATAGCAGGCTAGCAGTATCGATCTGAACTGGTGATCCCTGTTATCAGAGTCTGCCTGTTATAACTAGTACTATTAAATATTAATCGTGTTTTTGACATATTGTCTGCACTCTGTTGCGACGAGAGGGTGTGCGAAGTATTAATCGAAAGTCTCCTCGTGCCTTATCAATTCATTTCGTTTGCCGTATGCCATACTTGGAGTAAGAGGTTAGTAAGAGTGATGCCGCGGGACTTTCAAATATTTTTGTACTTCTAGGACTTGAAATTTTTCATTTTGAATTCTTGGACTTGGAAATATTTTCAACTGTTGGACTTGGAATTATTTTCCAATTGTTGGACTTTGAAATATTTTCAACTGTGGGACTTAGAATTATTTTCAAATTATGGGACTTTGAAATATTTTCAACTGCTGGACTTGGAATCATTTTCCAATTGTTGGATTTTGAAATATTTTCAAATTATGGGACTTAGAATTATTTCCAACTGTCGAACTTGAAATTATTTTCAAATTGTGGGACTTTGAAATATTTTCATAGATGTGTGAAATTTTTCATTTTCAATTCTTGGACTTAGAAACAAGAAGTATGAAAATATTTTAAAGTCCAACAATTGGAAAATAATTCCAAGTCCAACACTTGAAAAATTTTACAAGTTCATTTATGAAAATACTTCAAAGTCCCCCCTCCCCCCATTGGAAAATAATTCCAAGTCCAACAGTTGAAAATATTTCCAAGTCCAAGAAGTACGAAAATATTTCAAAGTCCTGCGGCATCACTCTTACTCGCCTCTTACTCCGAGTATGACATACGGCGAACGAAACGAATTGATAAGGCACAAGGAGACTTTCGATTAGTACTTCGCACATCCTCTCGTCTGTTGCGTGCTTGTATATTGTGTATTCCCGGGCCCCGGCGATTTTCAAAATGGGTCGTCATAAAGAATCGACAACCAGATTAAAATCATATTGATCGGGAGAAAGAATAACTTGTGCCACTTCCAATTCCAAACTCATTTTTTCATATGTGAATTGAATTCAATGAATTGATCTCGAAAATTTTGATGCTCAAACCTCAAACTTACACGCTTCCCTCAGAAGCAGTCTGGCTTACCATGTTTTCGGCTTTCTGCCTCGTTTGTCAGTTTGTCACTCAATCCACAGAACACAGATTCATATTTTTGTTACGTTTTTCATTCCCTGGTTGCAACAAACCGACAACAAAATCATCAGCCAGCCAAAAATCAGCCGAAAATCAGCTGAAATCCCGCCAAAAAATCAGTGATCAGCCAGCCATAAGTCAGCCGAAAGCCAGCCGAATTTTTCTGATCAGCCATAAGCCGTAAGCCGAATCCAAATTTTTGAAGGTCGTCAGCTTCAGCCGTAAGCCGAAGCCGAATTTTTCGGCTGCAATACTCTGGTACAACGTGCTACATAAAGAAAAGCAAAAAACGAATTTGATGGGAAAAATAAACAATTTTGATGTGAAGGGAAATACAGTGTTGCCAACAGGTTCCTACTACGAATGTAATTATGAGGTAGCTGCGGTAATTATACAACTATGAAAGATTTCTAAATGAACCTGATTGAAGAAACTCGAGCTGTAAAAGGTAGAACATTAAATTTTTAAGATGAGTGCAGCATAAATTTAGATCTGTATATCGGATGGTTGCTAAAAGTTCTTCGATATTAGGCCTAATTCGTACCCTTATCAAATATAAGGCGATAACTTTAAACATCGCCATGTTTGGTCTTGTGGTTGTTTATATTTTTGACTAATGATATTCGCAGGATAAACGATCATCACATTTCAATTCTATTTATCGCGAGGTACCTAAGTCGTAAAAATAAAAACTTCTTCATTGCATATCTGTCTCCTACGGTAAAAAGAGTACAGGAATCGTTGAATACTTTTAAAAACATGAAGTTTATTTCTCGCTACAGCATATGATTTCACCACTTATTTATTACGAGAAGAAAAAAAAATGTAAAAAAATTGTTTACATTTCGATATTGTATCAATGGTGATGCAGCGCGTGTTTAATGAAACGAGAATAAAAAATAACAACATGAAATGAAAACTGATATCAATCGCTTAATGTACTCTTTATCTCTTATGACGTTTCTCGTTGAATAAAATTTTAGTTATTTTTTTTCTAAGCTCACTAGGTATCATACATACTGTTTGTACGAGTATTTTTTTCCACGTCAAAATTTTAAAAGCTGTCCTGATTGGGTCGTTTCATTTTTTGGCCTATTTAGGAAGCTCGATTCCCACTTGAGAAGATTATTTTGAAATCGTTTCCGAACAATTAACAAATAGTCTTGTATAGACGTATACCTGATCTTTATCGAAATGAATTGATAGATTACAAATCAAAATAAATTTTTAGTCGCTTGTACGTGAGTCATATTTTTTTTAATACCGAAAATTTACTCTACAAAGTCTTTTTTTTTTTGACATGAATATGTCTTCAGGTTGAGGGTTATTCCGGAGTTTGCGTCACGAACAGGATGTCACTAATTGATGACGTCACGAGTGACCACCTACATCCAGATCTAGGCTAATTTATGGAAACGTACAGTATACACTGACTTCGAATAGGCTAGATGACCTTGAAGTATAGGCTAAAGAAAAGGGGAGGAGAGCGTCATACTATTGTGTCTTCTTCTTCTTCTTCCTTCGTCATCAGTCAGTTCTGACCGTGTGCTTCACACTCTTCTTCAACTTGTATTTTTTATTGATAAACAATTGACCTCGTTTGAACTTAGTTCATTGTGACAAATAGAAAATCTTGACTTACACTTAACTGTATCATTAAATCCTGGATCCTTTCAAAACTCAATCTTCTACTGACTTCAAATAGGCGGAGATTCATGCCTCGAAATTCTTTCAACGCTGCCCTCTTTGAAGGATAAAAACACAAAATTTTAAGAAGTTCTTAAATTGGGTCAAGACCATCGATGACGTCAGGAGGATGTAACCCCCATGGCTTAAAAGTCTAGCCTAAAATGCTCTTTGGGGACCAGCCTGTGTTTCGCCCAACACTCCATCCTATCCTCTAAGACTCCATAGTTATAAAGCAACTTTCAGATTTATGACTTGAACTTTTTCTACCTCTACAGAAGATTCAGAGCTCAACATTTTTTCATACTCCTACTTGAACTTTTTCCTAGTCCTTAAATTAGGTCGAGGCCTTTGACGACGTCATAAAAATCGAACGCGGACGGTTTCTAAGGATGTCACCAACATAATTCGAAATTAGTCTGAACAACAAGGAGTCTTAGTAGCTAACATGCTCCTTCGAGAATGGCTTATATTTAGCCTGAGATTTCTTCTTAGCCTCAGACTCCGTAGTTATGGTCTGATTTAGAAATTTAAAGCTTAAAACTTTTTCCATCTCTACAGAGGTTTAGAGCCTAACATTTTTTCCATTTTCAGAGGTTTATAACTCAAACTTGTCTCTAGTTCCCTCTAAAAAAAATCGGAGCTCAGTATATTTTTCCAGTTTCCTTAACAAGGTCAAGGTCATTGTAAACTGATTTTGGTCCTTTGCAGGCTTGGTCGGGGCACTAATTGACCTAGGCTGAAGATTGAATACGTTATTTGGTAGGAAATTTAACGAGGAATAATTTTTGTACGAAACATTTTTTAATAAAATTTCAATTAGACAAGATATAAGCAAAGGACTAAATCTTGGGCGGCTTAAACCCCTATAAAAAAAGAACCTCTTGAAGGCTGAATAACTCATTTTATAGAAAATTTAACGAGGAACAACTTCTGTTTACATTTTTTAATAAAATTTCAATTTCGTGAGATACTATATCATGGAAAAACTGATTTTGGTCCTCTTTTAAATGGCCTTTGCAAAGGCGCTAATTGGTATAGGCTGAAAGTTGAATGCGTTATTTGGTATGAAATTTAACGATATAGGCGAAAAACTAATTTTTGGGGGATTCGAACCTCCATAAAAAAAGAAGCTGCAGGGGGACAACGCGGGATTTTTAGTATGTACCATTTTCAGCAAAGAAACGTTTGCTCCAACAAAATGTTTTTTTTTTCCTCATTTGCCTACACTGCCATGAGAGCGTACTAGTTTATTCATCTATGGTGTTATAGAAGAAGAACGGGAGGAAGACAATAGACCGAACTAACCTGAGGGCTGGGTGGGCAGTCATGACCTCGGGAAATTTCAACCTTTCCGATATTCCTGTACGTAGCAAGGATGGAACGTCTCCCCAGTCTAGTTTGATCTTTCTTTCACTAAATCTAACACATCTGAGGCCTGCTTTTTCTGTGTGAGTGAGTTTCACTCTTCCTCCTTGATGAAAAATGTAGGGTTTATGATAATCGGTGCGAGACTTGCTCTATAGTTTCCACGTTAGGCAAACGCGACTTGATAGTTCTTCAGAAAATTCTCAAACTACCTACATGTTTTAATTTTCACTGGGCGGGTGTTGAAAAAGAAATCAAAAGCGAATACCGGTGCATTTAATAATTACATTCTTCAATAAGACCGGAATAATCGTTCAGATTTTCCATTGCATACAATTTACGAATAAATAAAATCGAGATGGCTTAAACATACGCGAAGAATCTGATCAGACTACACGCAGGTACTACTGTGTATCACCAACTTGAAACTGGTTAATTGCTTTCGGAAAATGTAACAGTACTCGTACTTCACACTATCGTATGTCACACATTCCTCTTTACCCGACCAAACGTTCATAAATCAAGAGATAATAAATTCCTTAGGTGCGCATCAAAGTATAACTAAATACGTTCTTATGTAGGTACTAATTTTTAATGGAATTGAATCGAAAATTAGAAATATAACTAGCAAGACGGCGCGCCTAGGGCGCGCTTTTCACGTTGCCACGTATTTTTATTTTTAGATATTTCTCCTTTTTCGGAATTCAAAGATATTATATTTTTTTTTCATTTAATCTTATGCATTTTTTGATATTTGTGTCATCTAAATTTTCAAATATATTTTCATATTGCCCATCACTTTTAGCAAAACAGAAGTAAGAAATTTCTATAGAAAACATATGAACAGGAATAATTTTTAATAACCTCAATAAATTATCTAGATATTATGTATATACTCTAGATATTGAAAAAAAAAAAAAAAAAAAAAAAAAAGAGATTCTCCAGATAACTTTTCTTTGGACCTGATGTATTCAAAATTTTTATGCAAACACAAATTACTCATAGCTACTTTTAATCCTGTTATTCAGGAATTTGGGTGAGGTACCTACATGAAAAAAAGGGAGTAACTCTGGGCTTTAATATTATTTGGAATTTCTTATTTAGATACACTATTTTCTTTGTACCTCTTCATCTCATAGTTCAATTCAATCTGCTTAATTAATTTCGTTCAATTTTACACTCTTTCATTCTTTACTTGTTTTGTTCTTCCATACAACCTTTTTCTTTTTTTCATTTCTTTATCGTTTCCTGAGTCTTCCGAATTGTTCTCTTCGTCAGTATCACATTCTTCCATTTTTCCGTCTCTTTCTGTTCTTCTTTTTCAGTTTTCTGCATCCATCTCCTCCAATTAATTATCCATACGGTGATAATTGATTCTACGTGTCATCCTCCTCTAATCTACAAATTAATGGAAGAAAAACGTTTCGATTCTAAGATTAATTCATTCATTTTCCTTTTTCTCTTTCACTTTTTCTCTATATAAATTTTTTTTTGAAATTTTGTGTGTATTATATGTTGACAGTATCATTTTTTTTTCGGTCATTCCAATCTTCAGCCATGATTAGTTCTACGTCCTCTCTTTTTTACATGCAAATAAAATAACTCCTCCTTCTATTCTCGAGTTGATCAAGTTGAGACTTTGAAAATCCCTTCCTTCATTTAGTTTAATCCGAACAAAATTTCTCAAGACCCTCAATATATTCCTTTGGGTCCACCCACCTCCAACTAACAGTTATTTTTGACGTCGAGTCCTGATTTTTGTAATTCACTATTCTATAGGGATTCTGATGTTAAGACCATCTCCAGTTTTTTATGATGTCAACTACTTAACCTGAATCGAGGTTTAATAGGAAACCTGTTCCATAGGGGGAGGGATTTTTGAAAATTTTGGCATCTCGCCATTTACCTAGAACGATAATTGACATTTTTCCAAGTCCTTTTCCTGTCATACACAACGTATCTTGGAAGTTGAAATTCTTTCATGTTCCTCCCATAAAAAATATAGCTTGAAAGTTGAAATTTTTTCAAGTTGTCCACTTGTCATAATTGTATAGATCGATGTACAAAATGCGTTTTCAATTTCAACTCCTCTGATGGTTCAATTTTTTCCAAGTTCCTCTCCCGTCATATATAGCTCGATTCCCGATGTTAAAAATGTTTCCAAATCTGACTCCTTTGATATTTAAAATTTTTCCTACCCCTTATCTATCATAATAGAGCTCGAAAGTCTCAATTTTTCCGAGTCCCTCCTGCTATAGTTAGCTCAATTTTCGAAATTCTATCAAATCTAATTCCTATCTTTTTGGAACTTCTCCAATTTTGAATTCAATTCTCAATATCAAAACCAATCCGTCCCATAGAAGAGGATGTGGGAATTCCTTATTCAACTTTATTAAAGACGTGATTGTTTTTTATATTACAACCTTCAATTGAACTTCTTTTGGTTTAATTATAGAAATCTGATTGAAAGCTTCATTACAATCCTTACTCTGTCCAGGTCCTTGTAGACCTACTTTTCCTGAATAGGCCTACATATTCTTCTCAATTTCTCACATGACGTGTCTATAGTTGAGATTATCATTAGACTTAGGCTCATACTTTTCTACACTCATATGTACAAAACGTATCTTTTATTCAATTCTCAGTTCACATCAGTTACCCTCAACATAATGAAACTGATTGTGCATCTAAAGACTTCACCCTCTCACCCAAAATTACCAATCCCACCTGGTAACTACTGACAATCATAAAAACTGTTATTATTTCTTAATCCTAGCTTCTTGTTATCACTCACTTAAAAAAAATAACGCAACAGACTTGGAATCATTAAAAGTGAACCCATCCTCAGGCTTCATCAAACAGAAATTCCCACCATAAAGAGGTTATCTTTGCTCGACTTAGAATTGGTCACTCTCAACTCATCCACTCTCATCTCCTCCTGGGTTTTCATGCTCCACCTTCATATAAATCTTATTATGAAGATAGTCGACTATCTATCACCTTTTTTCCTGTCCTACTCTTCAGAATCAACATACTTCGTACAATGTAATCTCAGTCGTATCCTCTGTCCTGTGTAATCATTTCCAACACAGTTTCCAACTCCCGGAACTACCTGTGTTACTCAATTCCATTTTCCAAATATTTCAATTGCTTTTCTTATTTTACTTCTTACAATTGAAGTGATTTTTGATTCAAAAAGTTGATATCTATTGATAAGGATCATCATATTTTGGTATGACTACTATTTTCTGTTTTGCCTATTGGCTCTCTTTCATTAGATACTTACTATCATTATGTATTTATGTGGACATTGTAACGTCATCAGAACTTTTTGGCAAATTAATTATCCTTCAATTTGCGAAGTGCTAAATTGTATTGGATAAAATGAGGTATGAAGTGCAAAGAGAAGATCGTTACTGTTATAATATTAGGCTTTAGCTATTTTTTAGCTTAATTGTATCGGGTAAATTAGGTACCTATGTGATGCAGAGGGCGATTGAGTTCTTTCAATTTGCTATTGAGTAATTCATTTTCACGCTGATCTTCATAGAACACATGTGTGTACTGTGTGACGTCATTGAAAATGTTCGTCAAATTCATTATTTTCTCTTGCCTTACATCCAACAAAGTTGGCCTTTTATCGAGAATTTGGACATCTATAGTCTGAGGTGCGGTCGTTTGGAAGAGGCGAGGTAATCGATGTGAGACTGAATCGTTGTTTTCTTCTATTTTGCTAAGCAATTCATTTTACGCAGATAGATAGATTCGATGCTCGATGTAGAATTGAATCGTTTTTTTTTTTCTTCGAATTTGCTAGGTAATTCATTTTATCTACTCTTATATCTATAGTTTAAATATACAGTAAAATAGAATGCACGTATAATATTCGGTTTTGGCTATTTTTTAGCTAAATTGTATCGGGTAAATTAGGTATGAATCGCGGTGAGGAAAAGAGCACAGTTTTTAGTATTATTTTGCTAGGCAATTCATTTTACGCTTATTCTATAGTTTATAATATATAGTAATAGAATACACGTAATATTCGGTTTTAGCTATTTTTTTAGCTAAATTGTATCGGACAGTTCAGGAAGGAGTGAAAGGTGGAGGTCGTATTTTTATTAATATAGATAGATTCGTCTACATCAAAATACCTTGTATTCCACCTCACTCATCTAGCGTTATCAAAAATTTTTTTTTTTGTGATAAATTTTTGCATCCAACCACGAGTATATCATTTTCGGACTCGTGTCCAGTGATCGGACGCCTGATAAAACTTGTATTTAGTCGCGATTCGTTAAAAACCAGTACGTACTTCTTTTCATGAAATTTAACGTTCACAGAAATGTCTGAAAAACAAACGGAAGCTCAAGTTTGAATTTATAGGAGTAAAATATTATGATTTTTTGAAGCTAATCGGTATGCATGTATTGCCCCATACGTGCAATGATAGGGCTAAGAAAGACTTCCGTTGATCGAGGGAGAAATCCTTCGTTATCCTCACCACCAAAGCTATAAAAAGTAAATTGATGGATGAATACTTACGAAAAATTTTCTAAATCGACGAAAAGAAGAAGGAACGAACGAATGTTTTTAAAAAAATACGCAGTCTTTTATCGTCTGCAAATTCGACGACGCGAAGTCATCATGGAACATCAGAACCTGTATTTCACATCAACTACCCGTACTAGCTGAAATCGAATCCAGCACATCTCTTGCCTTATTTTGCATATATTTCTCGTAAACTTCCGCTGGTTAAATCAATATTTTTTTTTTTTTTTTTTTTTTTTACTATCGATATTTTCTGAAATTTCCATCAGTAGGCTGTATCGGTAATACGAGTGTTGGTTCATTTCCATATCATTACGCGAATCTGTACTAGGAGTGCTACAATCGAATACATGCAGCGGACGGACAGGGAGCTGATATGAACTCGCAGAAGCAAAACAAGTTTTCGTCCATTAAAGATATACCAAGTACATTAATTTTCAACTATTCTCAAGAGAAAAAAAAATTCTCTTTTAGATTTTACTTGTAATTCCAAAACGATATTTGGCTCCCTTTAGTGAGTTCTATGACCAGGCAAAGAAATTGATTTCGTGTCCAGAAAAGAAGTATGGCCTGTAATATTATTCTTTGCAGGGATCTTGATGACATTTCAAAGAGTAGACGAATTATCATGTAACACAAAAGACCAAATTCACTTAGCCCCCCCCTTTTACATAATATAGCTACATATTTGAAATTTTTCCAAATAACCCTTCTAAAATGTATTCCAACTTCACGCCTCTATATAGGTCAATGGTCGGAATTTTGTCAAGTCTTATTTTTGCTACAAAAAAAGAAGGAAAAAAGGTGGGGAAACCAGATCTACCTGAATCACCACCAGGTAGACAGAATCAACAACAGATCTATCTCAACCAACACCAAATACTTGGATCTGAATCAATACCAGTTAGATCTATGTCAACGTCACAATTTGGTGGCATCTTAGGTCAGCCTTTTCCAAGTTCCCCTCCTGTCATATATAGCTCGATGGTTGGTGTACATAGCCTGAAAGATAGCCCCTTCAAATGAATAGATATGCAATACTTCATACACCAAATTACAGCCCCTTCAGTGAGGCAGATTTGCAATGCTTTAAATACCATAAGACTTGGAACGTCCTTCTCAATTCTAAGTCCCCCTCCTGTCATATATAGGTCGGAAGTCAAATTTTATACAGCTTGGAGATTGGAATGTCAACCACTGGTACATCCACATTTTTCAGATCTCACGTACCCTGTAAAACAGGTTCCCTGGCACCCCTCATTCAACTCTGTTGAAGAACCCGTGAGTTTCTGTATACACCCGGGAAAGTCCTTGGATGGATATTTGAGAAAATCGCCGTGCGCCTTGGCAAAAAACTTGGAAAAATTTCGACCTACGAGCTATGTATGATAGGAGAGGGACTTGGACAAATTTCGACTCTCGAGCTATATACGAGGTCTGTCAATAAAGTTCCCGGCCAATTATTTGTATGCGCCAATTGGCAACACTGGCAAGGAAACCTAATTGAATCGTTTTTTGTTGTACTATCGACTATTGAAATTCAAAATTTCACGTTGATTCAAGAAAAGGGTTCGCCATAAATTAATTTTTTGGGGAATGGCCGTAAGAACCTATGACGATTCCGTCTTGATGCCTTCTGTAGGCCCGGTCCCATCCCATGGCTTCTCATGGTCGGTCGATTAGGAAGAAGTTCCTACAAGTCAAATCAGGCGAATACAGGGGGTGGTCAAGCACTGGTGTTTGATTTTGGGCAAGAAAGCCTTTGATACCGCCGATGGCCCTACCATAGTCGTACACGCTCTTATGACTGCCGCTGACACTATTAGCAACATCTCTCGACGATGTCCGGCGAGTTTCCGCTTCAAATTGTTGACGACAGATAGCGCGCACGCATAAACCGGTTTAGTAGCACATGCAACAGCTGTCATGCCCCTCCCTGAAACGATTGACCCGCTCGTTCGCCCCCTTCAGGGTTTAGTATGATTTTACTTCAGAATATTTCAAGTTACTGGCTTTTTGGGGGGCTCAGAAAATACTAGACCTACCTGATGACGTCACAAATACGAAACCTATACAGACTTTTACTAACAAAGCTCAATATGTACTATACCAGGATATTTATATCAAGCTAAGACTTCATTATACTAGGCATGAAAAAGGTTGGAGTAGTAGGTTTAGCCTTTATAAGACGCCTTGTGTAAAAGCTACTAGCTTTCGGGGCGTTGGTTTGCCCCCTTCTTAGTCTAGTATACTGATACTAGATAAGCTGTAGCCTAGTTGAGACCTAGACTTATTTAGGCCAAATATAAAGGAGCGTAGACCTAGAATGAACCTAGTATGACTTCAGTACACTGCTCTAGTATAAACTGGACCAGGTGAACTCGCGGCGTCAGATTTTTTTGGGGAGCACTCCCAGTAGTGATGGGTGATAGTCGATAGTTTCACGCTATCGATAGTCCCGATAGTCTTCCCAGGGTACTGTCCCGATGGTTTTTTATAAAACTCAATACTATCGATAGTTTTGATGAAACTGTCGATTAAGAGAAAAGTACCTTTGCCATATGTACGATAGCTATCATTCTCCTGATCGTTGTTTTCTCTCAAAAAAATTCGCCAAGAAATGCATCTCAGTGTTACCAATGATGGAAGCGACTTGAAAAAATCATAAAAACGTGTTTCCATGCTTCCATGAACTTATCAGCCATGCCTAATGCTGAGATTCGACTTCCTTTTTCTTTCTTTCTGTTATCACTATCAATTTGTACCACCAATTTCTTGTTTCTCAAACTATCAAACTCACCCTGATTATGGAGATGGGCTGAAAGTACAAAACGTAAAATATGCAACACAATTCAGTACAATCCGAGTGCAATTTATTTTCACAGATAGAAATCCAAAATTTGAAAAAAAAGAAGGGTCTTTACAGTTTTACAATTTCACCATAAGACTTTTGTCGATATCTTTTAAATGCGGTGGGAACGAAATGTAATATTTTCAGCACAATTCAGCACGAATCTAGCGCACTTCATTAGGCCAGATGAAGATTCTTAATGTAATAGAAGGGGGAGGGGTCCGATTGTGGAGAAGGGCTGTAAGTACGAAACTTGAAATATTTTCAGAACGATAGAGCCAAAGTCGAGCTCAATTCATTTAGCTGGATAATAAATCAAAACTTAAAACGAAAAAAGGAGTTCTTTACAGTTTCACAAGCTCACCTTATAAGACTTTTGTGAATATTTTGAGTAGGGAGGAGCACAAAACATAACATTTGAAGCACAATTCAGCACAAATCGAGCACAATTAATCGAGCTCATTTCAAAATTTAAAATTAAAATAAGGGGAGACTGTCGTTTCAGCAGTCCCCAGAGACTTCGTTGAAAATCTTTAGAGGGGGCAAGCTCAAAACATAAAATTCGCGGCACAATTCAGCACGAATTGAGCACAATGCAAATGGCCAAAAAAATTTCAAATTTCAAACAAGGGTAGTGGGTGCTGATACTTTACAGACGGAATCTCATTCCAAATGAGGGGAGGAAGCACAAAACGTAAACATTTGCGGCACAATTCAGCACAAATCGAGCAAAATTCATTTAGTCAAAAAAATTTTCAAATTTCAAAAAGGGGTTGCTGATACTTTATAAATGAAACTTCACTCCAATAGGGTTGGTCAACGTGGTTAACGTTCATTTTCTGTTTACGGCACTTCAATATTCCAAATGAGGGGGGGGGGGGGAGAGCAGAAAACGTAAAATTCGCGGCACAATTCAGCACGAATCGAGCACAGTCCATTTAGCCAAAAAAATTTCAAAAAAAGGGAGTTTACTTTATAAACGAAACCTCATTCTAGAGGAGGAGAGGGCGATTATTCACCGCGTATTGATTTTGTTCACAATCATAATTCTCCGAACGCGTGGCCGATACTCGGAGTAAGAGTGATGCCGCCGAACTTCGAAATATTTTCGTACTTCTTGAACTTGTAAAATTTTTCATTTTCAATTCTTGGACTTGAAAATATTTTTAACTGTTGGACTCCGAAATATTTTCAAGTGTTGGACTTGGAATTATTTTCGAATTGTGGGACTTTGAAATATTTTTGTACTTCTTGGACTTAACTGTTGGACTTCGAAATATTTTCAAGTGTTGGACTTGGAATTATTTTCGAATTGTGGGACTTTTTTAAGTCCAAGAAGTATGAAAATATTTCAAAGCGCAACAATTGAAAAATAATTCCAAGTCCAACAGTGGAAAATATTTCCAAGTCCAAGAATTGAAAATGAAAAATTTTACAAGTCCAACAGTTGAAATAATTCTAAGTCCAACACTTGAAAATATTTCAAAGTCCAACTATTGGAAAATAATTTCAAGTCCAACAATTGAAAAATAATTCCAAGTCCAAAAATTAAAAATAATATTGAAAATGAAAAATTTTACAAGTCCAACAGTTGAAATAATTCTAAGTCCAACACTTAAAAATATTTCAAAGTCCAACTATTGGAAAATAATTTCAAGTCCAACAATTGAAAAATAATTCCAAGTCCAACAATTGAAAATATTATTGAAAATGAAAAATTTTACAAGTTTAACAGTTGAAAATATTTCAAATTCGAAAATAATACCAAATCCAACACTTGAAAACATTTCAAAGTCCAACAGTTAGAAATATTTCCAAGTCCAAGAATTGAAAATGAAAAATTTTACAAGTTTAACAGTTGAAAATATTTTAAAGTCCCACAATTCAAAAATAATTCCAAGTCCCACACTTGAAAATATTTCCAAGTCCAACAGTTGAAAATATTTTCAAGTCCAAGAATTGAAAATGAAAAATTTTACAAGTCCAACATTTGAAATAATTCCAAGTCCAACACTTAAAAATATTTCAAAGTCCAACCATTGGAAAATAAGTTCAAGTTCAACAGTTGAAAATATTATTGAAAATGAAAAATTTTACAAGTTTAACAGTTGAAAATATTTCAAGGTCCCACAATTCAAAAATAATTCCAAGTCCAACACTTGAAAATATTTCAAAGTCCAACAGTTGAAATAATTCTAAGTCCAACACTTGAAAATATTTCAAAGTCCAACAGTTGAAATAATTCCAAGTCCAACACTTAAAAATATTTCAAAGTCCAACCATTGAAAAATAATTTCAAGTCCAACAGATGAAAATATTATTGAAAATGAAAAATTTTACAAGTTTAACAATTGAAAATATTTCAAATCCGAAAATAATACCAAGTCCAACACTTAAAAATATTTCAAAGTCCAACCATTGAAAAATAATTTCAAGTCCAACAGATGAAAATATTTCAAAGTCCAACAATTGAAAAATAATTCCAAGTCCAACAGTTGAAAATATTATTGAAAAT
The DNA here is from genome assembly GCA_035079385.1 of Aspidiotus rigidus. NCBI lineage: Eukaryota > Metazoa > Arthropoda > Insecta > Hemiptera > Diaspididae > Aspidiotus > Aspidiotus rigidus. The sequence continues at coordinate 4,087,776 of JAVHKY010000016.1, read as the reverse complement.
GAAAAATTTTACAAGTTTAACAATTGAAAATATTTCAAATCCGAAAATAATACCAAGTCCAACACTTGAAAATATTTCAAAGTCCAACAGTTGAAAATATTTCCAAGTCCAAGAATTGAAAATGAAAAATTTTACAAGTTCAACAGTTGAAAATATTTTAAAGTCCCACAATTCAAAAATAATTCCCAGTCCAAAACTTGAAAATATTTCCAAGTCCAAGAATTGAAAATGAAAAATTTTACAAGTCCAACAGTTGAAATAATTCTAAGTCCAACACTTAAAAATATTTCAAAGTCCAACCATTGAAAAATAATTTCAAGTCCAACAGATGAAAATATTTCAAAGTCCAACAATTGAGAAATAATTCTAAGTCCAACAGTTGAAAATATTATTGAAAATGAAAAATTTTACAAGTTTAACAATTGAAAATATTTCAAAATCCAACAGTTGAAAATATTTCCAAGTCCAAGAATTGAAAATGAAAAATTTTACAAGTTTAACAGTTGAAAATATTTTGAAGTCCCACAATTCGAAAATAATTCCAAGTCCAACACTTGAAAATATTTCAACGTCCAACAGTTGAAAATATTTTCAAGTCCAAGAATTGAAAGTGAAAAAGTTTACAAGTCCAAGAAGTGTGAAAATATGTCAAAGTCCAACACTCAAAAATATTTCAAAGTCCAACCATTGAAAAATAATTTCAAGTCCAACAATTGAAAAATAATTCCAAGTCCAAAAGTTGAAAATATTATTGAAAATGAAAAATTTTACAAGTTTAACCTTTGAAAATATTTTTAAGTCCCACAATTCGAAAATAATTCCAAGTGCAACACTTGAAAATATTTCGGAGTCCAACAGTTGAAAATATTTCCAAGTCCAAGAATTGAAAATGAAAAATTTTACAAGTCCAAGAAGTATGAAAATATGTCAAAGTCCAACAGTTGGAAAATATTATCGAAAATGAAAAATTTTACAAGTCCGAGAAGTACGAAGATATTTTGAAGTCCCGCGGCATCACTCTTACTCCGAGTATCCGCCATGCGTTTGGAGCAGTTTGGAGGATTATGATTGTGAACAAAATTGATACGCCGTGAATAATCGCGAGGGGAGGAAGCACAAAACGTAAAATTCGCGGTACAATGCGGCACAATTCAGCACAAATCAAGTACAATTTATTTTGCCGGATAAAAATCCAAAATTCAAAGACAGGCTAATATTTCACAATCTGAACCCCATTTTGGTGGAAAGCAAGAAGAATTTATTTTACCGTAGATAGCTTGTCTGACAAAGTTTGGCAAGGAACGCAGGAAATCTATATTATGGGACAAATTTAATTTTGATTGATTATTAGACTAAAAACTTTGGACTATTACCAAAGTCAAAATTTTTCCTATTTTCCTTCCTACAGCTTGAAAATTAAAATTCTTCCATGTTCTCATTGTATCGGATACAACTCGAAGGTCAATATTCTAAGAGAGAATCTGTTCTCTAGTTTTTATTTTAAAAAATACATATTACTTTTTGTCCGCTGTCTGATAGAAAGGCAGAAATTTGCTAACCTAAAAAGAATTTGGTATTGAGGTTTTTCTCTCCCTTCTTCTCTCTTTTTTCTGTTTTTTTTTTTTTTCTGTAATGAAAGTCAGGCCTACAAAAATTCCGACCATAAGCTATATGGCATAGAACTGGATGACTTCAAAAAATTTAAACTTCTAAGCTATCATATGATAGGAGGAGACTCGAATTTTGAATTCAATTCTTAATCCGTTCATAATCAAATTCTGTCCATAGAACAGGTTCCCTGAATTTCTTCTTCAACTTTGTCAAGTTCCACTTACCTTATTAGGTTAGGTTAGTTTCCACCAGATTGAAAGTCAATATTTCTCCAAGTTCTTCACATACATATAGCTTGATGATCGCAAATTATTCCAAGTTCCATAGAACAAAATTTGGAAAAGTCGGAGGGAGGGTGCCGTTTTCACAGTAGCCCCACCGAAGATCGTAAATATTTCAAGAATGTGGAAAGCGCATTTCAACACAAATTGAGCACATTTCATTCAGCGACATAAGAATGCAAAATTTGAGAAAGAAAGGGAGCTGTTGTTTGACGAACTTACGTCCATTCCAGGGAAGGGGAGGAAGCATACAATGTCAAATTTGCGGCACGATTCATTTGGCCCCCAAAAATTACAAATTTCAACAAAGGGGGGTTGACATTTTACCAGCCCCCAAGATACTTTCCAAATATCTTCAGAATGAGGGAAGCACAAGACATAAAATTTGCGGCACAAATCGAGCACAATTCATTTTGCCCCCAAAAAATTAAAAATTTCAAAAAGGGGGGCTATCGTTTCACCAGCCCCCCTAGAGACTTTTTTGTATATCATCCGGAAGGGGGCAAGCACGAAACATAATTTTTGCAGCATAATTCCTTGAGGAAAGTTCGAACTCAAGATTCTGAAAAGGGGGGGGGGGTGAAATGGACCTTATATTACAGGTTCCCCACCGGCCTCAATAAATTCTGAGAGCTGCAAACTTTTGTTTTGTTGTACGTAATGGAATAGGGTTCTGGCAGAAGGACGTTCATCCCATGAGAAATACATTAGGCAGACGCCCTTTTGCCAGATACGTCCTCAATTGTCAAGGTTGATTTCAGAGTAGAGACTTCCTGCCACTAGTATGGTCAGTTTGTTTCTGAGTGGCGAAGACTTCAAGACTAATGCCCAACAGTTGATTAATGGACTTACGAGTATCTCGATCTAAAGAAAGGCTCGCATATTGGCTCGAAGGATATTATAGGTACTTAAGGTACGATACGAAATAATACAGTGCGATGAACGGACAAATTGAGGAGTCACCAGAGTTCTTGGGAAATTTTATTAACAGTACCTACCTACCAAGATTGACAAATTTTCTAATTTAAATACTGTATTCGAAAAGTCTGTCGTGCGTGCATGATGTCAAGAATTGTGGGTATTAAATGACAGCGATCAAGAATCAGCTGGAAGCAACCTATTACGTCAATGTGATAAAGACAAATGTCGAGATCCTTTGATAAACGTTCTTATTAATACCGTACGGGTACAGGTTGAACAGCTCAAAATTTGGTTCACCCCTGTTGTGAAAAGTTATACTGCTACAGAAGTAATAAATGTGCCTCTTGACGAAGATAACTTGGCCATTATATTACAAAATATCGACCCCGGGTAGCTGTGTACATACGTGTTTACCTAGTATCGGCTGTTTATTTATTCCATCTCTCTGGCAAGCCGCGATCGTATTGTACCAAAGCTAGCTAACCTTCGTGGGTTTCTGCATTTTGATAAATATTTCAGATAGGCCTACGAATAAGGTATCTGTGCAATTATGTTCTGGTATATTTATACAATTTAAAACCATTCGTGTTTACTTGTTATTTCGGTGAGAGACTCACTCGTTCTCTTATCTTTAAAAAAGCGTCCTCGCGACTAAAATAATTCCATTATTTTTTTCACCTCTGTGAAAATGGTTGGTCTCCAAAATACTAGGTTGGACTTCGTCGAATTTTATGGGATCAAACTTCTTGAAATTACGGAGAATTTTGCTGTGAAGTTTTGCCGGTGTTATGCAATTAATATTGCTCCCGATAATTTATTCGCTCTTCGATTTATGTAAATTTCGATCAAGATATACCAATAATAGTGTTTTAAATATATCGTCACGATACGCTGTCGGCGTATCACAAGCTTGCTGCAAAGTTCACACATTTTTGATATTTTCTCAAATTGAGAGAAGATGATGAAAAAATTTCTTCAGTTTTACTATAAGAATTCATTTTCGCGATGTTTGATTTTATCTCAAGCTGTCGCTCTTGATCATCTTTTGCATAAGTGGGGATATTTTAATCCAACCAGATGAAAATAACGAGACAAAAATGGCGATGGTATCAATTTTGCACGTGTTGGAGAGAATTCTTACCTACTGAAGGATCTTTTTCTTTCAGGTCAATGTCACCGGTGACTCCTTCTTGTACGAGTAAAATTAGCGCTCAAAGTGTATGTAGATCATATTTTTGGCTAGTTCGCTAAGCGACTGTATGAGGGTGTACCGAGAGGACTTTTAGTGTCTAATTCGAGCGAAGAACCATCCTAATGGAGGGATGAAAATCATATAATCCCGCGGAAGTATTGATATAGCTGGTGAACTTTTCCTGAAAAATTCTACAAGTGCTTTAGTCTACGCAAACTAGACAATAAAAAAGAATTTTTTGGTAGAGAACGGGTGTTTGCTGAAATGTGTAGAGGAAGGTATCGAAAAGTACCAAAAAAAACCTCACCCCCTAAAGGCTGGGGAAAATTTTTTGTGGCACGTTTTGATCCCCCAAATACAGTTTTTGAACCATTTCTCAAAAACTAAGCGTTTTACAAGAAAATGTTTCGAACAAAAGATGTTCCTCTTGAAATTTTAAATAAAATGATGTATAGAAAGTCCAGTTTAGACCGAATAGTCAGCCCAAAAATTTCCTCGAAGTAATATAGTTTTTAAAATTTAGACGAAATTTATCAAATTTTTGCTGATATCTCGGAAAAATTAACTTCTAGAAGAAAATGTATAGGAAGGAAATATTTTATTTATAGTATTTCTTATAAAATAAGTTTACAATTGAGCAAATGTAGTACCTAATATCTTCTGTAGAACAAGAGCGGAAATAAAGGAAATTTATTGTAGAATTAATTCTTATACTGTATTTAGCTATAAGAATATTAAAATTTAGCTATACAACAGGATAAAGATGGAATTATTCATCCATATCTGGTAGTACTCGCATTTTTTGGATATTCTTCTTTGTATTATACGCAGCAATATGTTTAGTAGATGTGACATCAAGCTGATTGGTCTGAAATCGTTGCAGCTTTTCGTTTTTTGCTTCGTGGGAATTGTTATGAACTTTGATCGAAGCCATTCTTCTGGTATTGTTCCGCTAATGTAGATTCTGTTGTGTCGTCTCGTCAGTTTTCCGATGCTGTGTTCATCCAACACTTTCAGTAATTCTGTTATCATTCCATCCGGTGCAGGCGCCTTTCTTACTGGAGCGTTCCTTATTGCGCTTTCTACTTCGGATTGAAGGATTTATAGTCCTTCTTCTGCAGTGACTTCCACGGATTCTCTTTCATCTTCAAACAGTTTCTCAATATATCTGGTCCATTCCACAACCAGACTGTTTTCCTCCACAATTATGTTTCCCTCTTGGTTTCTCATTACGTAAGGTTTCTTTGATCTGTAAATTCCGGCAGTTTCCTTCAGTTTCTTGTGTAGCTGATATTCGTCGTGTTTTTCTATTAGTTGTTCAATTTCTTCACAAGATTTAAGATAAAATTCTTCTTTTGCTTTTTTTACTGCCTTTTTGACCTTCCTCTGGGTCTCTCTGTATTTTCGCTCATCCTTGTTCTTGTGTTTCCTCCTTTCGTCTATGAATTCCAGAATGTCTTCCGTTATCCATGCGTTCTTCTTTTTTCGCTCCCTTTTGCCCAGGACTTCTTCAGCCGATTGCAATATTACATTCTTCATCCGCGTACTAGTTTTTTCGACATCGTTATTTCCTATTTCCTGCTCGGAAATGCCTTGTAATTTATGGCTTATATTTTCTCTTACCTTTCGTTTGACCTATGGTTGTCATAGTTTTAACGTATTTATAAACTGTTTTGAGGCTTTCTTAATTTTCTTCAATCGGGTTTTAACCTTCGCCGCAAGGAGGATATGATCTTTGTTTACATCTGCACTAGGATACGTTTCCACGGCTTTTACCGAGTTTCTGAAACGCTTTTTGACCATTATGTAGTCTATTTAGTTTCTGACTATCAAATCTTTACTATCAGTCGGAGCTGTCCACGTATATAACCTTCTTTTTGGGAGCTGAAACCACGTATTGGTAATGATAAGTTGTTGTTCCTGACAAAATTGGATGAGGCGTTCACCGCGTTCGTTTTGTTCTCCTAAGCTGAAAGGTCCGGCAATTGTTCCTGTTGGACCTCTTCCAACCTTAGCATTCATATCTTCCAAAAGTGACATCGTGATTTTTGCAGGCTTTTAATAGTGCCTCTATCTGTCCGTAAAAATCCTCAAGTTATGCGTCATCTTTGTCCGCTGTAGGCGCGTAGATTTGTATTATACAAGTATTTATGTCGAATGGATGGGCTGCAAGTTGGATCATAATAGCTCTCTCAGACAGTGGTATAAATGCTTTCACCGCTTTGGCGGTAGGTTTATCACATATAATAGCTTCTCCTTTCTGGTGCGGTCCGTCTTCTGCTCCTGAGAAATGTATGGTGTGCTCTTCTGTCCCAAAGCACCCGAAGCCAAGCCAGCGTGTTTCACCAACACCGAGAATGTGAATATCCAGGCGTTTCATTTCTCGGATTAGATTTTGGATTTTTCCCGTTTCGTATAATGTGTGTACATTCCACGTACCTATCTTTGGAAACTTTGTCATTTCGAGCTGGGATATTCTTAGCACCCCTGTTCCATTGAAGGAACGCCCAGGACTCGGGGCCGTTTCTTGATCGTTTCTCTCCATGACAACAAGGAACAATTTGGATTTCGACCAGGCATGGGAACGAGAGAGCTCTGTACTGCGTACAAGTTATTCTTCAAAAATGCCGAGAGTTCCGAAAAACAGTCTTTATATGCTTTATAGACTTCGAGAAAGCTTTCGATGAAGTACAACATAACAAACTAGTTGAAAGCCTGAAGAAAATTGGCTTGGACGACTGGGACATACGGCTAATGGTCAATCTGTATATTGGAAACAAACGGCGTTTGTGGAAATTGGCAACACAGAATCACAGCAAATCCCAGTCAAAAGAGCAGTAAGGCAGGGTTGCGTCCTCTCGCCACTGCTTTTAACGTCTACTCCGAAGAAATATTTGTGGAGGCTTTAGAAGATCAGCCAATAGGAGTGCGAAGTGGAGGCGAAACAATCAATAATATCAGGTATGCGGACGACACAGCCCTTGTAGCAGAGACAATCAAACTTGACTAAACCGAGTTAACGAAGCCAGTAAAAAATATGGCTTATCCATCAACATTAATAAGACAAAAATGACGTTCCCGTGCATTTTCCCGAACACGTATTCCCGAAGACTTACTTTCCGGAATTACATTTTCCCGAATAATTTTTGCCTCGTATTACATTTTCCCGAACCACTATATGCCGAACACATTTTCCGGAAAATATGTTGACCGGAAAATTTTTTTCCCGAATAATTATTTTCCCGATTACTTTTTTCCCCGAATACTAAGTTGTCCGAAACTTTTTCCCGAATTTTTTTCCATGACCCACTAATGTACACACGTTCTCACTACTCATTAACGTATATTTTCCTATGTACATACGGTGGTATGTTACGTACGTGTGAGAATTAAGAAAATGAAAGTGATACAGTACGATACGGATGATCAGCTTCTTAGGAAATAACGATTGTATGTCCTAAGGTTCTTAAATAGTCAAGCACCGTCCCCGCGTTCTTGTGCACGGTGTACTCCGTTACGATGTCTTGAATACGTTCTTGCATTTGGGTCCATACTTTCTTCGGCGCCGCATTCGTTCGTTTTCCGAGGGCCAGCTCGGAAATACTCACCTCGGTAAAAGCTTGTTCTTTTTGTAGTTCGATAATACACGAGTATAAATCAGGATGATGCTTTCCTACGACGATTCCAAACCGATTATGCTAGCCCTCGGAACAGTTATTTGTACGGTGCAACTTATTTGTAGCAGCATGGTACTGATTCCAGACAGAAGGCGCGTATCTGGGCGGTACTGATGTTCGTTGAGACCTTCCTCTCCTCTTGGCAGGTCTACCTCTAACGTACGTGTGCTCGAAGTAGTCCATGACTGGCAGAAGGGCTTCAGGCACGGCGGCGCGAAGTTCATCGAATACTCCTCCAACATCTGCTACTGGCACAAACGCGAGGGATAGCAACATATGAGTGTATTGTTTCAGAGACTGGTCTTCCGGATCGTTGTATTGTTGTTGCAAGCCTTCTTGTTGTACATGACGGTACACGGCTTGCCCCAAATGAAAGAAGCATGCGGTTAACGGAACTTGAGGGTATACTTCTGCACAAGCATTAATGATGCTCAACTCAAAATCCGTGATGATTCGTTGTGGTGTTCTGCGTACATGGCTTGTGTTTTGGAAGAAAGCAGAGCGTAAACGAATGGAAACGTTGAAACCTCGCCCGGCCGTCCAGCTCTCGACCTCAGACCGAGGATGGTGAAAATTTGTACGAAAATGTGGGGTGCAGTTTTGAATGTTCCATCTAAAAACCAGCAGCTGCTTTGGCAGAGAAGTTCAAGGTTCTTCCGCGTTCCGAAAACGATTACTCTGTGTCTGCCACCCTCTTCCTCGTCACAAGACTCCTGTTCATCTTCGTTGTCAGAATCATCATCATCCGCGGGGGGCTCGCCACTGTCATATATTAAGAAGTTTTCGTTGAGGAGTGTCTCCTTGAACCGGTCCGGAAGGGCGCCTAGAGCAGACAATGACGTCGGGTTGGCGGGAAGATTTTTTCGCCGTGTCCTACGTATTGTTTGTGCCAACGCTGGTTGGTCTGGCAACTGACTTAGTACTCCCGCGGGGACATTAGGCATTTCCGTTCTTAGTAGCTGTGCAGGTGGTTGTTCAGGATGACTGTCTGCTTTCCGCTTGATGCTACCTTTAAGAACGTCTGCCGCTGCTTCCTCTCGGTTCGGCGGGTGCGAGTGCGTTGACTCCTGTGGGCCCTTGAAAACGAAAACTTCATCGTCAGCAGTCAGTACTGATGTTATGGCGCGGGCTTTGCATTGGCCGTTGCGCGCCCTGCGGCAATCCCAATACATTTTCGATGGCGCCTTCTTCGACTTTATGTAGATGTAACCATCCACGTGTAATTGCCCGTTCACCAGCTTCGTTTTCGTCGACGATCCTGCCGCGCATGTTCCTGCCGAGCTCGTGGAAGCCATATTGTAGTTCAACTTGTACGTTGAGAAGCTTTTTGGAAAAGTGAAGTAGCGACAGAGGACGCGCGTAGGTAACCACGAAAAACAAATTTGCTTAGGAAAATAAAAGCGCACTGACCGGTCAAGAGATTTCTCCGGAAAATTATTTTCGGGAATAAAATTGTTCGGGTAGAAATATTTTCGGTAAAATGACTCTTCGGATGGAAAACTTTCGGGAAAATGTGTTCGGGTTCTTTTCATTCGGGCAAAAAACTATTCGGGTACATGTACTTCGGGAAAAATTACATTCGTGAAAATGACATTCGGGAATACGTGTTCGGGAAAACGATAGGGAATCCAAAAATGATGATAGTAAGCAAGGGTGGGATTGGGAATGTACAACTGGAACTAGCTGGAGAACGTATTAAAAGAGTAACGCATTTCAAATATCTTGGAGCCTGGATAAACGAGGACATGAACCCGGATGAGGAGATTAAAGTTCGAATAGCGTTGGCAAAGGATGCATTCAGTAACTGGCGCAAGGTAATGACGACAAAGGACCTGAACATGCGTCTAAAATTGAAGATCTTGAAATGCTATGTCTGGTCGAGGCTTCTCTCTAGCTGTGAAACGTGGACCCTGAAGACGGCGATTATGAATAAAATTGAGGCATTCGAGATGTGGTGTTACCGACGCATGCTGAAAATTGTATGGACGGAAAGAATACGGAATACGGAAGTTCTTGATCGCATGGAAAAAGAGCGCGAACATCTAAACACCATTAAGAAAATAAAAATGCAGTATCTAGGTGATGTACTTCACGGGCCTAAATATGATTTACTGCAGACAATCATGTATGGTCGAATTGAGGGGAAGCGATGGATAGGCCGAAAAAGTCTCTCATGGCTAAGGAACGTAAGACAAAGGACCAATATGTTGCCAGAAGAAATTTTCCACGCAGCGAGAGATCGAGAAAAATAGAAACAAATTATCGAAATGACAACTGCCTGAAGTCCCTTGGATATGGCACTTGAAGAAAGAGATCTGATAGTCATATGACGAAGATATGTACAATCGGTCTCGTAGTAAGGTATCTTTCAGTACTCGGATACGTGTGTATCGAATAAATACATATAGCTGACGTTCACGGTAAATAAAGCTACATACTTGTTAAGATCAATTTTTCGACAATTGCTAGACTAGAGAAGAATTCCTTATTGTCATATTTTACAGGCACAGAAGATGAAGAAGCAAACAAAATGTGTGTAGAATAAACTTTATTTATAAGAAATACTATAAGGAAAATATTTCCTACCTATACATTTTCTATTAGAAGTTGATTTTTCCGAAATATCAGCAAAAGTTTGATAAATTTCGTCTAAATTTTGAAAACTATATTACTTCGAGGGAATTTTTGGGCTGACTATTCGGTCTAAACTGGACTTTCTATACATAATTTTATTTGAAATTTCAAGAGGAACATCTTTTGTTCGAAACATTTTCTTGTAAAACGTTTAGTTCTTGAGAAATAGTCTGAAAACTGAATTTGGGAGGTCAAAACGTGCCACGAAAAATTTTCCTCAGCCTTTAAGGGGTGGGTTTTTTTTTTGGTGCTTTTCGATACCTTCCTCTACTCATTCCAGCAAACACCCGTTCTCTACCAAAAAATTCTTTTTTAAGCTCATTTTGTGTCTAATTTGACTAGACTACTTGTGCTCTAGTCGGATAATAAAAAGTGAGATTGGCTCGCTGCTCGCGGTTTCAATAACATCGAAATTAATTAAATCTAAGAACGTCTTGAAAGCTAGATTAACAATAAGAGAATTCCGTCACTCAGAAGATAAATTATCCATCATCATTTCTTTCGAAGTTTCTTGCGTCGTTCGCTCGCAAAAATAAGGCGGTGTCATTCAGAAATATCGAATTTCGGTATCGCATAAAAAAACTAGAAATATCTGTATCTATTTCATCGCTGAATTAGTTCCTATCGATTTTTTTCTCTCTCTCTTTCTTTTTTATGACACTAAAGACGAAAGCGGAAAGCCCGATGACACGCAACGCGCATAAAACATTCAGCTTTCTCGTATTTTAAAAATCTCTAGGTAGGTACCTAATTTTTGAATGTATTTGTAAAACTTGTACCTCTTGAATCTACGACTGTCAAAACGTCGTATAATTTTACAGCGATGGTTACATTTCTAAATTAATCACACGACTACATACCTGATCAGAACGAAAAGAAAAGAAATATTAAGATAAGCCTACTGGCAGTACCAACCGTAGTCTTGACAGACGATGGCTACAAGAATCAGTGTCACATTTTATACACACCAGAAACGCTGACGAAAAGGAATGCATCCCAATTTGTTCGTATCGTAGCTTTTTTCTAAAACTCTTTCCAATCTTTTTTTTTTTAAGTTTTTACGAGTCATACAACTACACTGGAGGTTACCAGCTCGAGAAGTAGTCTGGATTAAGTAGATGTGTGATAGGATGTGGACCGGAGGAAGTTTAGAGCGTTAGTAATGGATTCCGAGGAAAGAAGGGGATGGATAATTCCTCAGCATGGCAGTATTGGTAGGAGGGTGGAGCGAGAAGCCTAAAGAGAAGAAAGGAGATGTGTCCAATTCTTAGTCGTGCTATGACGAATTGAAGAGAACCAAGAGATCGGAGTTTTTCTTATCGAAAGAAATTTGTGTGTGGGATTGAGAGGACCAGAGCTTGTGTCATTATGCGATGATTATAGAACGGTAATGAGATTCTGAGTCGGAGACTGGAGAAGAGAAAGCTTCAGTGATTGAGGAGGAGAACAAAGCTTGTTTGGCCACTGCGTCACCGTGCTTCGGAAAGCCGATAAAACCAGAAATCTAGAGGAAGATGTTGAAGAATGCTCAGAACGATGCATAGTTTGAAAAGAGGAAAGAGAGTCTGAAGGGGCATAGGAATTTACTTGAAGAGAAAAGAAGAGGTAGGTGAGTAAGGCAGGAATAGATGGCAGATAATTCAGCAGAATGTATGAAGGGTGAGTTCTTTGTGCGGAAGTGTGAGAAAATGTAGCCAGTATTGGAACCCGATTCAGATCCATCTGTAAAGCACAGCTTGTAGGAGGGAAAATCATCATCAGTGATGACTTTGATGTGTTTCAAGTGGGCGATTTCAGTAAGTCACTCTGGTCGAGGCGAATATGAGACGTTGTGGATGTCCAAGGAGGAGTGGGTAAGTAGATAGAGAGAAGGGGCACACATTTGAGGTGATAGTCTCCTCGGGGTTCTGATGAATGAAGTAGTGAGTTTTGAGAACGGAGGGAGAGAAAAAAGATAGAAAATTGGGAAACTGGGCCATAGACGCAAGAAAGTGATAATGAGCGGGATTTGGTAGCTTTAGTCTTTAGTGTATAGGTGGAAAGTAAGGCTGATGCACAGAACACAATTGGCTAAACTTGGAGTAGTACATAGATAGTATTGCACCCGGTGCTCTTACGACCACTTGCTCCAAGGATTGAACTAGTTCAAACTGTGGTAAAGAAATAAACCCTCACGTAATCATTCAGTCGTTTGTATAGATGTTGAGAATCTAATTTGAATTCAAACGAAGTTTAACTGCCCAATTTTCACTTCCTAAATCTACTTTAAAACCCATGATGGACGTTACATTTATGAGTACAAGTGGCCCTTGGAGAGAATTTCGTAGCCTGTCTGTAAATTGGAACCCGTAGTCTAGTTGAAAGCGAATTAGAAAATTGTATTGCTGAAGAAAGAGCTTGCGACTACAAGTGAAGGACATTCAAAGAGTTGAGGCATGCCTTTCAATGCTTTGATGTGTGAAAGGTCCAGAAGTATTTGGAATCGAAGGTAAAGCCTAGGAATTTGGTGGAGGATTGAAGGCTGATCTGGAAGTTTCGTGGAGGGGGCTATTTGATGAGTTTGGGGAAAATGTACTGCAATTCTTTAAAAATGTTCCATCTAGATATTTTATACAAGAGGGCTTGGAGAAACAACGATGTAAAAGGAGGAACGCGGGGAACCTTTCTACGAGTTGAAAAATAATACATTATATGACCCACATTAGTATAGCCCCTTCAAGTAACTAGATATACAAAGATTTGTACACCAATTGGCTTATCCCCTTCAATGAGCCAGATATGCAATGCTTTAAACATCATAAATCTGCATCCGGAAGTCGAAATTTTTCCAAGTCCTCTTGTATCATGTATGGCTTGGGAGGTGGGCCCTGTGACGTCACGGTTTGATGACATCATAGGTCAGCCTTGTGATGTTACAATCTGATGACGTCACAGATCAGTTTTTTCCAGTTCCCTTCCTATTATACATAGCTCCAATGTCCGGGCATGTGACGTCACAATTTAATGAAGTCGTAGGTCAGCCTTGTGACGTTACAATCCAATGACGTCACATATCAGTTTTTTCCAGTTCCCTTCCTATTATACATAGCTCCAATTCTGATGACGTCACAGATCAGTTTTTTCAAGTTAGTTCCCTTCCTATTATACATAACTCCAATATCCGGGCATATCACATCACAATTTGATGACGTCATAGGTCAGTCATGTGACGTCACAGATCAGTTTTTTCAAATTCCTTTCCTATTATACATAGCTCCAATATCCGAGCATGTGACGTCACAATCTGATGACTTCACAGATCAGTTTTTTGAAGTTCCTTTCCTATTATATATAGCTTTAATGTTTGGGCCTGTGACGTCACAATCTGATGACATCACAGATCAGTTTTTTCAAGTTCCTTTCCTATTATACATAGCTCCAATGTCCGGGCCTTTGACGGCACAATTTGATGACGTCACAGATAAGTTATTTGAAGTCACTATGTACATTTTTCAGATCCCCACATGCTCCATAAAAACCACTTAAATTTAAATTTGCACGCAAAGTTCTCCGATTAGGCGAAGAAGAAATTTTCTGGCATAGCCAAATAAATGAAAATCATGTTCCATGTCTTTTATATTTTATCAGTCATTTTGAAATATTTCAGTCTAGGCTTCTACTAGGTCAAGTGTTCGTGAGATATTATTCGTTTACCCCTTTACCTATCTTGGCGTCGTATAAGTCTTCTATGAGAAATATGAGGTAGCGCGAACTCGCTCCGCTCGTTCGCCCCCTGTCTCGCTGTTGTATTGGAATGGTATGAGACAATTCAAGTCTAGGGGACTTGGAAAAATTTCGACTATCCAGCCATATATGATAGGAAGAGGGACTTAGAAAGTTTTCTAATTATTAATTATATTAATTATTTATTTATTTATTTATTTATTTATTTATTTATTTATTTATTTATTTATTTATTTATTTATTTATTTATTTATTAATTATTAATTATTATTATTACGCGGGGTGTACTCGCGAATTTCTGAATCACCCACGGGGTAGAGATTTCTTCTGACGGGGGAGGGGGAGGGGGAGGGGGAGGGGGGTGTACTCGCGAGTTTCAAAATCGTGGTCCGGTGAGAGAAAAGACATGGAACATGTCAAAACAGATTCCCTGCCTCCCTCGGTTAACTTCGTTGAAGAACCCGTGAGTTTGTCCAAGTCCCCCTCATCCCATATGTAGCTCGAGAGTCGAAATTGTTCGATGTTTTTCGCCCGACGGCGCCCGGCTCGCTTCTCAAAAAACCCCCCATAGAACACGTCCTCTGTTAGAATGTCGACCTTCAAGCAATTTATTTGCATAGGAAGGGGGGGAGTCTGAAAAAATGTCAGTCTTTGAGCTACATACATGCCCGTAATTTTGGAGACGGAGGCTATTCGGAGAAGACAGGAAGGGCAAGAATCACTCTCCCATTCATACCAGGAAGTTGGAAAAATCTCGATCTTTCAGCTATTGTATAGAGGAGGGAGGAGTATCGTAGAAGCGACAACTCTCCTCGACGAAGTTCAGCGAGAAATTCGTGGAACCTGTTCTAAGGTTTCGATACTGAGAATCGAATTCAAAATTGGAATCCCGAAAAGTTTAAATTTTTCCGAGTTCCCCTCCTTTCATATATTGTTCGATATTCGAAATTTTTCCAAGTCTAATTCCTTTAATGGTTGAAATTTTCAAGTTCCCTAGTGCCTAATTCGATTATACTGTATAGGTCAGTTTTCACCGGACGTCAAATTTCTTTGACGACAGACCTCCTTTCTACAGAACAGGTTCCCTGTTAAAATTCTGGCAACTGAGTTTTGCCTTTCAGGAGCGGGACTTGGAAACATAATTATTTACACCAAACAATCGAAATCGAAGAAACAAGTTTCCTGCTCGCCTCAATTAACATAAAAAATGGAATAGAGACCACGAGCAGCAGACGAAATCTTCGATCAAAGTGGGGGACTTGAAGAATCTCGACTTGAGCTATGTTTCGTAAGGGTCCCTTTTCATTACGTTCGCTCTTTGTGAGACCTCCTACAGCTGATCAGTCCAATCCCTGATTAGATGAGTTAGCTGCAGTCGGGACAGGTGGATGGGTGCCATCCTGGATCCCACAGCATTGGGTTTCTATCAACGGTTGAAGATTCCGTCGATTTTCTGAATAGCTGATCTTCAGGTATTTCTGTTTCTGCAGAGTTGACCCAGGCGTTTTTCACTTTGCCATATGCAGCACGTCCTTAAATCGCTTTGTTTGTCCACCTTTGCTCGGGGAGCCTTTTCTCTGGCATCATCCCCAAGAGTCCAATCCACCTCAGCTGGTTTCTCTCCATCAGCCGCTATCTCGAGCCCTCTCTTATTGAGTACCAGGTCATTTTGCTACGTAGTTACTTTTGGTGGAATTTTTCGAGTACTTTCATGAGCCTACTGTACACTGTTCAACTTTTATGCTTTATAGCGGAGGTTAGAAAGCACTACAGCTTTATATAGACGGCGATTATCATGGAGTTCTTAAAATCTTTACAATCAAATACCCTGCTATGTGTAAGAGGAGAGGGACCTAGAGGAATTTTTTCTCCTCAGTAGAATCCTATGATTAAGTAAAGTCTCTGAGGCCAGTCATACCTCGCTTACATGAATCTCTGCTCTTCTCATTTACCTTAATTTTGTCAAATCCCTGGGTTGCCCTTCCCTCCACCAGTACAGGTGGGTAGGGCTACACAAAAATAATTTATTTAATTTTTCTACTTATTTACTTTCCTGCCCTTTCCCCTCCTCTCTCGTTCGCACGACTTCCCTTCAGACAATTTTCCGAGTTCGCGGACGTTTTCTGAAGATGTGGCTTCAAGAAAGTTGGTCTGCTGAATAAGAGAAGGGAGCAAGCGGGAAATAGTCTAGAAATCTTATTGAGGATAAGCGGAAAAATAAAGAGGACTTTTATTGTGGTGCATTAAACTTTGACCAGCATCGAATTGATAAAGCTAAGGACTTCATCAATGGGGGAAGGGGGAGGGGAAGTGTAGCTACGCCTTCAGGAAAACAGCTACTTTCAGCCAATGTACACTCACAACCGAAGGCACAAAGATTGGAGGACACCACTCCTGAGGAGAGATAGAGTTTCCACGACGAGAAAAGCGGTTGAGGATCCAAGAAGAAAATAACATTAAGCTGTAGAGGCGAGGTTGATCGTCATCGTCTGTTTGGACAACAGTCAAATAGAGTTCTTTATGACCATCGCGGTCTTGCATTAAAATATGCTTTCTTTACGAAAAAGATTTGTAGCTCACAGATATTTGGCCTCGGAGATACGTCTCAGCGTTTCGAAGGAAAAAAGTCGACAAAATTATGTAGCCGAAAGTTCAGAATAAGTTCTTTTTTTTATGTTAGCAAGAAATGATAAAAGTGGCTAGGGTATAAGAAGAAGTATAGCTAAAAGTTGGAAACACGGGTCGTTTTCCATCATCCTGCTTTGCGTGTCTTTGAGTAAATTACGTGGATTACGGAACTAGGAATCGGCCGATAATGTACTAACGTATTTCCACATCTGAAAGTATGTATCCCTATATAATATTTTTCTCACTTCATATCAAATGATATCTGATTGCGCGCTGTGTTGTAAACAAGCAAGGTTGCGACGACGTACGTAAAATCTTAATCTGTAGTTTTGTATAGCTGCGTCTTCGGTCGCTCTGATAAGCGATTATATTTTTCTTCGATAATGATAAAACTTCAACTTATTCGTTCTGTATGTGGTAAACCGATTCAACGCGCTATCAAACTTCGCTCGCAGATACACATCAGTATACCTAACTTATAGTGTGTAGTTCATTGATGTTCGAAAACGTTTGATGATTCTGTTCTGAAAGTACTGCTTCTAATTAAGCTGAATCGTTTTCCAAATTCGCTACAAATTGTGGAATGCGTGTCTACGATATGAGTGTGAGTATTCTAGTCAATAATCATTAGCTTAATGTACTCGAAAAATGCTTAATTTAATCTGTATCGTACACATCTTACCGGGAGTTGCGAAATACTTACACGTCATAAAACCCTTTCAGTTCGCTACCTACCTAACGATGATTCTAAAGATTTCATTTCGTCATAAGCACGTGTATCTCAAACTATTTTCACTTTGTAATTGTAGGTACCTTCTTATCTATTTTTTTATTTTAAAGGCTTAAGAGTCTTTCTGTAGATTGCGAGGAACCGGTTCGCGCTATTAATATTGCGCCAAGAAAGTCTGTGTCGCAGAGATTCTACGAAAAGTCCGACTAGAAATTCTTAATTAGACGGTACCGATGTTATCACTAAACTAGTGTTTGTCTTCGTTTGTATTGGCCACAGAATTCCTTTTTTAATGAATGTTGTAAAGCAGTACGTGAAGAGATTTAGATCAATCGGAGAACGAACGAATTGAAATAGAGATCATTATTAGGTATTTTTGATGTTCTTAGCGGAAGTATGATGATGATTGCATTGCAAAGTTTCTATCGTCAGTTAGTGTAAGCTCTACTTTGTAACCTTACTGTGCATCGCAATGTTAGACAATTCGAGTGGACTTTGATTCGATGTGCACGATATTCACACGGTTTTTCGAGGCAGTTACAGATTCATGGTTTGAAATGTTTTGTTGACCTGTTGAATTTTATTGACTATATAGTCTTGTTATCTTTGATAGGGAATACCTAATGTCGTAATTTTACCTATGTGATATTGATAATGAATGTCTTTCTTTCTCCCCATCCTAGAGAGCCACAGATTACATGAATTTGGTAATGAAAGTGAGGAGGTAAAGATATGGTAGCGAATCCGGAGGGGAGGGGTGTAAAAGTAATTATTCCCCTCTTAGACCGGGAGCTCACTGCAAATCTTTTAATTGGAGGGATCTAAAATTACCGTACACTTATTTTTCGAGTATTTTGTAAGAGAAATGACATCCTTGAAGTCTGGCAGCGCTAAATGGCCGGAGACGGAAATGGCGTTAGCAACAAGTGGGCAAAAATCGTTAGATATTTCATCGGAAAGATCTATGGTTGAAATTTGGGTCAGATTGAAGTATAAGACGTACGCTTCAAGAATCAATAAGTCTGGCAGATGGTGCCAGACGAGGATATTTAGCCTTAAAATTGCGATTTTAACAATAGACGTAGAGGAAATCTGAAGATTACACGGTTCCTTATTGAATATTAACAAAAATATGTCACACTTGCAGCAAGTAAGACGGAGGCCATTTTAATCACGACCCGTCGGAAGTTCAAGCCACCCACCTTTCGCCTGCAAAGTGTGGAAATTGAAATACCTGGGCATCTGGTTTGACTCAACGCTGAGCTTCAGGCACCATTTCCTGATGGCAGCGGAGAAGGCGGGCCGGGTAGTTGGATACCTAAGCCACCTGATGAGGAACCTAGGAGGACCGAGAGAAGCAAGGAGAAGGATCATGATGAGCACCGCCTTGTCGATCCTCCTACATGGTGCGCCAGTATGGGCCGACTCCATGAAGATACCATAACGAAGGAGAGAGATGGTAAAGATCCAACGAAGAGCTGCGCTAAGGTGTGTTAGTGCCTACCGCAATGTCTCGACGGAGGCTCTTTGTGTATTAGCACGTTCACCACCAATCGAGCTCCTTGCTGAGGAGAGAGCGGTGGTGTTCAAAGCAAAGAAGAAGACAACGACCAATCAAGAAGCTTTACGGGTCATGCAGGAGGCCAGGCGCTCCTTGCTTGTAAAGTGGAAAGCAAGAATTGCCCAGAGTGAGCTGGGTACGTGGACAACCCGTGTGCTAATACGCGACATTGACGAGTGGATGAACAGACACCGTGGTCAGCTGAACTTTCACCTGACGCAGGTGTAAAGCGGGCATGCCTGCTTCAACAAGTACCTTCACGAGAAGTTAAGGAAAGTTGAGCAGGCAACGTGTTCACTCTGTAACCAAGGGCGGGATGATGGACCACAACACGCCTTATTGATTGTGAGGCGTGGAGGCGTGAGCGGGACGAGCTTAGTCGGTCTCTGCAAGAGATCGGGGTAGATGAAGCGCTCGACCCGAGTAGCCGGGTACCCACCATGCTAGGTTCCGAAGAGGCATGGAACTAGGTGTTTGCATTTGCGGCCACCATCATGAAGAGGAAGATGGACCAGGAATGGAATAGGCAAATGCAGAACCACGCTATGGCCTACTCAACACCTGTGTACCATCAACATCCAGATCTGCAGGAAGAAGAGGACCAAGATCTTCCCTGAAGAGAGAAGGAGATGAAGAAACTCCAACAGTGGCCTACTGTATTGTGTATTGTGGTGGTGTTTGTTGTTGTGAGTGTTCTATGTTTTTGTGCGTGCCAGGGGGGGACTGCAGCTTGGCGGTTGCCAAGGCAACTGCCTTGGCAGTTGTCGAGTAGAAGAGGAGGTTCGTTTAGGAGATTCCTCCTTCACTGAAGTTATACCCGAAAGGGTCGATTCCGGTGTTGGAGGAAACAATATTAAATGCATACGCAACCCGCACCTACTCCATCATGGATGACGGGCGGTGCTGCACATGCGACACACAAGCGATTATAACCACGTCGATGAATTCAGGAACTTCCGAAGGCAGGCTATCGATTTTCTTTTCCAAGTAATGAATTAACGTTGATTTATCATTCTTTGCCAGACTCCCGTCTACACGACTTAAACTTCGTGGATATTTTAAAATTTCAGCAATGTCAACTTTCTGCATACTCGTACAGGACATAGCCAGTATTCTTGCAAATGAATTCTTGTTACTGATAGCTTCTTGAAGTTTTTAGCAGGCATGGATTTGTGATTGTGAATAAAGGCTCTCTTGTTCTTTAGCAAACGTTCGTTGTTTTTGGCGTTTGATCGGCTTCTCAGATCAATATTTGTCTTTACAGCATTCTTCGATAAACTCTATCCTGGCTTTTTCTTCGATGTCTTCGACGCTGAGAAGAAATTTTGAAGTTCTTCTCGCACTTCTCTTCCTGTCGCGATATTAAATAAAACGTTTTTATTTATTGCCTCGTCAAAAGGATTAATATATTTTTTGATTGAACTCTTCAAACGTTGCACAGCATTTCGGTCTTTTTGAATTCGATGGGTAGAAAGCTCATTTACTACTTCATTTGTTTTTTTGAGTCCAACATCTTCAAAAACTGTTGAAATAATGTCTGTCACAATAGAATGACGTACAAAATTGGTGAATTGTAAGATTCCTGTGAGTTTATTAGCAGCGTCCGCGTTTATTGTTTGTTTTAGAGTCAAATCAACAGGTGACCTTGAGAAATTTAAACGTGTTTGTCTGATAGCAAAAAATTCTGACTGAATTGTTGGAATCAAGTCAGGTTAAGTCTCATCAAATTATTATGATATTTCACTAGCCATCGAGTATAATTTGGCTGACTAAATGTGAAAAAGAGGTTTGTAATTTTTGGTAGAATGTAGACATGAAGGTAGAAGTCTCTTTCCCTAATACTTCTGATCAAGAGAAAATAATATTTCATAAACTTCACGTATAACATGAAGAATTGAGGCGTTTTACCATGGAGAGGAGGGTAAGATTTCAGATAAGTAAATGAATTTAATGGAGAAGCTTTTTTGTTTGAAAAAAATTACGATTCTTGAAGGTTTCAACGCAATAACACAAACGGAGTTGATTAAGATACTTGATGGAAAAAATCATTTTTATTCTGCCTCTTTTTTTAAGTAAAATACGAGCTAGAGGCCTAGGAGATGAAGAAGAGTACTTTCATGTCTCGAAGGAATTATATAAGTGGGTAAAGAGGGAGGTTCATACGAAGAGGAACGTTTCCCGCTACACTCGTTCCGCTCATGACGGGAACGCAACGAGTTGAAACGCTACTTGATCCGCTACGTAACCCGCGAGTTCAGTACGTCCTTTTTTTCACTAATGAATTAAACTCCGCGGTCGACTAAGGAATATTTGAGCTAGGTTTGGTATATTCATGTCGATAATATTCAGTAAGGAACCGTGTAATCTTCAGATTTCCTCTACGTTTATTGTTAAAATCGCAATTTTGAGGCTAAATATCCTCGTCTGGCACCATGAACCCGGCCCGTCAGGTCTGCTAGACTTATTGATTCTTGAAGCGTACGTCTTATACTTCAATCTGACCGAAATTTCAGTAGATCTTTCCGATTAAATATCTAACGATTTTTGGCCACTTGTGGCTATCGCCATTTGCGTCTCCGGCCACTTAGTGCTGCAAGACTTCAAGGATGTCATTTCTCATACAGATACTCGAAAAATAAGTATACGGTAATTTTAGATCCCTCCAATTGAAAAATTTGCAGTGAGCTCCCGTTCTATAATGACTAATTGAACTACGAGAAACGAATATCTGTTGGAATCTGTCGACTTGCATTTTCTTCAATCATACTTCTTATCAAATCAATTAACGTTAGCTATGGAAATTAGATCGGACAGACATGAGTGAGGGTGCGGGTTTCTTGTATTGGCAAAAATTATGTTCAGAAAGCGTAATAAGGTTATCGGAGCACCAACAGCTGTTTCAAAAATGCGCTGGTCTAGCTCGATAAAATACGTCGAAACTCAGACAGACAGACTTGGGAATGAGAAAATCAGGCTTCATAATAGGACAAATAAGTTACGACTATTCGTAAAAATTTAGAAAACTCGAAGCGCTTTCCGTTGAAAACCCAAAGCTATGCCCACTGGTCAGTGAATGCCGAGTCTCCCACACTGTCCTTCTCCCAAGCTTTCTTACGTTCAGCCACTCTGATATTCAGCTGCCGATCTGTCTCTCCGATGTAAACGCTCTACATTCTAACCTATGCACCCCACTCTTCTCATCCTCCGGAACTCGGTCTCAAACAACCCTTTGACAGTAACAGGATTGTAGAACGCAGGCCGAAAGACGAAGGAGCGAAGGGCCCGTCCTGGCTTTCTCGAAAATGAGAGCCTAAACCGCAGCTCTTGGAGTGGGGGTGGGGATGTAGTAGAATCGAGGTACTTCCCAATTAACTTCCTACGAACCATCATGTCTATGTCCAAATGAATGTCGTTAACTCTGGCCAACTGTTTTATGGTCATTAGGAAGTTTGACTCGAAGGAATTTGGGTTAATCTATGGACTAAATTGTTAAACGCCGCGTACCTATTTGTGAATGACAGAACAGAATGGACGACCTGTGGCCTAAAACATCGGTGGGAGTATCTTTTCTATAAATCTTGAACTCGAGGACTCCATCTTTTTCGGAGACAGTCGAGTCCAAGAAGTTTATCGAGGAATCTCCAAGTGAATTTTATGGAAGGATATTGTTTATTATTTTAGATACGTGAGAAACTCCAAGCAGAGATCTCGTCATCTACATATCTGCGCCAGTAGAAGATATTATTCAATGAAGGATGGCCCGAGGAGAAGAGATCACACCTCAGAGATTAGGGAACCTAAAGGGGACCCAATAGGAATACCCACCTACCACTAAATTTACAGAAATTCGGTAATCAACAAATATTCAATAAGTCGAAAAATTCACTCAACTCTACATGAGGAGTGTTGAGGTTCACAAAGAGCTCACCCATCCGCTGCAAAGTGAGAGCCTTAGGGATGTTAGGGAACAGGTTTACGACGTCAAAGGAACAAAGGGTCGAACCCATGGGCAGGAGCTCATTTTTTAGGGGTATCGGCCAGAGAAGAAGAGTTCTTAACAGAGTAAGGAGACTCGAACTCGACGCGCCGACCTAAATATTTGGCGAGTCCGGGCCGCATCGGAACATCTTGCTTATCGACCTTAGGCAAGCCGTAGAGGTAGGGGGGGGGGGGAGCGTTTGGGGTTCGGATTTAGAAGAGCTCTCTTAACGGAGGCCCTCTTCATAATGAACGTACTCTTATTGATGACGCTGCGAACCTCTTTGACGTAGTTCAGAAATTTTTATCCATCCAAAATCGACCCCTACAATTCTTCAATTTTAAGTCAATTTGTACTTCTCTCATAATGTACACTAGTCGATATAGAACCGACCTCAAACCGACGTCGATCTAGAGCACGTCTCCAAATTCTTTTATTGACCTCAAATCGACGTAGAGTTGGAGTCGATGTAGAGTCACTCCTGTAGCATTCCGTCTGTTTGGTGACTTTGCTACTCGCAGATTGAATGTGCAGTCAGATCGATTCTAAAACCCCATCAGATTGTGACCTTGAAAGTGACGTATAATCGAATCGACGTGCATTTGGGGTCGTCGTCGGTCTATCATATCGAGAACCGACTTAATTTCTACCTCAACGATAGGAGCGGTCGATTTTGAGTCGACTTCCAGTCATTTTAGGCCAATTTGCGGTCGATATTTGGTAGAACTAAATTAACTCAAAAGGAACGTCGATGATTTCGGGTCGACGGAGCTAATAATTTGTTTAAATCCCTGCTCTGTAGACGTTTGGAGCTTGACATTTATTTTTCAAGGAAAAAATAAAGATGATCAAATTCAGTACAAGCACTGTTGGACTTGCGTCACGAATTTGCGAGACGAAAATGACGTCACGAGTGTATACCTCATGAATGACATTGACCTACTTTACCCGATGTACCATAACCATGTCGACCGTCGCGTCGATGACGTAAATCGACGATCGATTTTGAGTCGATTTTGTTGGGCGCACATGCTTCGATCTGTTGTCGATGTCGAAATTGAGTCGGTTTAACTAAATTTTTGTCGACCTGAAATTGACTGCTCTGTTGCATCGTTTTCAAATCGACATTGATAATGATGAGTCGACATTTTTTTTGAATATTTTGAAACTTCGATCTGTAGTCGATTTTGAATCACGACTCTCAAAATTTTGGACACTATCGGAATTCTCACGTCGATAAATACGTAAATAGTCAATATTGAAATTCAGTTCTCGTGAAAAAATATAAGCTGGTTGACTTTGAATCGATTTCAGCTAGGTCGATTTGCAGTCGACTAGTGTACGTTATCAACCTGAAATCGAAGCAGCAGAGCTGTCGATTTTGGGTCGACATCAATCTATAACAACGATTCCCAAAATTAAACGAACCCGTTCCTTCAAGTTACGGCTATCCATAATGAAACGTGAAAGACGAATACTCCGACGTGGAGTAAAACATGCAAACCGCAGAAAAATAAAAGACGACGAGCGCTTTCGGTTAAATAACCATCTTCAAGCCTGAAATGAAAGCAACTGACGAACAAAAGAGAAGAACGAGGTATTAAGATCGTCCAAACGAGAAATCACGGTGTGAGTCATAAACCAGTTCGATCAGGCCATCTTCCGGAATGTACGAATTGAGTACAGTGATACCGTCAGTGTTGAGATGACGAATTATCTCTATATTCTCGAGGGCGATACGCTTGCGGTAGGAATTCTCCTTATGGAGGAGCTTTTCGGATCCCTCGCGGAAGCTGTGGCCACTGTTTATTAAGTGATCGGCGAAAGCTGACTCCCCTAAGTATCCCTTCTTCCAAAACTTCAGGTGCTCAGCTACTCTAACTTTCATTTGGCGGCTGGTCTCACCAATATAAAAGCCTCCACAATCCTCACACCCCAACTTATACACTCCTCTCATCGACAAGTATGGGGTCCTTCAGTCTCACAAACAACCTCTTGACTGTGGTAGGGTAAATTTTCGGTTTTATTCCGATTGTAAGGTTACGACTAAGAAACTGGAAAATTATATGAGGGAGAAGTGGATCAGAACAGAGTTGCGAAGATGGTATGGTAAATTTAATATTACGACTAGATTAAACCTTATGGTCCATTCGAGACTCTCCGGCATGCTCCCCCCCCCTTGAGTTTGATTACTTTATGCGGGACGTCAATGAAAGGTGTCGGAAGTTTGAGGCGAATTTGAAGGAGAGGAAAAATAAGAAGCTGTCCTCCCTAATGACGGTTAATGAGGATGTGGTTGAGGAGGGGGTGAGTGACGGTGTTGTCGTTCATAAATTCCATCCCCCCCCTCATAAATAATAGTCAGGTAGTGTTCAATAGTGACGAAACATCCCTCCTTGAGAAAGGTTTGAAATTCAGTCTGCCTCCCCTCAAGAATGATGAAACCTTGGCGAATGTTGTTGCGGATCTTGCGGTTAAGATTGGTCCTGGTTTTAATACCCAGAAAGTCTGTGCCGAATTAGTCCGTAATAACCCCCTCCCTCGCATGAGTAATAAATTGGGAGGAGTGATTCAGGGTTTAAGGAGGAAGATGAAAGAGGGAGATTTGATCGTCACTAAGGCTGACAAGGGCAACGCTGTTGTAGTGATGGATAGATCGGCCTATTCTTCTAAGGTCCATGAAGTCCTACAGCAGTGTGGTGCTAAAGAGAGTGAGGATTTCAGCTTTCCGAAGCACGTCAAAGAAGTTAGGAGTGTCATCAACAGGAGTGAGGCTGTTATCGAAACTCCTGCTTTGAAATAAGCCCTCCTTGTTCCTAACCCCACACCTCCCCTCCTGTACGGGCTGCCTAAAGTGCATAAGAACAATACCCCGATGCGACCCGTTGTTTCTTTCGTCTCCTCTCCTACCTACCTCCTTGCCAAATTCCTTGACCGTTGGTTCAAAAATCGAATTGATTTTCAATCCCCTCATTCGGTCTTGAATTCGGCCTCTTTAACTGACGTCCTCAAGGATGTAAGTCTTCCCCCGGGAACGACCATCTGCTCGTTTGATGTTGTTGGTTTGTTCCCGAATATTCCTAAGAATGCTACTACCCAGCGTATGGGTGAGCTACTCGTTAAAGCCAAGATTCCTCATAATGAGTTTCACGAATTCTTCGATCTTCTAAATACTTGCTGGTCCCCCAACTACTGTAAGTTTGAAGGGAAATTTTTCGAGTTCCCTGACGAAGTAGGGATCCCCATTGGATCACCACTACGCTCTCTCATATCCGAAATTTTCATGTCTAAGTTTGAACTTGACCTCTTTTCCTCGAACCAGGTGTTATACTTAATCATATTCATTATTGGCGCAGGTACGTTGATGACGTTCTATGTACCTGGACTGGTCACCCAGATCTCCTTGGTGAGTTTCTGAGGTATCTCAATTCCTAGTACCCTTCCATCAAATTTACGTTGGAAATAGGGGTATTTTCCATTAACTTTTTGGATTTATCGATCTCTATAATAGACGGTATCCATAAGTTTGGAATTTACAGGAAAGATACTACGACCGATGTTTTAGTCCACGGTGGTTCGTTCGGTCCTGTTGCTCACAAGATGGCTGCTTTTCATAGCCTAGTTCACAGACTGACTCGTATTCCTTTGAGTCAGTCTGCCTTTAAGAAAGAGTTAATCACAATAAACCACCTGGCCAGAGTGAATGGGGTCAATGTCGATGTTGACGTGATGGTTCGGAGGAAAGTTACGAGGAGCCTCCTGGATTCTACCACCTCCCTCCCCCGAGACACGATCCGCGATCGCCGTTTGCGTTGGATCAGTCTCCCTTTCCTGGGGAAGTTCTCCCTGCAATTGGGTCGGGTCCTTCGCCCGTTTGGCTTCAGACCCGCGTTTTACAACCCTACCACAGTCAAGAGGTTGTTTGTGAGACTGAAGGACCCCATACCTGTCGATGAGAGGAGTGGTGTGTTTAAGTTGGAGTGTGAGGATTGTGGAGGCTTTTATATTGGTGAGACCAGCCGCCAAATGAAAGTTAGAGTAGCTGAGCACCTGAAGTCTTGGAAGAAGGGACACTTAGGGGAGTCAGCTTTCGCCGATCACTTAATAAACAGTGGCCACAGCTTCCGCGAGGGATCCGAAAAGCTCCTCCATAAGGAGAATTCCTACCGCAAGCGTATCGCCCTCGAGAATATAGAGATAATTCGTCATCTCAACACTGACGGTATCACTGTACTCAATTCGTACATTCCGGAAGATGGCCTGATCGAACTGGTTTATGACTCACACCGTGATTTCTCGTTTGGACGTTCTTAATACCTCGTTCTTCTCTTTTGTTCGTCAGTTGCTTTCATTTCAGGCTTGAAGCGCTCGTCGTCTTTTATTTTTCTGCGGTTTGCATGTTTTACTCCACGTCGGAGTATTCGTCTTTCACGTTTCAACGGTTCCCAAACTTGTGCGTAAGAGGACCCACAAGACTAATAGCAATTTTTCCTCGACCCACCTCCAAGAAAATAGAAGAAATGAATGAAACCAATTTTGTTAATGGGTGATTCTGAAGTATGAAATACAATACGATGCCCCTCGGGCAGTTCGATAAAAATATTGAGTTGAAAAAAAAAGGTGCACAGGCTAATTTGTATTATTACAATAAATTTTGGGTAATTATTCACTGAGGAATAAGGGTGCAGAAACTGTGGGCTTGTTCTCCAAATTTAGCCATCACAGTTAGCACATCTACTTGAGACGTAGAAAGTTTCAGGCGCAATGGATGTGACAGTTATAAACGGTTCCGGTACTTCGTTTTCAGGCTGACCATGGTTAAAAACCTTATACCTATTTTGTTTTTCAATTCCCCGCACTTATGTATTTGTTGTATTTCATTCTTTTCCCCTCAATAGCCGGGTTTGTCAGAATTTCAGAATTGGTCGCGACCCACAGTTTGGGAACCGCTGATCTATAATAATTTCGAATTCGACGGTGAGTCGATCGTAAAAGAGAGCGGTCGATTCTGAATCAATTTCCAGTGGGGTTGCGGTCGTATGGGCGGAACTAATTCGACTTTTCGTCGACCTAACTAGTCGATTTTTCGTCAAATCACGAACAGTAAGGACTTGAATGAAATCTTCGAGCTACTCTTAGAATGTCGAAAGATTCATAGAAATAGATCGACATTTTTTTCAAGTTCCTGTTCTACGTAGAGGAACAATGCTCATAACTTGTCTAAATCAGGTTAAGGTTATCAGGACTGATGCAAAAGTGAAATTTCTGAACTCCGGGATGCACCCAAATAAGAATGATCGCGGGTCCCTTCCTTACTGAGATTTAGCTCCTTTTGTACAGATTTGGAAAGGTCGTCAACCTTTTCTCTACAGAATTCGAAGACTCGATAATTGGAACCATCCTTGGGAAAATCATCACAAAAAACTCTACGGTTTTTCATAGTATTCTGACAGGGACTAGTCCTGGAAAAACCGTCATCACAGTTTTTTACAATTTTTTGACTCGGACTTGTCCTAGAAAAAACATCATTGGGTGTTTTTTACCGAGATCGTGACGTCATCAGTGCGTCAGTGACCTTGATTTACTTCAGGAACTTCAAAACCGTTCGGCCTCTGGTGCTTTGAAACCTCTATTCTTTAGTCGTCACACGCAGTATTCTTGGCTTGACTTTTGGGACTTGAAAAAATTTCAACTTTCAATACTTCATGAATTTGCTTATAATATGTTAGGCTCAGCTACTTAGTCTGACATATTCCAATGTGTCGTAATCCAGGGCCAGAAAAAGAGAAGGCGGAACGTAGTATTACGTTAGAGGCCTATGTACTAGACTATTCAGGCCAGTGGATCGTATTCAAAAATACTAGGGAAGAGAGAGACAAACAAGCTCAGAGCGGGTGTATCCGTCAGCTAGTTAGTCTCTGGAATGAAGCAAGCATGTGAAATACTGCACTACGTGTCTTTAAAAAAGACATGTTACTTGTAATATTTCTGTACCGAGGTTTTTTTCTCAATAATTACGTCCACATTTAAGGTAATGTTTCTTGTTGTCTGATTGCAGGCCAGGAATCTCTCGGACAAAAACGAATTACTTTTTAAGATATTAGTAATCGGCGAATTAGGCACTGGCAAGACATCTATAATCAAAAGATACGTTCACCA
Organism: Aspidiotus rigidus; assembly: GCA_035079385.1. NCBI lineage: Eukaryota > Metazoa > Arthropoda > Insecta > Hemiptera > Diaspididae > Aspidiotus > Aspidiotus rigidus. Next base: position 4,058,680 of record JAVHKY010000016.1, on the reverse strand, counting down.
ATTTTTCTCTCAGCACTACCGAGCTACGATAGGTGTTGATTTCGCTTTGAAAGTTCTATCATGGGACGACAACACGACTATCAGGCTGCAGTTGTGGGATATTGCAGGTACGTATTATTATTATTATTATTATTATTATTATTATTATTATTATTATTATTATTATTATTATTATTATTATTATTATTATTATTATTATTCAAATTATATTATTTTCTTCCAAGTTTTTGAGCTGTGGCGCCGCCGCGTCGGGTTGACTTCTGTATAGATAAAAGTCTTCTCTCATAATGGGTTTAGCAAAACGTTCTTGATTACTTGAAGCACGTATGTATCACCACATCTTGCTTCGGGAAGCCAACTTGCCTATCCGTTGAAAGACTGAGACTACTAAACAAGAAAGAGGAATACTCCGACGTGGAGTAAAACATGCAAACCGCAGAAAAAATGAAAAGACGACGAGCGCTTTCGGTTAAACAACCATCTTCAAGCCTGAAATGAAAGCAACTGACGAACAAAAGAGAAGAACGAGGTATTAAGATCGTCCAAACGAGAAATCACGGTGTGAGTCATAAACCAGTTCGATCAGGCCATCCTCCGGAATGTACGAATCGAGTACAGTGATACCATCAGTGTTGAGATGACGAATTATCTCTATATTCTCGAGGGCGATACGCTTACGGTAGGAATTCTCCTTATGGAGGAGCTTTTCGGATCCCTCTCGGAAGCTGTGGCCACCGTTTATTAAGTGATCGGTGAAAGCTGACTCCCCCAAGTGTCCCTTCTTCCAAGACTTCAGGTGCTCAGCTACTCGAACTTTCATTTGGCGGCTGGTCTTGCCAATATAAAAGCCTCCACAATCCTCACTCTCCAACTTATACACACCACTCCTCTCATCGACAGGTATGGGGTCCTTCAGTCTCACAAACAACCTCTTGACTGTGGTAGGGTTGTAAAACGCGGGTCTGAAGCCAAACGGGCGAAGGACCGACCCAATTGCTGGGAGAACTTCCCCAAGAAAGGGAGACTGATCCAACGCAAACGGCGATCACGGATCGTGTCTCGGGGGAGGGAGGTGGTGGAATCCAGGAGGCCCCTCGTAACTTTCCTCCGAACCATCACGTCAACATCGACATTGACCCCATTCACTCTGGCCAGTTGTTTTATTGTTATTAACTCTTTCTTGAAGGCAGACTGACTCAAAGGAATACGAGTCAGTCTGTGAACTAGGCTATGAAAAGCAGCCATCTTGTGAGCAACAGGACCGAACGAACCACCGTGGACTAAAACATCGGTCGTAGTATCTTTCCTGTAAATTCCAAACTTATGGATACCGTCTATTATAGAGATCGATAAATCCAAAAAGTTAATGGAAAATACCCCTGTTTCCAACGTAAATTTGATGGATGGGTACCAGGAAATGAGATACCTCAGAAACTCACCAAGGAGATCTGGGTGACCAGTCCAGGTACATAGAACGTCATCAACGTACCTGTGCCAATAATGAATATGATTAAGTAACACCTGGTTCGAGGACAGGAGGTCAAGTTCAAACTTAGACATGAAGATTTCGGATATGAGAGAGCCTAGTGGTGATCCAATGGGGATCCCTACTTCGTCAGGGCTCTCATATTTGGTTTCTTCGTCGGTGTTCAGTGTTGCATTTGAGACCCAAGTTCGTTAAATTCCGGTTTTATTCCGATTGTAAGGTTACGACTAAGAAACTGGAAAATTATATGAGGGAGAAGTGGATCAGAACAGAGTTGCGAAGATGGTATGGTAAATTTAATATCACGACCAGATTAAACCTTATGGCCCATTCGAGACTCTCCGGCATGCTCCTCCCCCTTGAGTTTGATTACTTTATGCGGGACGTCAATGAAAAGTGTCGGAAGTTTGAGGCGAAGTTGAAGGAAAGGAAAAATAAGAAGCTGTCCTCCCTAATGACGGTTAATGAGGAGGTGGTTGAGGAGGGGGTGAGTGATGGTGTTGTCGTTCATAAATTCCATCCCCCCCTCATAAATAATAGTCAGGTAGTGTTCAATAGTGACGAAACATCCCTCCTTGAGCAAGGTTTGAAGTTCAGTATGCCTCCCCTCAAGAATGATGAAACCTTGGCGAATGTTGTTGCGGATCTTGCGGTTAAGATTGGTCCTGGTTTTAATACCCAGAAAGTCTGTGCCGAATTAGTCCGTAATAACCCCCTCCCTCGCATGAGTAATAAATTGGGAGGAGTGATTCAGGGTTTAAGGAGGAAGATGAAAGAGGGAGATTTGATTGTCACTAAGGCTGACAAGGGCAACGCTGTTGTAGTGATGGAGAGATCGGCCTATTCTTCTAAGGTCCATGAAGTCCTACAGCAGTGTGGTGCTAAAGAGAGTGAGGATTTCAGCTTTCCCAAGCACGTCAAAGAAGTAAGATGTGTCATCAACAGGAGTGAGGCTGTTATCAAAACTCCTGCTTTGAAAAAAGCCCTCCTTGTTCCTAACCCCACACCCCCCCCCCTCTTGTACGGGCTGCCTAAAGTGCATAAGAACAATACCCCGATGCGACCCGTTGTTTCTTTCGTCTTCTCTCCTACCTACCTCCTTGCAAAATTCCTTGACCGTTGGTTCAAAAAACGTATTGATTTTGAATCCCCTCATTCGGTCTTGAATTCGGCCTCTTTAACTGACGTCCTCAAGGATGTAAGCCTTCCCCCGGGAACGACCATCTGCTCGTTTGATGTTGTTGGTTTGTTCCTGAATATTCCTAAGGCTGCTACTATCCAGCGTATGGGTGAGCTACTCGTCAAAGCCAACATTCCTCACAATGAGCTTCAGGAATTCTTCGATCTTCTTAATACTTGCTGGTCCCCTAACTACTGTAAATTTGAAGGGAAATTTTTCGAGTTCCCTGACGAAGTAGGGATCCCCATTGGATCACCACTAGGCTCTCTCATATCCGAAATCTTCATGTCTAAGTTTGAACTTGACCTCCTTTCCTCGAACCAGGTGTTACTTAATCATATTCATTATTGGCACAGGTACGTTGATGACGTTCTATGTACCTGGACTGGTCACCCAGATCTCCTTGGTGAGTTCCTGAGGTATCTCAATTCCTGGTACCCATCCATCAAATTTACGTTGGAAATAGGGGTATTTTCCATTAACTTTTTGGATTTATCGATCTCTATAATAGACGGTATCCATAAGTTTGGAATTTACAGGAAAGATACTACGACCGATGTTTTAGTCCACGGTGGTTCGTTCGGTCCTGTTGCTCACAAGATGGCTGCTTTTCATAGCCTAGTTCACAAATCACAATAAAACACCTGGCCAGAGTGAATGGGGTCAATGTCGATGTTGACGTGATGGTTCGGAGGAAAGTTACGAGGGACCTCCTGGATTCCACCACCTCCCTCCCCCGAGACACGATCCGTGATCGCCGTTTGCGTTGGATCAGTCTCCCTTTCTTGGGGAAGTTCTCCCAGCAATTGGGTCGGGTCCTTCGCCCGTTTGGCTTCAGACCCGCGTTTTACAACCCTACCACAGTCAAGAGGTTGTTTGTGAGACTGAAGGACCCCATACCTGTCGATGAGAGGAGTGGTGTGTATAAGTTGGACTGTGAGGATTGTGGAGGCTTTTATATTGGTGAGACCAGCCGCCAAATGAAGAAGGAGAATTCCTACCGTAAGCGTATCGCCCTCGAGAATATAGAGATAATTCGTCATCTCAACACTGACGGTATCACTGTACTCGATTCGTACATTCCGGAGGATGGCCTGATCGAACTGGTTTATGACTCATACCGTGATTTCTCGTTTGGACGATCTTAATACCTCGTTCTTCTCTTTTGTTCGTCAGTTGCTTTCATTTCAGGCTTGAAGATGGTTGTTTAACCGAAAGCGCTCGTCGTCTTTTCATTTTTTCTGCGGTTTGCATATTTTACTCCACGTCGGAGTATTCCTCTTTCTTGTTTATTATGGATAGCCGTAACTTGAAGGAACGGACTCGTTTAACTGAGACTACTCTTGAAAAAACTGTATGATGTCATCAATGATTTTAACTTGATTAGAAGACTTACGAAAGCTAAGAAATACTATAGAGCATCACTACCTCTAAGTGGTTTATTCTGCTCTCCACCGCTACAGTTGTTTCGGCAGTGCATATCACCAGTTTGTCATCCGCACCCGGTGGCAGCTTCATCTACCACAACAGCGGCACAAGAGCCGAGCCCTGCACCATCTCACAAATAACTGGGCGCTTTACTGTATCAGCAGACATCTCTGCTTGGATTTCGTGACAGCTAAGACACATGCTGACCATCCTGAACAAGTATGCGAGCACTTCTGCGTACATGAGGGCTTCCAATATCCTCTCCCATGGAATTGAAATGAGCGCATTTCTTATGTTGAGGCTAACGGCTGCACAAAACTGTCGCGTAACTATTGCTGACATGGCTCTCTTCTTCATCAGCGCGATTCCATCAGCTGATGTACAGCTTCCAGTTTGAAAACACCTAATACTACAGATTATATCTCTTTCCTTCAAATAGCTCTCATCCCTCTCTCCAGGAGTTTCACAACGTTGTCCAGTTGGCTGGCAGACAAGGTGGTTTATCCAATGCTAGCCTGGCTTTTAGCGTACATATACCCACAAGTTTAATAACGAATTAGGAGCCCATCTTCTACGCTACCTTCGTCTCATTCAGTGGATTATGAAGAAGGGCCGTCACAACAACTCTACGAGAAAGAGACAGTCCACACAAGAAGATCACAGATATGTCATTGTATGGTCACAAACCAAAATATTATGATCCTGAAATGTGACTGCAATACTTCTCATAAGTGATTTGTCAGTATCTCAAGTCACGCCTGCGACTCCGCTTCCAACACTGAAACATGTCATTTGTTTTTTGCATAACCACATTTCTCAGTCACGCGGGTAAGATTGCTCTGGTCACATACAGACCCTTTTGTGGCCTCCTTTTGCACCTAAGGTATATTTTACCAATAAAAACAACTTTTTCTGACGATTTCCTCCAGACTGGAGAACCTCATACTCATTCGAACTCAGCATTGACCTATTGTACCCAATCGACAAGCTTACAAAAAGAGAATCAAGGTCGCAGTTTTCCTGTAAAAATAGCAGTAAAGGTCATCCTATATCTTTCGATGATCGTCAATGTATGAATAACAGTTTTTCTGCAACGAATTCGACCTCTAAACTGAATCTACGCACCATCTATGAAACCTAGTCTACAAAAAATAATCCTTTTATCGCACCAATTAAAATTTTATTCCAACTCTATCGAAGGCTTTAGCGTTTTTCGAACACTTTTTGAATAAATTTGTACACTATACAAAAAAAAAAAAAAAAAAAAAAAAACGGTTACGTTCGATTAATTCCTCATTCATCTTCAACAAGAACCACTTAGAAATGTTCGACTATTTTTTTCCCGCTCGTTAAATAAATTATATACTTTTGCAAAATTTTCCGAGTAGTTCGATTTCGGTCCCGTGTTTTAAATGTTACCAATAAAAAAAATCTACAGCGGTAATGCATGCAAGTTATTTCGAATGGATAGATTTTATATTACCTAAGACGAAACTGTAATTTGATAAACTTATTTCCATCGAGAGAACTAAAGACGACCAGTAAGTAACTCAAGGTAGGTACCGCGCTTCTTTGGCGCTGTAAAACTGGTGTACTTCGAGAACGGTTAATTTAATGAATGGACGTCTCTACCCCTTCTCGTGGAGGAAATTCGATAAGCAGCGAGCGACTCGAACTTGTTTTCCCATATTACTAAATTACACCTGTATAAACTATCGAGTTCACTTTTGTACTTGTGTAGCATTACATCAATGAAGAAGAAAAAAAAAAACACGCACATAAAACCCCAGAAAAACTATAAAATTATGCAGTTTATTCCTAGCTCGTACTCGGTGAAAATTAGAAATCTGCGCGAAGGCTATCAACAATCGTGTGTAAGAAATAAATAACGAATGCATAACATTCAGCCGCTTCAACTTTATACTAGGAAGTCAGCGTTATAATTAAAAATAGCTCAGAAAAATCACAACTGTGCCGAAATACCTAGGTATATGAATTAATTATTCATCGGTTCATCACGTCATCACTTATTTTACAGTACAATTTCGTACATATAATGAAACAACTTGTAGACCTATGACTTCATAGAAGGCTTAACATTCGAAACCGAATTTTCTATGGCTTCTATCAGTTCTAATGATTGAAGAAAAACGGCGCCATTCCTTTCTTCCTTTTCTTCCTCTCTCCTTTCGGATTATGAATTCTTTTGAGTTGGCAACCATGATGTCCCGGCGGCGACTTTCAAACTTGTAGAAGTACCGACATACAACAAAGAAGAAGTAAGAAAATGAAGACCTGAATAGAAGCCTGAAATAAGTAAAACCGATAAGAGGGGATAAATTAGAAGCATGTAACTTGCTCTCTTCCGATAACGTCGCCATTGAAGAAGAGGAGCTTCGAGAAAAAGCTTCAAGGGCCATAAATTTTGTTACAGTACTTCGTCACTTCATGCACATCCCAAGGATTTTCTTACGTCCATTCCTGCTCTTTTATTTTTTTTAAGTAGATCTCGTAACAGCATAAAATAAAAAAATTTTCTGGCATAGCCAAATAAATGAAAATCATGTTCCATGTCTTTTATATTTTATCAGTCATTTTGAAATATTTCAGTCTAGGCTTCTACTAGGTCAAGTGTTCGTGAGATATTATTCGTTTACCCCTTTACCTATCTTGGCGTCGTATAAGTCTTCTATGAGAAATACGAGGTAGCGCGAACTCGCTCCGCTCGGTCGCCCCCTGTCTGGCTGTTGTATTGGAATGGTATGTGACAATTCAAGTCTAGGGGACTTAATTTCGACTATCCAGCCTTTATTTATTTAATTATTTAATTATTTAATATTATTTAATATTATTTATTTATTTATTTATTTATTTATTTATTTATTTATTTATTTATTTATTATCAATTCTTGTACTAGGTCAAGTGTTCGTGAGATATTATTCGTTTACCCCTTTACCTATCTTGGCGTCGTATAAGTCTTCTATGAGAAATATTTTGAGGTAATTGTGAGTTTTCTATATTTTGAGGAATCAACTTTCGTGGGGCGAACGAGCGATCTCGCTGTTGTATTGGAATGGTATGAGAAAATTCAAGTCTTTTTTGAGAAATATGAGGTAGCGCGAACGAGCGGATTTAATTATTTATTTATTTAATTATTTAATTATTTAATTATTTAATTAATTATTCATTTATTTATTTATTTATTTATTTATTTATTTATTTATTTAATTAATAATTTAATTAATTAATTTATTTATTCATTTATTAGCGGGGAACCCGCTATCTATTTTGTTAGGAGATTACATCCTCAGAAAACGTCCGCGTCCGCGTCCGCAGGTTAGGTTAGGTTACGGGACTTGGAAGAATTTCGAGTCTCGAGCTATATGATAGGAGGGGGACTTAGAAGAATTTCCATATATGAAAGGAGGGGGACTTAGAAGAATTTCGAGTCTCGAGCTATATATGAAAGGAGGGGGACTTGGAAGAATTTCGAGTCTCGAGCTATATATGATAGGAGGGGGACTTAGAAGAATTTCGAGTCTCGAGCTATAATATATGAAAGGAGGGGGACTTAGAAGAATTTCGAGTCTCGAGCTATATATGATAGGAGGGGGACTTAAAAGAATTTCCATATATGAAAGGAGGGGGACTTCGAAGAATTTCTAGTCTCGAGCTATATATGAAAGGAGGGGGACTTAGAAGAATTTCGAGTCTCGAGCTATATATGAAAGGAGGGGGACTTGGAAGAATTGTGACTTCCGAGCTATATATGATAGAAGGGGGACTTGGAAGAATTTTGTTTCTCGAGCTATATATGATAGGAGGGAATGTAGAATGATAATTTCGATTTGAATTATATGACAAGATTATCAACTCAGTTCCACACCACCTGAGAGGTCGAGTTAAGGAATTGCGGGTTCCCCGCTGCCATTGCAACGTCTGCAATGGCTTCTAATTTTTTTATTTATTACTTTCGTGGGGCGAACGAGCGATCTCGCTGTTGTATTGGAATGTTATGAGACAATTCAAGTCTAGGGGACTTGGAAAAATTTTGACTATCCAGCCATATATGATAGGAAGAGGGACTTGGAAAATTTTCTAATTATTAATTATAATAATTATTCATTTATTTATTTAATTATTTATTTATTTAATTATTTAATTATTTAATTATTTAATTATTTAATTTTTATTGAAATAATTATTTATTATTATTACGCGGGCTGTACTCGCGAATTTCTGAATCACCCACGGGGTGGAGATTTCTCTTGACCAGGGGGGGGGGGGCGGGTGTACTCGCGAGTTTCAAAATCGGGGTCCGGCGAGAGAAAAGACATGGAACATGTCAATATAATATTATATCTCAAATGTATTGCACCCAGCCGAAAGCCGAATGGCCGATTAACGTTTTGACGTCACAAAACCGTCAGCGCTGCGGATAAAATAATAAACTACCGTACCTAGACGAACACAAAATCCTATTTATGATTTACACCGTTACACGTGCTAAAGATTAATCTACGAGTATTTTCCTATGTTGGAAGCCTCTGAAATATTTCCAAATATTCCTCAAACCGTCAATTTGGACTAACCGAACCCTCTGCTTCCATCAAAATACTCTCTACCATTTTCCCGGTGGCTTCCCGATGGGTCCGCCCATTTCTTCCCTCATCGTCGACGTGTTTATGAACAAACTCGAATCTGATCTTCTTAACAGCTCTATTCTTCCTCAACCTCACGTTATCTCTTGTTTTCGTTACCTACGTCGACGACATTCTTTGTGTCTGGAATGGCTCCTCGTCTGATCTCGATTCTCTCCTCTCACATTTCATCCAAACATCCGATTCACTCTCGAAACCGGTGGCCCTTCCATCAATTACTTGGACCTCACCATCTCTCTCCACCTCGAGAATAACCGCCTTTCTCCTCGCTTCTCTATCTTTCGCAAGCCCGCCAGCACCGGAATTCTCATCAATGGCACTTCTTTCCATCATTTTTCTCACAAATTGTTTGCCTTATTCGTTTTCATTCACCGTCTTCTCGCTATTCCTCTCAATAAGGAGAAAACCCACATCAGCGAGCTAGCGCGCCTCAATAATATCTCTATTAATATCGACCAAGCTATATGTCAACCATGCAATCCGTCTATTCCTCCCAACGTAACCATTCTCCTCGTCACCCCCTCTCCTGGGTTCGTCTGCCCTTCCTCGGCTATAACTCCGATGACTCAAATCCCATGGGTACCTCTGTGCTCTTAATCCTCTTCTCACTGTAGGGCACTTATCCTGTCTCAAGAATAAACTTCCCCCCAAAGAGTGCAGTGGAGTTTATTGTGTCAGGTTTACAGCTCCCAATTGTTCTTCTGTCTATATCAACCAAACTGGTCGCACCCTGCGCGAACGTTCCTCCAAACACCGCTCTGCCTTCTGCTATCGCCAATCACTGTATCGTTACTAACCACTCCTTTGATTCTGTCGAATTCAAGGTCCTGTGTAAAGCTACTAAAGGCCGCCTTCTTAACAGACTCGAAGAAGTCGAAATAATGCCGCTGCTCCCCTCTCAGGCGTCTCTCTCCCACCCTTGTCAATTCGTTTATTGCTAATATGTACAATCATGTTTCCATCTAAAAATGATTTCATACTTTCTCCTCCTTCGCTTTTGACATGTTCCATGTCTTTTCTCTCGCCGGACCCCGATTTTGAAACTCGCGAGTACACCCGCCCTCCCCCCCCCCCCGTCAAGAGAAATCTCTACCCCGTGGGTGATTCAGAAATTCGCGAGTACACCCCGCGTAATGATAATAAATAATTATATTAATTAATTAATAAATAATTAAATAATTAAATAATTGAATAATTAAATAAATAAATAATTAAATAATTAAATAATTAAATAATTAAATAATTAAATAAATAAATAATTGAATAATTAATATAATTAATAATTAGAAAATTTTCTAAGTCCCTCTGCGAGTTCGCGCTACCTCATATTTCTCATAGAAGACTTGAATTTTCTCATACCATTCCAATACAACAGCGAGACAGGGGGCGAACGAGCGGAGCGAGTTCGCGCTACCTCATATTTCTCATAGAAGACTTATACGACGCCAAGATAGGTAAAGGGGTAAACGAAATATCTCACGAACACTTGACCTAGTAGAAGAATTAATAATGAATAAATAAATAAATAAATAGATAATATTAAATAATTGAATAATTAAATAATTAAATAAATAAAGGCTGGATAGTCGAAATTTTTCCAAGTCCGCTAGACTTGAATTGTCTCATACCATTCCAATACAACAGCGAGTTCGCGCTACCTCATATTTCTCATAGAAGACTTATACGACGCCAAGATAGGTAAAGGGGTAAACGAATAATATCTCACGAACACTTGACCTAGTAGAAGCCTAGAATGAAATATTTCAAGATGACTGATAAAATATAAAAGACATGGAACATGATTTTCATTTATTTGGCTATGCCAGAAAATTTCTTTCTCTTCCTTTCTTCGCACTCTTATCCATCGTTTGTTTTTTACACGTTTTTGTGTAATCTTCGTGATGATGTGCCGCACAGTCGGTACGAAACACGTGTAGTGCAATTTGAGATAACAATTTTTTCCATTAAAAAATTTTTTCTTACGTTACGTGATCGTAATTTATTTCTACGCTACTAAAAGTACGAGAGATGATAGAGACATTAAAAGATGGAAAAATAATTTTAATTTTAAAAGTGATGGTGAACAACTGATTCATGTCAGTTTATTATCGTATGTACTGAACGTGTGTCTTCTTTGCCCTAAAGAAGACCACAAAGTGGTCGAAACTTCGAATTACATAAAAGTTTTCAGTGTGGGAAAAGCCTATCTGTTCTTTGTTCTTAATCTTACTTTAGGTCAATGAATTTGTTCGGAATAAACCAAAAATAATTATAAAAGCATCATCACTTTTGAAATAATTCAGCGGCTTACGCCATAACTGGTATATTTCGATTTTGTCGAAATGTTGATCCCAGAATTACCGACTTATCTTTATTAATCGCGCCTCATTTTGTAACCTGTTCGGAATGCGTTAATCAATATGTTCTATATTTTTTAAAAATGGAATGTAATATTTCTGTTTGTCGTAGGTCAAGAACGATTCGGAAATATGACTCGTGTATATTACAAGGAAGCGGTCGGTGCTTTCATCGTCTTCGATGTAACCAGAGTCAGCACATTTGAAGCGGTAGTCAAGTGGAAACAAGATTTGGATTCCAAAGTACAACTTCCAGACGGCGGATCTATACCGTGCGTTTTGTTAGCTAATAAAGTAGGTATCAATAATGTTGACGATCGATTATAAAAAACGAGAATTTTCGTAAAAGGTTCTCTACATTGAATTTGAATGAGTCATTAATCGAGAGTCATTTGAGATGCGGATTCTGTCTTCTTCATTTATTCCGTTTCACAAACAAAAATATCTGAGGTTTTACACTTTGCAAGTTCTTTTTTTCTCTTTCCTCCTCCTTGGGCTTCATTTTTAATGTACCTATTTTTACCGGCACCTCAGCCGCCAGCCCATTATTGGAGATTTGCAATTCCGAGTCCGAGTCCTAGCCCCAACACCCACCCTCGACTTGATCCAGAAATCCAAAGTGTTCGAGGCTCTATTAGGCTTAAACTAGTATACTAGGCTTGAACTAGGGGCAGCATGCAACCTAATCCAGAAATCTGCGAGTCCGAAAGGGAAAAACCTCACGGGTTTCTCAAGAGAGTTGAACGAGGGGTGGCACGGAACATGATTTGTGGGGCACGTGGATCTGAAAAATGTTAACGTACCAGATATATGACGTCATCAAATTTTGACGTCACAAGCTCGAACTACTGAGCTATATATAATTGGTGGGGGACTCGGAAATACCTTACGAGGACGTTTTGAATCTTATGGTGCTTGACGCGTTGCATATCTGGCTCATTGAAGGGGTTAAATCAATTTGTCTATAAAGCATTGCATATATATTTACTCGAAGGGGCTATCTTTCAGGCTATATTCACCGACTACCGAAATATATATGATAGGAGGGGGACTTGGAAAACTCACGGGTCCTTTAACGGAGTTAAATGAGGGGTGGCAGGGAACGTGTTTTATGGAGCACGTGGGATCTGAAAAATGTATGACGTCGTTAGATTGTGACGTCATCAAATTGTGAAGTCACAGGCTTGGACTTTGGAGCTATATATGGTAGGAGAAGGACTTTAAAAAAATTGAGGCTTCCTTGACGATGTTGAATGAGGAACGCAGGGAATGTTCTATCGGTCGAATTTGTTTTTATAATGAGATTTATAGGCCTATTGGGGAACCCACTATTAAAAAAACACAATCAATTCGACCTCTAAAGTAGTGTGGATCTGAATTGAGAAAACACCAATTTTTTCAAAATTTCCTATCATATAAAGGAAGAAAGGAACTAAATAAATAAATAAATAAATAAATAAATAAATGGATAAATATATAAACAAGTAAATAAACAGATGAATAAATAAACAAATAAAGAAATAAATAGATAAGTGAATAAATAATAAAATAAGAACGAAGTAAAAACGGCTTTGCTCGCACTATTATAATTATACAAACAAAATTGTAAAAAAAATTGTAAAAAAAGGTTGAAGTTTCAACGTTGGTTTTGATGAAGACGTCTTAGTCTTTTCTTACAAATTTTTTTTTACAATTTTATTTGTATAATTATAATAGTGCGAGCAAAGCCGTTTTTACTAAATAATAAAATAGAATAAATAAATAAATTAATTGATTAAATAAATGTAAGCCGCGCTTCCATCATATATAGCTCAAAAAAGGAAGCAAAATTTTTATAAGTGTATTTTTGCCGGACGTTGGACGGCAAATTGAAAAAAAAAAGAAAAAAGATAGAGCAGTTCCCTGTTAATATTTCGACCTCCAACTTATACTTATATGATAGCAGGGGGACTTGGAAAACTTGTTGACCTCCAAGCTATATAATATGATAGGAGGTCGACCTCTAAACGACCTTGAGGTTGCCGCCGGCGGACAGCGGACGGCGAACATATTTTCTGACCCCCCCCCCGGTAAAACAGGCTCCTTGTTAAAAAATTTATATATCACGTCATCAGATTGTGACGTCACAAGGCTGACCTCTAACGTCATCAAACTGTGATGTCACACGCTCAGCTCCCTAGCTATACCTATATCATAGGATGTCGACCTCGCGAGGTATCATTACGAGTAATAGGAGGATCTTACAAAATTGTCGAGCTTTGTCGGCCGGACGGCGGACGTTTCTCCCGACCCCCTCCCCCCCGATAAAGTTCCCAGTTGAAAAGAGGAGGCTGCACGAATATTGATGATCTCACAAGCTTGATGACATCACACACTGGTCCAGATTAGGAAAATTGCGGTCAAAACCCTGAAGGAAAAGTTATCAAGAAGTTGCCATATTTTTATGTAGGTTTGTTCTTAAGAATATATAGGTGAACAAAATATTACAGTACTTCCACCAGAATAACTTTTGTTTGTACAGTTATTCCTTATTTTTTCAAAAGAATTGGTATAAACTATGAGAAAAATGCTCAATATAGGCATACACTTGAATTCTATATTCTGGCTTCAAAACTGATTTTGTCACCGACTTTTCTTTTTTTTTTTTTTGTTTTTCTTTCATCCTTGAAACCTCTATTTTCGAGTGTAATAATTTCTGAGATTGGAATTTCAATAGTTATCCCAAAAAACACAATTTTCAAGTGACAAGCCCAACTAATTGGAAATAAAGTACGAACTTCATGGACTAGAACTAATAGTTTGCGATATATTGCGTCAATCGAGAATTAGAGCTTGATTCGGTGAAGCATTAGCTTTTAGATAATGGAAACTTTACCAATATGCGCCAGTAGTAGAGTCATAATAATTCATAATTAAATAACACGAGTTTGTAACGAAATTTGTAAAATCAACTTCAAATTTGGATTTAGCAATCCAAAAAAAAAAACAAAAAAAATCTTTTCAGGTTTTTATTTGAAAAATTTATTTCTGGACTGGTGGTCGAGACGTTACAAAAAATATAGAATGACTCTCATTTTCATGAAAAAATGTTTTCTTCTTCAGAAAATTATTTGTCTCGAAAGAAAACATTTTATTTTTTTGTAAAAAATATGTTTGTTGAAATCATACAGTAAAATTACTGTCAAATTTAGATTCAGTGGTTCACAAAATAAAAAAATGATTGTTTCACAGAATTTTACAAAAAAAAAAAAAACATTTGAAAAACATGTTTGTTTCTAGTTTGGTAGCAACTATTTTGCTAAATTAGGATTCAGTGATCCAATACAAAAGTAAAACACATTTTTACAAAAACAAAAAAACAAGTTTTTCCTTTAAAAAACATGTTTTTTTAATGTAAGAAACATGTCTGTTACAGTTCGATAGCAAAATTTCTGCCCAATTTCGAATCAGTGATCCAAAATATGACTAAAATAATCAGAGGTTGAAAGCTAGCTGAAAGCAGAAAGTTTTAAGCCAAAAGCCGGATAATTTTGACTCTAAAAAGCCAAAAATTTTATTTATTTAGCTCTTTTTTTCACTATTCCTTTTCTGCTTTTTCCCCCATTCTCTTTTCATGATCATTCATTTTTTTTTTTTTTTTTTTTTTTTTTCGGAAAAGTTGAAAGTTGAAAGTTCTAAGCCAAAAGCCGGAGAATTTTGACGGGAAAAGCCAAAAGTCAGAAGTCGAAAAATATTTTTTGTTGGGAAGTGAAAAGACAAAAGTTTTTCAGGTTAAAATTGAAAGCTAAAGTCAAAAGCTACACACTGTAATGACGTCACGGAAAAAAATTTGCAAGGAACCTTCGACCTAAACTAGGCCTAGCATCGATACAGTATAGTCAACGTGTAAAATCCATTATATTTAATAAACCGATATAGTCGGTACATAAAATCAATTATATTCGTTTTAGTGATCGATATTATCGGATCATAGGTAGGGACTTGAGAAAATTTGGATTCTGCCACTTTGAGACTTATATCCATGGCCTTCCTTATACTGAATCGATTATATTCGATGTATCGATATGTAAAACGAATTATATTTGATATAATAATATGACTGATGCGATGTGTTAAATCAATATCAATATATCGATGTATCTCAGCCTAACCTAAATTAACTAGGAATGACGTTAACGTAAATTTGCCGGTGACTTCACGATCTGATGACGTCATAGGGACTTCAAAAATTTTCGAGGAACCCCGTCTGTACCTCTATTAGAAATCTGCGAATCCGAGTTGACCCGATTCAAACGTATATCAAGAGATTAAAAATTATCTTAATTTATTTAACTTCCCTAGAATATATTTTTTTAATATTAGGTTTATCCGTATCAGACAGGCGCGGCGAGACCATCGAATATCTGTGCATCTCTTATTCTCTCGAAAATGAATACAAAGAAACATTTTATTTACATAAACTTTTATTTGCTTGTTTCAGTGTGATCAGCCAAAAGAAGGTATAGTCAATAACCATAACAGCATGGATGAGTTCTGTAAGGAACACAAATTCCTCGCGTGGTTTGAAACGTCAGCTAAAGAAAATATTAACATCGACGATGCTGCCTCATGTCTCGTCGCTAAGGTATTACCTGAATCATACAGTTTATTTCAGCGTAGTAGTTTTATTAAACATTGCAAGTACCTGATATATTTTTGGATTCTCTTCTTCGTTCCCATCATATTCACAATATGACTTCCGAGATAGATATTACTAGTTTTCCTTGAGTGTCTCCTTGTAATTTATTGATCTAGAAATTTACGACATGGGTATTAAGAAGGTGATTGCTATGCAGTCGTACTTAAAGTTCGTAGAATTGGAAATGATCCAAGGAAGAAAAAGGGTAGACGAGGACTCAAATTGATTTCTTAGTCTCTTTGGTTGGATGGATTTATTGGTAAAAACTTCACTGAGATTACCTGCGTAAAAAAACTTTCGTTTCTTATCAAGATTTACGTCGAACGATAATATGAAAGTCAATCTTAGGTTGTGATTTCTAGAAAAGAGACCTACGGAATATGTTTCTAATGTAAATTAAGATTTTGAGAATACGCAAAGGGGGAATGAAGTCTTCACAATGAATTCTCCTTGGTACAGAAGAGTCGCGTATAAGAAAGTACTAATAAAAAATGACTTGCAGCTAGTGGTCAAGCTTTTTCTAGTATGTTGAGATAACAGCTCAAATTTTAATTTATTTTCTAGAATATCTCTCTTTCTAAAAAAACCCTCCCTGGGCACCTCCGACGCCTCATATTCGTTTTTTTCCATTTCTCCGTTGAGTTCGAACAACATTATTCCTAGTTTTCTATCTATAGTAGACATGACAATAAATTCCTTCCAACAAGTCGCCTTCATATTCCAAAAAACTGGACATGTTTTCAATAAGTATTTGTGTTAGGTAGGTTTATGAAATAATGAAACTTCAAGGACACTTTTATTTGAATCTCAGCAAAAATTTTCGAAACAAACAGGCAGAAAATCTGTTTTACTTTCGTGTAGGTATCTTTTCGCGAAATTTTATCAGAGTATATCTGTGTCGAATATCGTGGAAAAAATTAATAAACTCGATGGACGTGCGATACGTCTACTTTTTAAAATCAATTTCCGGACCTAAAAAAGCGGTGTTACCATCCTGTTATACTAATGGTAAATAATTGATTTTCTTTGGGCGTCAGCTACCTAACTTTCAATTAAGTAACCGTGTAGTATAACTTTTAAGTACCTACACGAAATTGAAGTTTACTGAATCGAAAGTTTCATTTATTCGATCAAGTTTTGTTTCAATGGTTTATACTTATATTTTCAGATTGTACAAAACGATCAAAAACGAAACGAAGAAAAAGAGATTATTAACGGCAAAACGAATCCGAATTCGTCGATATCTCTCGGTCACGAAAATGTCGGAAAGGACAAAAAAACCTGCGCTTGTTGATGACGAAAATTTCGTTATTATTTTTACTTAATAACTATAGGAGTTTATTACCTATACTTATTTTCTATTTCTATTCTCAACTGTGTTCATCTACTGAACTATATATTATTCGTGATATTGTTTTTCTATTGGATTTTTTTCTTTTTGTTTTCCTCTTTGTAGAAAGAATACCTACGAAAAATTTTCTTAAAAGATTATGTAGAATTTCTTGTTAACGATTCTTTATTCGCGTGCCATTTCGTAAATTTTTTCGTATCATTCTCTCTCCTTTTTTAAATATACGATATTGTATTTTTTCCCTTTCATGATAGACGTGCGCTTTTTTTTTTTCAAAAATAATAATAACGTGCAGCTGTTATGAAAATATTGGGAAAAAATAAGCATTTTAAATTATGATTTTAATATGTATTTCATATACGTAATCTCATGACGTTTATCGTTTCGCTCTAC
The DNA here is from genome assembly GCA_035079385.1 of Aspidiotus rigidus. Classification (NCBI taxonomy): domain Eukaryota; kingdom Metazoa; phylum Arthropoda; class Insecta; order Hemiptera; family Diaspididae; genus Aspidiotus; species Aspidiotus rigidus. Next base: position 4,041,145 of record JAVHKY010000016.1, on the reverse strand, counting down.
CTATTTCATCTGATTCTCTCGCAATTGATCTATTTTACTGAGAAAAATTGCGAATTTTAAAGAAGATAGAAAAAAAAGATTTTTTACAACTTCACCATCAAAAATAAATTATAAGATATTTTCAATATTGAATCGATTGTTGTTTCTTTTTCTTTTTAATATTTGGTAAGAGTTTTCCGTGACCGAATTTTCTTCTGTATTGAGTCCACCGATAGTGTGCTATCACTCAATTATTATAGAATATCGTTCGACTTAAAAAAAATTTGGAACTCCAATAATTAACTTAAACAAAATTGAATTCCTGAAAATGGAATTATGAAATTGTATGCTTCTTAAAAGGATTCACGAATATAAATCCTATTCACAGATAACTCAAGTTACGATGACTGAGTTCTAATAAATGGATTGATAATGTCGCTACACAATTGATGAGAACATTGATTTTAATCTTAAAATCCTAAAAATCATCAGATCTGGGACTAAAATCAGGTATGCCCGATGGTAAGAATTATCACTCGTACAATCATAATAATACGGGTTAAATTATTTCAAATCCTTCTAAAATTTAGAGGAAGTAGAGGAAGATCATCATTTTGTGTGATGAAATTTTAGTGTCTTCGTTATGTAAGGCTAGGTACGTAGCAGTACAGAGCTTCGACTATAGAAGTGAATGTACGTTAGAAAAAGGACAAAGAAGAATTTTCACTCTTGATTGGAAACACTTTACACTGGAGTCCAAAGAAGAATGCTCTGAATCACTGAATTCCTGCTTGTCTAAATTGACTCCGTGTTAATGAAGCCTGCATTTTCTTTTGACGTGTTTTATGTCTTTACTGAATTTCCTACTCAAACTGAACTCTACGAATTTTTGCTCCTTTCCCCATTCCTTTAATAAATTTGGATATTGATTCTTTTTTTTTTTTTTTTTTTTTTTTTTTTTATACACCCTTTATTGTGAAAAAATGAGAATATTGGCTAACATGGCTAATTTTGACATACCGGTAAATAGTCATTCTTCAGCAGATCCTTCAACAAACAATTCTTTTTTTTTTTTTCCTTGAATGAAAATATTCTTTCCAATATTCACGTTTTTGGATGTATGGTAGGATTATTTACTGTTTATTCATTATTTATTTCAACACAACTTGGAGAATTTAATTTTTCCCTTGTATTCAATCTGTCTTCGACTGTTTGCCATTTGCCCAAACTTTACCTAGAAATAAATAGCAAGTAAGTAATTCAATTATATTCGCTTTTCTATATTTATCGCACACAATTAATGTACAATTCAGTGGTGAATAAGAAAGCAGAAGAATTTTCAATAAGAGAGTACACAAGGATATTTGTGCCTTAGATCTTATTTTCCAGATTGTTGATTACAATCACAGCCGAGTTACAATGCTATTGGCGCTCCTACTGGCTAAAAGTACCTGTGACGCTGACCGTATCTGCACATCAACGATCACCAAAAAAAGTATCATTCCTGGAGTTGAAGGATTTCTTTTCCGCTGATCGTGACATTGTACGGTAGCAATAGTTGCACTGTTGCAGCTAGCAGTTTGCAGCCGCATTGCATAATGAACCAAGTTCTGTAAAAGTCAAGCGACATGACAACATTTTGGAGGAAGATAATTCTTGTATTCGTACAATAGACCTCATTTTATAGATTGTTATCATGTCGCTTGACCGGCTTCTAAAGAACTTGGTTCATTATGATTATAATGAATGTTCAATCCACGGTTCAATCTATCATAGTGAAGCTTACACATTCAAATTCAACTCTTTGAAGTACTTACCCATGGCGTCTGTTGAACTTGAATGGTTTGTTCAATTTTCAAATTTTAATAAAATTGTTTGAATACTATAATCACTATACTATTGCGAAGGGCTTCATTGTTGAAATTGGTGGGTACGTATTTCTGAATTCCTCATTACCCTCAGTAACTAGTCGTACATCAGTGTTCAATCATTGTGTACCAAATGTTACTGGTGGACCGTACATATGTCTTATTTGGAGACTATCTTTTATAGAAACGTTGCTGAATTGACACAGAAATGGAATCTCTCATCAAAGTTGTACTCCATAAATTGTACCTCAGATTTCAAATTCAACATCTTGTTGTATTAAAATTCAAGAAAAAGAGAACAGCAGTGTCATTGATGGATTGGACTTAATCAGCGCCTTAGTCTTAGGATTGATAGTGAGTATCTTTGTCGCTTTATAGTTATTTTACCTTGATAGTACTGCACTTATGAAACTTAATTCAACCTGTATGAGAAGACTATCCATCCAGTGTACATAATTATGTGAACGTTCATTGACACTAGCTGAGATTTTATGAAAACAGTGTCACTGAATCTTCAGCGCCATCAAATTCAAGTTTCAACGCAATTACCTACCTAGAAATATCAGCTACTGTTCAAAGTAAAATGATGTGATAAGAAATTGGTGACGTGGGTAAGTTGTAAAAAATAAAATCGGTAGATCTTCAAAAGCTTTCTGCTCCGCTTTTAAATTCATTGTTTAATTATTGTGTAACAATACGTAATTTGTAGTTGTTCAACAGCATACTGTATCTGTTACGTGGGATTCGTGAAATGTCTTTCTTTGTGAGATCAGCAAAAAAATTGCCGATTTTGTGATATGAGCAACGCTGTTGCGGAGTTTTTGAGATATGCAACGAATTTGCAGATAACATAGGTATGAGTACATTGAATTTTTTTTGCCGATTAAGGTGCGTAAAAGGTTCGCGTCAGGTCACAGTTCGTAGCAGTCCACGGTTTGCGCCGTGACAAAAAAATTGATTAAACACTTATAAGTGGGAGAATATAGCCAATTAAAGACTTTAATCCTAGGTCTTAATGTCATTTATGTTCGTGGAATTCTTCGTAGCGATCGGTCCAGTGCTAAACTCAGAAGAGAAAAATAAGAAAAAGTGTACGTGTATGACGCGAACTGTGGATTTCTCATTTTTCAACTTCGGAAATTAATTTCTTTTTTCTTGTCATACTTTTCGGAGGTTTTGTTGGATTCATCGAAAGCTGCAACTCTCTAGATCATGTAAAAAATACTACTTGCGTTCTCTCGTTCACCTGACGTAAGCTACAGTCACGTTTTTGAGAAAAAAATGCTTAAAGTGACGCAAACTGTTGCCGCACTCTACGTAAATTAAGCAGCCCTTTTTTTCTACCGATAGGTTGCCGATTGCATGAATTCAGCAGCATTTAAACTTTTTTTGCTAGGTATAAGTAGAGAGAATGCGATTATATTCCATCGACATTTTTTAGAAGTTCTTGAGTTTAGAGATTTATTCAAGCTCCTGCAATAGTATGAATGCAACCTTCCTTACTTTTCTTAAAATCAATAGGTATCTGTTGCATTTCCGTGCATCAAAAATCACGATATATAATTAGGGTAATATGACATCTCATCTTTTCCCCTAGTTATTTAGTAAAGGAGGAAATAGGAGTTTGAGATTGAATGATGTCATTAACAGTACTTTTGTTAATAACACTTCGAACCTCTTTGACATAGTTATGGAAATTGAACAGGTCATTTTCGGTAGGCTCGCACTGGTGAAACACTTCTTCTACCTGATAATGTAATTTGACTTTTCCATCACGACTATAGCATTCCCTAAACCTGCCTTAGTTCTAGTATAGACCCCTCCTCCCTGAGCTCCTTCCTCAGATCCTTTATCACTTCGGGTCCGAAACCCTCCTCCATAAAGAGAAGTCTTATTTTAAGCGACTTGCTTTGGAAAATATTGAGATAATTCGCCATCTAAACAGCGATAACGTAACTGTACTCAACCGGTACATGACTCACAGTCTCATGACCCGCTAGTTCAATCATAATTTTTGCAGATGTTATTGTTACCGTCTTTCATTTTGTTGAGTCGCTTTTCATCTTTGCTTGAGAATGTTTGTTTAACCAAAAGTACTTGCGACTCGTATAATTTTCTTTGTCTTTTGTAGCTTTCCTGCAGTTTACTCTCTCGAGTATTGTGGAGTGTTGGCTGTCGATTCGGATTCCTCTTACTCATTTCAAGAAATCATCGAAAGTTCGACCTTCAACAAGCTCGACAAATAGAGAGAACCTATAGAATATTTTCAACCACGCGACCATATAACGATCAGGAGGAGAATTTATAATACTTCGATCGGTAAGCTAGGTAAGAAGATTTGCATACAAGGATAGGACTTCAAAAATTTTGATTATTTATATCGATCCATCTACACCAGCTGGAGGACGTGGAAAAATTTTGATCAAACAATTGATTCTAATCGATTTAATATTGAATTCTAAATCAAGAAATATACCCATGAAGTCGTTTTCTTGCCTGCCTCAATTAGGATCGAACAATGTGTGTTTCGAGTTCGTATTTTTCCCCTCTTTTGCGTGCACTACTTCGAAATGTATGTTTGGTAGTCCTCCCGACGGACGCACGGCAAAAAACTTATCCCGAGATTTTGCTCGGAAACTATTTTTAATGCGTGTACCGGTGAATGCCGCTGTGGGAAGAGGAAACCGGTCTTCGTTTTCTCGCGCGTGTTCAGTTACTTACCCTAAAAAGAAAAAAAGAAGAAAATTCGCGCTTTTTCTTCAAAATTTAGCAGTTCAAAAATCTTATCAGTGTTTTATAAACTTGTCACTTTCCCGCGTAGTTTATATCAATATAATGTAGGTAATCTGTACCTAGGTAGGCCTATTCATTGATTGATGCGAGAATAATAAATAACAATGGATAGTCTCGCGAAGAACGTTCAGGGGTCGAGGTAAACCAGTATCACCTATCAGTAACGCATAGTCGTATACGTAATCGATCAGAGAACTCGTGTTTTGTCGAGAGACGAAGATTCGCGCCTTCTAAAGTTAGTTTCGTTCTCAAGTTTAATACCTCTCATATTTTATATTGTGATTAACTTTTTTTTTTTTTTTTTTTGAAATCATCTTTACAGATTGATGAGGAACGATTCTTCCATAAGCATGCTCAGATTTAATTTGCATATGATTTTTCCCGGATAAGTTGTGAATTTGTGCAGTGAAGTGAAGTGAGGTGTCTCTAGTGGAAAGCTCGGACGTGTGTCTTCGAAAAGTATCAGCTTTCATTCCACTCGTTCAGCATCATTTGGATAAAACAGAGGGGTAAGCATTTTTCCTTTCTTCGTAATAATATTTCTCACCTAGTTTCCAAAAATGTGAAAATGTTTCCATGTGAGCCAAATTTTCGTTCGAGAGCTCGAAATACTGAATTAGTTTTGATAAAACAGATCCTCCTTCTCAACCCCTCATCTTTGAATTAGCGTCAATGCTAATAAAGAAGGGAGAACCAAGTCTTCTCAAATTTGGTATTTCAAAAAAAAGTGGATCTCTTGTTCTTTAAGTACTACGGGTCCGATTCTCATTCCTAAAATCTTTCTATTTTCGAAAATTTCTCTCCGTCAGGATTTATACATCAGAGTGAAACCAATAACTGATAGAATGCAATAATAATCGAGTCGGAAAGTGGCATTAAAGTACGAATGAGTGTTTGGAGACTTGGACTTTTCTGCGCATGACTTCGCATTTAATTTTTCAGTTTTCACAGTGAAATAAATGTTGGAAAACTATGGAGGCAGAACTTGTTTTTGGCTGCGTTCTGAGTTTTGATCGAGAAGTGGTGTTGAAAATTTTGGAACCGATTACGCACAATCGTATTTGACATTTTAGATAAGGACAGAAGAACCGTTCGAAATTTGTAATCACCTTTATACCCACTTCATTAGCATATCACTCGAAAAAAATGTTATCGAATAAATTAACCGAGTACCTATAAGATACGGAACAAGTTCTATTTCGTCGTAGGAGACTCGACGTGCGCATAATATCCTGTGGGTTCGGGAAATTTATCTTTCTTTTTCATTTCGAACTATAAGCGGTACTTTTCTTCAACCTCCGAGTGTATGCGCATAATTTCAAAAGTTGTGGCCTTCAAAATGACTGGATTATCGTATAAGTGAGATAACTTTGTATACGAAGCGCGAGAAGTATTTTAATAAAAAACGTGAAGAAAGAGAATGAAAATGTTATAGCTAAAAATAATAATTATGACTTCGTGTGATGCGAACGGGTTCCACATTGGTGTTAGTACTTACAGTGAACCCTAAGGCATCCACATGTACACCATCTATCTTGATAACGAGTATACCTAGACTCTGCCGGTATGCGATTCGTTCTTGACCGACATCCGTATCGCCTGGAATCTAAATTTAATTTTGATCTTCGGGATCATATTATACCGGTCCTCGTGCGTAGTCCTAGCATAGACTCGCTCTCTCGAAATGCACGATCACGTGTACGAGCTCGCAACCTACCTCGATGATCGTCTGTCGAACTTTTAGATTTTTTTTTTCTAAAGTACATAATTACATTTCGCGAGGAAAGGTTTCTCCGTCTGCTTGTTACATCATTTTCCTACACCAAATCAGAACCAAGTTTTACTTTATTTCAAAACAACAGACAAGGGAAAGTACAATAGCGAGTACGAGCTAAAAATATAGCATCTCTAGACATTATGTATTTTACAATCAACTTCGTTTATGTATAAGGTGAGAAAGTGCACTACATACTTAGTTATACAATTGACGAGTTCGTGTCAAAGGCGTGATGCGAATTCTTCGAGTGCATTAATGAAATTAACAATCGGAACACAGGGAGGAGGAGGTTTTTGCCGAATACCTCGTGTATCTCGTAACTAGAACGAAATCCGGTTTCATAGTAAGATCTTTTAGGGTACCTGAAGAATTACAAATTTTTATTATCACGATTACAGTCAAGGGCATGAAGATGAATGCGGCGGTGATCATCTGCACGATCGACTATCCTCAAATTATCTTTCTTAGGCCTCTTTCTAATTTTGCGACACAACATCGCTATACCGCTATAGGATATAAAAAAAAATTACGAAACTGATCCTTGCAAATTCTTCGTTGACTTATGGCACTGCTTCCACCCTTCCTCTTCATAATAAAGGAAAATTTCTTTCATAGTTCGCCTTTTCCAACCAAGACCCTCTAGAAGAAGTGTGTGCTGCAAAGCATCTGAAGACCTATCAAGTAAAGTTAAACCCAAAATATAGCGGTCATTGCACCCTCTGTATTTTTTGTGAGTCCTTTCTCTCGAAGGATTTGAACCTAATAACACTAATGTGTTCTATAGTCCATGAGCCTTATAAAAATGCGGTACTACTCGGAGGGACACAGCGATACTTTGAGATATGTTAGTAGAGGTGATGCTTGATATAAAAAACGATGATAGACATCTGAGAAGAGCAGCTTTCCAAAATGGCGGATCGGTCTTCTGGTAAGAGGCGAATAACTCATATTGTGTGGGTCAAATTTTTTATTTTTCTTTTTCAATAAGAGAAAATAAGGGCCTGAATAACATATCCAACTTCTCGTCCCTCACATCCTAATAAATTTTCGGTGGCACGTTCTAGCTCCCTAAAATCAATGTTTTGCAAATATCTTGAAAAATTGGGTATCAATCATGAAAAGTTTCAGATAAAACATGTTCCTCGTGAAATTTGACATAGAAAATACCATTCAAACTTCGGTATGCGTCCAATTATCAGCTTAAAAAGTTCGTCAAAAGTTGAGAACTTTGTGAAAAAGTCAATTTTTCAGCAATAAATATCTAGAAAATCAAACACAAATGAAATAAAATTTCAAACAAAAACTTTTTATTGAAATATTTTAACTGCTAAATAGATTGCCTAAACTTTCTTCCGAAGTTTGTCGGAAGTTCTGAACTTTTGGAAGGAAATCGATTGTTGTCAAATATTACAAAAAAATAAGCTAGGCCTATTCTAATACAAATAGAAGGAGTTCCAAACAAAAAATATTTTTCATGAATTTTACTTCATCACGGACCATTTGAACTTTATTGTCAGTCTAGTTATAATCTTGAAAAGCTACTAAAAGTTGTGAGCATCCGAAAAAATCGATTCATAGTAAGTAAAAATTTTGGAGAACTGAGATTCAATAAGAAAAACTTTCAAACAAAAAATGTTCCTTTTGCAATTGTCTGTAAAATAGACTACTTAAACTTCCTTTTAAAAATTGTCGGAAGTTCTGTCGAGCGTTTGGAAGGAAAGTGATTGTTTCCAAATATCCTCCAAACTAGAGCTTTAATGAGGAAAAGTTTCAACCCAAAAGTGATTCTCACAAAATTCACTAGGTACATCTTTATTGTAAAGCTAATGGTCATCATAAAAAGTCTATTGTGAGCTTCAACATCGAAAAAAAATCTGTAGGAATCACATTGAATACTTTTATTTATTTATTTAAAGTATTCTTATTGGTAAGTGATGCCGATAACAGTTCAGTGGCCTAGTTGCAGTCAGAGGAATAAAATCTTGATGAGGAATTGTACCTAATTTGCCGTTTGCCGACATGCGCGTTGATGTTGCTGTGCTTTGAACAAAATTAAAATAATATTCAAGCTGTTCATCCGCACATGGCGCTGCAATCTCTTAAAACCACACAAAATAGATTTTTGAATATCTGCTAATTATTTTGAATTATTTATTCTAGAACACAATGTAAAATATAAAATATTTAAAAAAAATAATCCGGTGTTGCTCATGAAGTTGATTGAATTGAGTTTATCATAACTGAACTAAAAAGAAAAACACAAGAGTTTGAGTTGAAAAACTCTGTTTAAGTTACTAAATAAAATATTAAATAATTTTATAATTAGCAACATCCCCGTATCCTACAGACTCTTATAAACTTACGCTTCCTCATGAGTGATACAATCACTTAGTTATTCAGTTTTCCTTTATATTAGGAACAAACAGCCTAGCTACTATTGCCTTTTATATAAGTGAATACTATATTGCTGCTGTAAGATTTTACATATGAATGTTCGATTACAAATGATTTAATATTTTGTTTGGTAACTATAGAGTTTTTTTATTCAAACTCTTGTTTTTTCTTTTTAGTTCACTTACGATAAAGTCAATTCAATCAACTTCATGAGCAACAGCTGAGTGTTTTTTTTTTTTTTTTAATATTTAATTTGAATTATTTTTAGCTAAAAATATGTATGATGCAAACGGTGTGTCCCAAAATATTTTTTTGTTAATAAATTATAATAATTGGACTGATAAAAAGAAGGAAACGCTCAATTGGTCCAAAAAGTAACTGCATTATCAAAAAAAAAAAAAGGCTCCAAGTGGTATGGGAAGCGAGATACAAAGGTACCAGATAGAAAAAAGAAAGAAAGAAAGATCCGCGGTCAAACACATATCAAGTGATGTCAACACCGGAAAAACTTGTGATCTTCAAGTATGGATGAAAAAGTGACAAAAGTGACTATTTTCATTAAAAAGGGCCTGAAAATGACTGAAGCCTAAAAAAGTGACCAAGTTACTCAAAAGTGACAAACTGGACACTTAATAATAATCAATTTCGTTCCAGGCATTTTTTATAACAAATTTCACGAGGAATATTCTTTATCTGTAACTTTTAATGATTGATGCCTAATTTTTCAAGATATTTGCAAAACATTGATTTTTGGGAGCTAGGAAGTTGGATGTGTTATTCGGGGCCTTATTTTCTTTTATTTAAAAAAAGAAAAGTAGAAAATTTGACCCATACAATATGAGTTATTCGCCTTTTACCAGAAGACCGATCCGCCATTTTGAAATTGGCCGCCATTTTGGAAAGCTGCTCTTCTCACGAGTCGGTATTTCACGCCACATTGGGAGGGAAGTTGATTCCGCGAGTCTTTGAAGTTCTTCCTTTCGCACGCTCGCATTGCGCGGTATTGCGTCTTGTATTCATGCTTTGGACTGTGGGTCCTTGGGTCTGTATGGACTCTGAATTTATTTTCCAAAATGTTTTACTTGAAAAAAGACGGAGTACAAGAATATTTTTGGACTTGAAAATTTTTTTCAAGATATTTTACTCTAAAAAACGACCGACGTACCAAAATATGTTTGGAGTTCGAAAATCAAAAATTCATTGAAATATCCTACTTGAGAAAACGACCAAGTCCGAGAATATTATTGGACTTCGAATATTTTTGAAGGTAATTCACTTGAAAAAAAGACAAAGTACCAGAATATTATTGCACTGACAATATTTTCCTGGATGATTATTTACTCAAAAAAACAACAGAGTCCGAGATTAATACTGGACTTGAAATAGGTTTTGAGGTATGTGTATTTAACTCGAGAAAACGACAAAGTACAAGAGTATTTTTGGACTTGGAAAATTCTTTTGGTATTTTACTTGAAGGAAACAACAATTTTTTGAAGTATTTTACTTAAAAAAAGGACAAAGTACCAGAATATTATCAGACTTGAAATATTTTCCTGAATGATTTACTCAAAAAAACGACCGAGTCCGAGATTAATACTGGACTTGGAATATTTTTCGAGATATTTTACTCGAGGAAACGACAGAGTAAAAGATTTTTTTGGACTTGGGATATTTTCCTGGATAATTCACTCAAAAAAGAACTGAGTTTGAGAATAATTTCGTACTTGGAATATTTTTTAAAATATTTTCTTCCAAGAACAAGAACATTTTGGATTCGGAAAACTGTTTTGAGATGTTTTACTTGAAAAAGCAATCAGTTATATCTCAGAAAATATTGTAAGTCGAAAAATGATCCAAAACTTTATTTTTTTGAGAGAGATCACGAGAAATATTCCAAGCCCAAAAATATATTCTGGTACTTTCTTGTTTTTGTCATTTTCTCGCGTAAAATATCTCGAAAAATATTCCGAGTCTAATATTATTCTTGGACTTCGTCACTTTTCAAGTAGAATATCCTGGAAAATATTCTCTACTTTGTTGTTTTTCTAAGTCAAATACCTTGAAACTAGAAAAATTTTCCAAGTCCAAAAATATTGATGTACTTCGTCATCGATTTCTCGAGTCAAATACCTCAAAAAATATTCCAAGTCCAGTATTAATCTCGGACTCCGTCGTTTTTTTGAGTAAATCGTCCAGGAAAATATCATGTCCAATAATATTCTAGTACTTTGTCTTTTTTTCAAGTAAATTACCTTGAAGAATATTCGAAGTCCAATAATATTCTCGGACTTGATCGTTTTTTCATGTAGAATCTAATATACTAAAAAGCTAAATGACCCTTTGCCTCTCATTCCTGATTTGCCCGATACAATTTAGCTAAAAAATAGCTAACGCGTGTATTCTATTACTATATATATGAATTGCCTAGCAAATTATAAGAAAAAATATTCGTGAAATTCTAATGACGTCACAGCGACTGAAGGTTAACAGGCAAAATAGAAAATAGAAAATTAATAATTATTGGTTATTTAAGTGCAACGATTCATTATCACAAACGTGCGTGTAAAAGTTCTCCATTTTATAATACTAAAAACTGTGCCCTTTTCCTCACCGCGATTCATACCTAATTTACCCGATACAATTTAGCTAAAAAATAGCTAAAACCGAATATTATACGTGCATTCTATTATTACTGTATATAGATATAAGAGTAAAATGAATTACCTAGCAAATTTGAAGGAAGAAAAAAAAAAAACAATTCAATTCTACATCGAGCATAAAATTTATCTATCTGCGTAAAATGAATTGCCTAGCAAAATAAAACGTAACAACGATTCAACCTTACATCGATTACCTCGCCTCTTTAAACAACCTCACCTCAGGTTAGATGTCCAAAGTCTCGATAAAAGGTGGCTAACTTTCTTGGACGTGAGATAAGAAAAATGAATTCGACAAAAAGTTTTAATGATGTCACAATGTCCATATAATTATAATGATAATATAAGTATCTAATGAAGGAGAGCCAACAGGTAAAATAGAAAATAGTAGTCATGAGAATCCCTTATCAGTGTCAATTTTTTGAATAAAAATCACTTCAATTGTAAGAAGTAGAAGAAGAAAAGCGATTAAAATATTTGTAAAATGGTATTATGGTTGTATTCTGAAAATAAGAATAACTGGAGTGGAGTGAGAAACAAACGAAAAGAACGTGAGGATAGGGAAGATGATTGGAAGAAGAGGTAGCAATTGAGTCAGATGGTGGTACTCAAATTTTAAGGCAGGAGAAAGAAAATGGATATGTATAAGTTGGAGTAATTAAGTACCATAGGTAGTTGCGGGAGTTGGAAACCGTGTTGGGAATGATTACATGGGACAGAGGATGAGACTGAGATTATATTGTGGGAAGTACGTTGATTTTGGAGAGTAGGACAGGAAAAAAGATGATAGATTGTCAGATTATCTGCATAATAAGATTTACATGAAGGTAGAGCATGGAAACCCAGGAGGAGATGAGAATGTTCAAGTTGAGAGTGACCAATTCTATATCGAGCGAAAATAACCTCTTTATGGTGGGAATTTCTGTTTGCTGAAGACTGAGGATAGGTTAACTTTTAAAGACTCCAAGTTTGTTGCAGGGTTGTTTTTTTATGTGAGTGATACAAGAATTAAGCTAGGATTAAGAAATAATGAAAGTTTTTATGGTCGTAAGTACGTAGTTACAAGGTGGGGTCCTTAATTTTGGGTGAAAAAGTGCAGTTTTTAGGCGCGCAATCAGTTTGATCATATTGAGGGCAACCGATGTGAACTGAGAATCAAATAAAAGATACGTTTTGTACAGATGAGCGTAGAAAAGTGTGAGCTTAAACCTAATCAGAATTCCAACTATAGACACATCATGTGAGAAATTGAGGAGGATGTATTCAGGAAAAGTAGGGGGTACAATTCTAAGAAAAGGGCACAATGAAAGTTGAAAAAGAATATTATCATAAATAATATCAACAAGTATGAAGAGTTTCGGAAAACCCTGAAGAATGGAATAAAGTAGCGCATAAAACATACCTCAGTTCCCTAGAAGAAGGCTTCAGACGAAATCCATCACATACCTAATTTACCCGATACAATTAAGCTAAAAAATAGCTAAAGCCTAATATTATAACGGTAACGACCTTCTCTTTGCACTTCGTACCTCATTTTATCCGATACAATTTAGCACTTTGCAAATTGAAGGATAATTAATTTGGCAAAAAGTTCTAATGACGTCCAAATGTCCACATGATGATGGAAAGTATCTAATGAAGGAGAGCTAATAGGCAAAATAGAAAATAGTAGTCACCAAAATATGATGATCCCTTATTAATATCAACTTTTTGAATCAAAAATCACTTCCATTGTAAGAAGTAGAAGAAGAAAAGCAACTGAAATATTTGGAAAATGGAACTGACTAACACAGGTAGTTGCGAGAGCTGGAAACTGTGTTGGAAATGATTACACAGGTCAGAGGATAATTGAGAAAATACTTCGTAGGAAGTATGTTGATTTTGAAGAGTAGAACAGGAAAAAAGGTGATAGATTCTCAGATTATCTGTATAATAAGATAGTAAGGATTGTAATGAAGCTTCCAATCAGATTTCTAGGATTCAACCAAAAGAAGTTCAATTGAAGGCTGTAATAGAAAACAATCACATGTTTAATAAAGTTGAATAAGGAATTCCCACATCCTCTTCTATGGGACGGATTGGTTTTGATATTGAGAATTGAATTCAAAATTGGAGGGGTTCCAAAAAGAGGAATTAGATTTGATAAAATGTTGAAAATTAAGCTAACTATAGCAAAAGGGACTCGGAAAAATTGAGACATTTGAGCTCCATTGTGATAGATAAGGGATAGGAAAAATTTTCAATATCAAAGGAGTCAGATTTGAAAAGATTTTTAATATTGGGAATTGAGCTATATATGACAGGAGAGGAACTTGTAAAAAATTGAACCATCAGAGGAGTTGAAATTGAAAACGCATTTTGTACATCGACCTTTGCAATTATGACAAGTGGACAACTTTAAAAACTGTCGACTTCCAAGCTACAAATATAATTTTTAAGAGAGGAACATGGAAGAATTTCAACTTCCAAGATATATATGACAGGAAAAGGACTTGGAAAAATATCAACCATTGTTCTAGGTAAATGATGGCGAGACACCAAAATTTTCAAAAATCCCTCCCCCTATGGAATAGGTTTCCTATTGAACCGAAATTTAGGTTAAGTAGTTGACATCATAAAAAACTGGAAATGCTCTTAACATCATCAGGATTTAACAGAAGAATCCCTAGAGAATAGTGAATTACAAAAATCAGGACTCGATGTCAAGAATAACTGTTAGTTGGAGGTGGGTGGACTCGAAGGAATAAATTGAAGGCCTTGAGAAATTTTTTTCTAATTAAGGTAAATGAAGGAAGGGATTTTCAAAGTCTCAACTAAATCAACTCGAAAATAGGAGGAGTTACATTATGGAAGAGTGTGATACTGAGGCAGAGAACAATTTGGAAGACTCAGGAAACGATAAAGAAAGAAAAAAAAAAAAAAGGTTGTATGGAAGAACAAGTAAAGAATGAAAGAGTGCAAAATTGAATGAAATTAAGAAAGAAGAAAAGCTTGAAAAGAAAACTAAGCAGATTGAATTGAACTATGGGCCAAAAAAAAGTTGTCTGGAGAATTTCTACTTTTTTTTTTAACAGGGAACCTGTTTTATGGGGGGCTATTTGAGAAATCTGCCGTGCGCCGTCCGCCGTCCGCCGTCCGCCGTCCGCCGTCCGCCGTGCGCCGTCCAGCGAAAAACTTAGAAAAATTTCGACTCTCGAGCTATATATGATAGGAGGGGGACTTAGAAAAATTTCGATCTCGAGCCATATATGATAGGAGAGGGACTTAGAAAAATTTCGACTCTCGAGCTATATATGATAGGAGGGGGACTTAGAAAAATTTCGACTCTCGAGCCATATATGATAGGAGGGGGACTTAGAAAAATTTCGACTCTCGAGCCATATATGATAGGAGAGGGACTTAGAAAAATTTTGACTCTCGAGCTATATATGATAGAAGGGGGACTTAGAAAAAATTTCGAATCTCGAGCTATAGATGATAGGAGGGGAACTTAGAAAAATTTCGACTCTCGAGCTATATATGATAGGAGGGGGACTTAGAAAAATTTCGACTCTCGAGCCATATATGATAGGAGGGGGACTTAGAAAAATTTCGATCTCGAGCCATATATGATAGGAGAGGGACTTAGAAAAATTTCGACTCTCGAGCTATATATGATAGGAGGGGGACTTAGAAAAATTTCGATCTCGAGCCATATATGATAGGAGAGGGACTTAGAAAAATTTCGACTCTCGAGCCATATATGATAGGAGGGGGACTTAGAAAAATTTCGACTCTCGAGCCATATATGATAGGAGAGGGACTTAGAAAAATTTTGACTCTCGAGCTATATATGATAGAAGGGGGACTTAGAAAAAATTTCGAATCTCGAGCTATAGATGATAGGAGGGGAACTTAGAAAAATTTCGACTCTCGAGCTATATATGATAGAAGGGGGGACTTAGAAAAAATTCGACTCTCGCGCCATATGTGATAGGAGAGGGACTTAGAAAAATTTCGACGCTCGAGCTATATATGATAGGAGGGGTTCTTCAAATCTAGGCTTCTTTGAATTTTCAATACCAAATCTCATTCGAATCATAAAACAGGTTCCCTGCGTTCCTCGTTTAACTTCGTTAAGGAAGCCGTCATTTTTTTTCAATATCCAAAGTAGAAATATCTAGATAATTTACCGAGATTTTTAAAAATTATTCCTGTTTATATAGCGCTCTCGAATAAGATAAAAATGAAAAAACAAAAAACTAAGAGGCGCGCCGTAGGCGCGCCGGACTTGCTAGTATCTCAAAGAATTTTTGAAGTCCAAACATATTTTGGTACTTCGGTTGAGTAAAATATTTCGAAAAAAATTTTCAAGTCCAAAAATATTCTTGTACTTCGTCTTTTTTCGAGTAAAACATTTTGGAAAATTTAATATTCAAAGTCCATACAGGCCCAAGGACCCACAGTCCAAAGCATGAATACAAGACGCAATACCGCGCAATGCGAGCGTGCGAAAGCAAGAACTTCAAAGACTCGCGGAATCAACTTCCCTCCCAATGTGGCGTGAAATACCGACTCGTGCTCTTCTCAAGATGTCTATCATCGTTTTTTATGTCAACTATCACCCCTACTAACATATCCCAAAGTGACGCTTTGTCCCCCCACGTTGTACCAAAAACCACTATTTTCTATTATGGCCCATGGACTATAATAAGTGAATCATAATTCAAATTCAGTTTGTTATCGTGAATCACTTCGACAACACGTTTTGACTGCGATACCTTGTTACGTGGTTTATGTTTATTTTGTTCTATTCTTTTTTTCGTTACACGTTAAAACCAGTGCATTATCGAATTCCCCAGTAGTTTTTTCTCATATAAATGATATGGGTACCACTTCGGATGGTGCAGTAACAATAGAGAAGAACTCAGTTCCTATGCTATCTAACGACGTGGATGATGATACTTCATTGATTATGCTTGAAGAAAATATTGACGAAGATTCAAAACAATGTGGTTTCCAACAGCCGCGTTATCACAAGAAACGTAAGATCAATTCTAATACGACTTCACCAAATGACAGCCCTCTTGGTGCAACAAAACTCTCACATACTACTTCCCGGACTGGAAAAATTGCACAGGTCGCCTACAATCGCAATACTGGCCGATTTGACCTACTAAGACAACTAAATGATGAACAGGATAGGTCTTCACACCAGTACGAGTCTCAAACCCAGCAATCTGGCTCGCAATCAAAGCAGAAGAAATTTGAAATTCCGCCTATTGTGCTACATCGCATCACAGATATCAACAAGCTGAAAAGTGTTATAAATAAGAAGATAACATCAAATGATTACGTTGTTGCTTTAGGTAGGAACAATACTGTTCGTATCAAGCCTACAACAATGGAAAAATATAAAATGATTATTGATGTGCTGAAAGATGAAAACTTGGCTGGCTACACCTTCACACCTAAATCTGAAGTTCCTTTTCGTGTCGTCATCAAAGGAATACACCCATCAACAGAAATAAGTGATATTGAGAAAGAGATCACTGAGGCTGGTCACCAAATACACGGACTTATTGTTGCCGCTCGATATCGCGGACCGAAAGATAAGCTACTACCCGTTCACTTTGTATCGCTAAAGAAAGCCACTAATAACGCCAGTATTTATGATATTCATCACTTGTGCAATCACATTGTGAAAATAGAACCCCCTCGTAAAGTCAATCAAATGATCCAGTGCCAACGATGCCAAGCCTACGGACATTCCAAAGGGAACTGTTTTGAAAAACCAGCTTGCGTTAAGTGCAGTGGCCCACATCTTACTACCGAATGTACAAAAGGTAAAAACTTGCCAAAAGAAGAGCTATGTTGTGCTCTGTGTGGTGATAAACATCCTGCCAACTACCGCGGATGCAGTGTATACAAAGATATCATTGAACGACGTAAGAAAGCACAAAATACATCCAATGCTCGTTCTACTAGATATCACAAAAACATACAGCTGAAACCCCAAACAGAGTTTCCCCCCCTACCACTGAATCCCATCCCTACTCTTGCTCAAGCAAGGAATGAGACTAGTCAAGGAAGAACCTACTCTCAGATTACCAGCAGGTGTACCTTGGACAAAGGAGATCCCAATGATCAATACAGCGTCTTGAAAAACTTCATTGCGCAGCAAACATCCCTATTCCAACAAGTACTCACACACTTAACAATGCTCACTACAGCTATCAATAAACTAGTCGAAAAGATTGGATTATGAGTCAATCATTATGCATAATGACATGGAACGCCAATGGTGCCCAACTACACAAGCATGAAATTGAGCTATTGTTAAAGAATAACAACGTTGATGTACTGTTGCTATCAGAGACCCATCTAACTGAAGACTCAAAAATCTATTTTAAGAATTACCTATGCTATCAAGCACACCATCCTACAGGACGAGCCAGAGGGGGTGCTGCTGTGGTAATAAGAAGTAATATTCGCCACTACTCGCTAAAGCCATTGATTGATACAGTCATACAGGCAGCTTTTGTGATAATTGAGGATTCCACTGGTGGTAAAATTACCATAGGCGCTGTTTACCTTCCTCCAAATGAATTTGTAAGCAAAGAAGCATACACCAACCTGGTCACCCAAATGAGAGGATCCTGGGTGCTAGGCGGAGACTGGAACGCTAAACATACCTCTTGGGGATCAAGAATTACCACGCCAAGAGGAAAAGCTCTGGAGAAAGTACTCCAGGAGACTCACTGCCAGTTTATTGTTGCTCCTGAACATACTTACTGGCCAACAGATGCGGCAAAATTGCCAGATACACTCGACTTCTTTGTTTTGCATGAAATGAAAAATCAATACTGTAACATAGCTACGTGCCACGAAGTTGGCGGAAATCATCTCCCATTAATATTGCAGATCAGTGAAATTCCATTTGAAGAAAAAACTCCAGCTGGCCTCACAAATACTCTAACGGATTGGCCTGCATTTAGAATATGGATTGAGAACAACATCAAGATGAACCTACGTATGAAAGAAGGCTACGAGATAGACGACGCGGTGGAAAAAATAACAACACTAATCCAGAAAGCAG
Source organism: Aspidiotus rigidus (assembly GCA_035079385.1). Taxonomy (NCBI): domain Eukaryota; kingdom Metazoa; phylum Arthropoda; class Insecta; order Hemiptera; family Diaspididae; genus Aspidiotus; species Aspidiotus rigidus. The sequence goes on along the minus strand of JAVHKY010000016.1, from coordinate 4,022,599 downwards.
CACGCCTTGCTACTCCTACCACAAAACATTATCCAAACTCACTCAACTTCCCCAGCACTATTATTAAGAAAATCAAAGAAAAACGAAGAATGCGCAAACTGTGGCAAGGAACGCGGTTTCCAAATCATAAAAAACTATTGAATAAGATAACAAGGGAGTTGAAGCAACTCATTGCAGAATACAAAGAAAATCTCCTATCTCGATACCTGGAAGAGCTCTCACCCAATGATCCCGGGAAAAAATCTTTATGGAATGTAACAAAGTACTTGAAAAAAGGAGGAACGGCTGTGCTTCCAATTAAAAATAGCACGGGTGAGTGGGCTAGATCCAGCGCAGAACAAGCCGAAGTCTTTGCTGATTACTTCTACAATAGCTTCTCGCAAAACCCTACCGCTGATTATAGTTTTGAACAGGAGGTCAATGAAAACATCTTAACACCAGTCAAACTGAAAACCCCAATCATTCCTGTTACCATTGGCGAAGTCCAAAATATCATCAAAAGACTGGGAAAGCGCAAAGCACCAGGCTATGATATGTTGACAGGAGAAATCATCAAAAATCTTCCACCCAAGGCTATTCAGTTACTCACCGCAGTGTTCAATCGCATTCTGCATACAGGATGGTACCCATCTCAATGGAAGTACGCTACTATCATTGCTATCTTGAAGCCAAATAAACCATCAGAAGTGGCCTCATCCTATCGACCTACCAGCTTGCTCCCTGTATTAAGTAAGGTATGCGAAAGGCTAATATTAACTCGATTAAGACCCATATTTGACGAATATGAAAGTATACCACACCACCAGTTTGGCTTCAAATTGCGTCACTCTTCAGTTGATCAACTACACCGACTTACTGACAACATTACGCAAGCACTCGAGCGTAAGGAATATTGTTGCTCTATATTCATAGATGTACAAGCTGCCTTTGACAGAGTCTGGCTAAACGGGCTCTTGTACAAGTTAAAACAAATTTTGCCAGAGTATTTGTTCAAATTGATGAACAGCTATCTAAACGATCGATACTTGCAAGTTAGAGTTGGACAAACTAACTCTGGGTTCAGGGCTGTCAGAGCGGGAGTGCCGCAGGGTAGTGTCCTTGGGCCAACGTTATATTCAATATACACAGCGGACATACCTGAGCCACCTCAGACCACATTGTGTACTTTTGCCGATGACACTGCCTACCTAGCGGCAAGCGCTGACCCCATTGCCGCTGCAGACGCTCTTCAAAGCTCAGTCAGTGTCTTAGAAGAATGGCTTAATCAATGGAAGATTAAAGCAAATACTCAAAAAACACTTTATGTTGTCTTCACATTGAATAAACAAAATCCGCCGCCAATCGTATTCCAAGGAGAAGTAATAACACCCTCCGACTCTGCAAAATATCTTGGCGTAAACCTCAACCCAAAATTAACTTGGCGCACCCATATCAATAAGAAACTTATTGAATTAAAAGTCAAGCGATCTAAAATGTACTGGCTACTAAATAGAAACTCTACTCTCAAATTCGAAAATAAGTTACTTCTATATAACACAATACTCAAGCCAGTGTGGATGTATGGAGCCCAAATATGGGGACAAGCTCGGCCTACTACCATTCGCAAGATTCAAATATTCCAAAATGAAGTGCTACGGTTAATCACTGGTGCGCCACTCTACACTACGATTGAACAATTACATTCTTACGCAGAGATACCTTACGTACAAAGAGCCATCAACCAAGCAGCTGCAGCACACGCTAATCGATCAGAGCAGCACGACAACTTTCTCGCACTCAACCTGCTCGACAACTCAAATAACACTCGGCGACTCAAACGACTCCATTTTCACGATCTTATTTAATATCGCGTTAGCTATTATCAATAATAATATTTGTAACCAATAGTTAACTTCTCTCCACTTGTAAGGAAGGCTACGCAGTGGCGTAGTTCTTCTAAAATGCTATTAACATTGTAACAAAAATTTAAAAGCCCCATGGCTGATGTATTTGAAAAATAAAAAAAATAAAAAAATAAAAAAAAAATAATTCAAATTACATGAAACAAAAAAATTATACAGGAGGTTGCGACGGCTCTTCTTTTGCAAATTCATATCATTAGGAGAACGATCAGAAGATCTCCCATCGCTGTCTCCATTAAGAGACCTCTATAGATTTTTGTATACTCTTAGAATTTCCACAAGTCTTTATTATTCGATGGTCCATCCTTAACAAAAAATTTCTTCGGCTTTGCCGCAGGAGACGAAAGATAGCTCGAAACTCAAAATTGTCCCAATCGATTCATCGGAAACAATAATTCCGCCTCTTGTATATCTGATTAATCATTGGGATAGTCCTTAGACGATATATCGACTTTTTAAGTACCAGGGACGTTCCAAGATTTTTCAGTATAGAGAGAGAGTGGAAAATCTGAATCGCCGAATTGTCTGTTGTGACAAATTTATTCTTAGTTCGTGAAATGTTCCCTGAAGCGCCGCACAACCAAGTACTCAAGGGAATCGGTCGAATTATTGAGTTTATCGCCTTAAGAGGACGAGATTCCTGTGATGAAGGGTTGTACTCAAACGAGTTGTGGATTACAAAAAACCACACGAAATTAGCAGCCGCGAGCGCTTTTGGTCCTCCTCCTCTTCACAAACGGAACTATTGTGACTGTCTCCCAACGTACATGAAAAGTTTGCAGGTCGATACGACGCCGACGGTTCCGTACATTGCATTGATTACTTCTCACAATAGATCACACCGTTAGAAAACGAATGTAATATAGACCAGTGTGTTCGATAATTTTATCAGGTTATTCTTCAGAATGTCAACATCATCATGCGTGTCATATTATTCGAGTAGCTCTTCTAAATTTTTTCCCATTATATAACGCGCTTCTCACAATAATAATATTTTTGTCGCCTTCATTCAATCAGAATCGTATAAAAATTATTTTACGACAATAATATAAAAATACGGAGGCACGACGAGCGAAATAATGACAAAACACTAACTGTATGACCGTCAAGACGAAAGATGAAAGTGGAGGAGAGTATCGTGATTCCGTCATTTTCGAATTCGTTTACCACATTCTTAGCGACTAGCCGGAGTTGGAGGCTGCTGCGTGCGAGCTCGTATTTGCCCTTCGTTTAGGAATCAGTTCGGATGGCAAGGAGGTCTACAATTGCCTTCACTGTTGTAGCTATTATTTGTCGATACACTCGAGCACGCCAGAAATTGCGTACACCGGCCTTCGTCCGACAATTACTACACGCGCGTTTATTTTTACGATAATATTCCGTACCTAAAGTTGTACCTTCTATTCTTCAACTTACTCATTTCTGCAGCATCATTTGTGGCGACAAAAAATCTAAATTATCTCGCGATTTTTTTCATGAACTTTTCGTCTACTATACTTCCTTCACGACTGGTGAATCTACATCGTGAGCTCGCCTAGAGTCGCAATAAAAACCTATCGAGAAGTCATCAATGGGCGGGTGCTAAGTGAATAGGTCCGGAAAGCGAAATTACAAAATGACATTGAATTTTGAACCTAATTTACATTACGATCGACGGTCGACATCGCGTCGATTTCAAGTTCATAATCTGAAAGGAAGATGAGTTGAATTAACCGAACTTCAGCTTCAAAATTTCATCATCGCTATCCAATCTGTCTGCCTCTAGCGAAGTCACCACAGAGACAGTAGACCAGGAGCTCATTACAAATTTTTACAGGGAACCTGCTCTATGCGGAATTTTTTTGAAAAATTTGCCGTCCCACGTCCAGCCAAAATGGACGTAGAAAAGTTTTGCTTCTTTTCTTGAGCTATACCTATATGATAGGAGGAGAATGATAAGAGGGGGGGGGGGGCTTGAATTCATTTTCTTATTTATTTTGTATTCAATCCATTTATTTATTCATCTGTTTATTTATTTATTTATTTAATTCATTCATTTACTTATTCAATTATTTATTTAGTTTCTTTCTTTCTTACCTCATATGATAGGAGGGGACATGAACAATTTTGAATGATTGTCTTCATATAATTATGATAGATGGAGATTTTGGAAATATGTATTTTCTCAATTCAGTTCCACCCTATTTAATTGGAGCGGTCTAAAATTACTCGAGTATTTCGTGAAGGAATGACGTCCTTGAAGTCTAGCGGAGCTGAGTGGCCGGAGACGCCAAAAATTGTTAGATATTTAATCGGAAAGATCTATATCTGAAAGGCTCTAGCTGGATAACAATGGGCATCCGGCCTTTGTCGTGAATCTCAAATTCAACCGTCGGAAGTTGTTGGGGATGGAATGAAATTTGAATTTCCAAATTTTCAGGCACCTAAGTCTTGAAAAAAAATCCCTATAAAATGTATATTTTTGAGTTGAAAAATTGTTTAAAAATATGTTTTTACAGAGGGCCCAGACGAAAAAGTGGATTTTCTCAATTTTAACAGAAAACGCGTTTCATGTTTCACGTTTTATTTATTTATTTATTTATTTTATTTGCTGTGCGACGTCCAACCAAAATGGATTTAAAAAAATTTCGCTTCTTTATTCAATTAATAATTAATCAATTAATTAAATAATCAATCAATTAATTTAGCTACCGGTATTTACTTTATTATATTTATTATTTAATTAATTTATTTTATTTATCAATTTTATTTATTTATTTATTTATTTATTTATTTATTTATTTATTTATTTATTTATTATTATTTATCTATTTATTTATTTATTTATTTATTTATTTGTTTGTTTATTTAGTTTCTTTCTTTCTATCTTTATAATGATACGAAGGCAAGTCCCCTATGAAAAATTGGCCGTCTGTCGTCCTTTGAGATTAATATGTGGCCCAACGCGAGAAAACCCACCTGTGTATACGATATGATTTTGTGCACTTGGTAAGAATTTTTCTTTAGTCATTCACTCAAGAATGCAGATGTTCATGCGAGGAATTTATCACCTTCCTGCGTCGATCAAGAGTCGATTTTTAGTATTCTATAAACGCGGGCTGGTCGACTTCATCAAGTCGATTTCCAGTTTTTCCCTAGTAGCATTCTGTCCTTTCGGTGACTTCGCCACTCGCAGACAGAATACGTATAGTTATGAATCATGACATTATAATCAGGGCTACTGAGAATCTCAATTAAGCTTGATCAGTGCAGCAATGGTTCGATGTCAATTTTCAGTCGACATTAAGATGTAAGAAATAATAATAGAAGAAGGAAAATCACAGGCAAGTAAAATTCACAATCTAATACCAAGTGTCGATCCATTTTAACAGGGAATCTGTTTTATCAGGGGGTGGGTGGTCGGAAAAAATTAGATGCCATTGTAGGAATTCAATGGCAGTGGGGACCCGCTGTCCCGAGTCCCCTAGAGCCTGAATTTTTTCGAAGTTGTGAAAATCATGATGATGGGACAACTTGAACGCGCTTCAATTTCAAGGAGAATTTTTCTAAGGGACGAGGTTTGATTTTTATTGAGTACAAAGATGTTATTTTAAGTTTTGAAGTTTTGAAAACGGGTGTTGTCTTTTTGAATTTGGATTCTGACATCTTCTTCTTCTTCCTTCTTCGATACAGCATATATACCAAACTAGCCTGAAACGTAGGGGGAGGGGGTGGTACCGGCAGATTTCTCAATCACCACCAAGGTATGAAAATTTTTCTCAAAAATTTATCGGGGGGAGAACTCGAGATTCAAAATTCTTTCAAGTCCCCCTTCTATCATATATAGCTCGGAGGTAGGAATTTTTCCTAAGTCAATCTCGTGACGTCATCAACCTCGCTCGCGGACGAAAAATTTCTGGAAGTACCCCCAACAAAAGGGATAGCGGGTTCCCCGCTAAAAACGTCCGCCGTCCGCCGCGGCCGGCAAAGCTCGATGCTCGAAAACTTTTCAAGTCCCCCTCCTATACCATATATAGCTTCCGGGTGGGGCGTGTGACGTCACAATTTGATGACGTCCTACGTCAGCCTTGTGACGTAATAATCTGATATCGTCATAGATCAATTTTTTCAAAGTTTCCCTTCTATTACTCGTATATCTCTAAAGAATTCAAAACTTTTCCAAGTTCCTTCCTTAATATTCATGACTTGAAGAACAAGATTGTTTCAAGTCTTTTCTGTTACATAAAGAAAGTGAGATAGAAAGAAAGAAAGAAACTAAATAAATAAATAAGTTGCTAAATAATGAATAAATAAAATTGATTAATCAAAAAGTAATAAAAAAAGAAAAAAATTTTCTGGCATAGCCTAATAAATGAAAATCATGTTCCATGTCTTTTATATTTCATCAGTCATCTTGAAATATTTCAGTCTAGGCTTCTACTAGGTCAAGTGTTCGTGAGATATTATTCGTTTACCCCTTTACCTATCTTGGCGTCGTATAAGTCTTCTATGAGAAATATGAGGTAGCCCCCTGTCTCGCTGTTGTATTGGAATGGTATGAGACAATTCAAGTCTAGGGGACTTGGACAAATTTCGACTATCCAGCCATATATGATAGGAAGAGGGACTTGAAAAATTTTCTAATTATTAATTATATTAATTATTTAAGTATTTAATATTATTTATTTATTTATTTATTTATTTATTTATTATTAATTATTACGAGTTCGCCCCCTGCCTCGCTGTTGTATTGGAATGGTATGAGACAATTCAAGTCTAGGGGACTTGGACAAATTTCGACTATCCAGCCATATATGATAGGAAGAGGGACTTGAAAAATTTTCTAATTATTAATTATATTAATTATTTGTGATGCGCTCCGAGAAAAGGGACCATAAGTCGGCAAAAAAAACACCTTTTTTTTTTTTCATAGATTATGTTCACCTGGTGACGCAAGGAAAAAATACTTTTCAACTAAATTTAATGATGAAAGGTTTGAATTTGCCCCATCCATTTCCATCTCAAGATATAAAAACGATTCTTTTATTCGGACATACAGATAGCCCCAAAAAAAGTTCGTTTGCCGACTTATGGTCCCTTTTCTCGGAGCGCATCACATTTAATTATTTAATATTATTTATTTATTTATTTATTTATTATTAATTATTACGAGTTCGCCCCCTGCCTCGCTGTTGTATTGGAATGGTATGAGACAATTCAAGTCTAGGGGACTTGGACAAATTTCGACTATCCAGCCATATATGATAGGAAGAGGGACTTAGAAAATTTTCTAATTATTAATTATATTAATTATTTAATTATTTAATATTATTTATTTATTTATTTATTTATTATTAATTATTACGAGTTCGCCCCCTGCCTCGCTGTTGTATTGGAATGGTATGAGACAATTCAAGTCTAGGGGACTTGGACAAATTTCGACTATCCAGCCATATATGATAGGAAGAGGGACTTAGAAAATTTTCTAATTATTAATTATATTAATTATTTAATTATTTAATATTATTTATTTATTTATTTATTTATTTATTTATTTATTATTAATTATTACGAGTTCGCCCCCTGCCTCGCTGTTGTATTGGAATGGTATGAGACAATTCAAGTCTAGGGGACTTGGACAAATTTCGACTATCCAGCCATATATGATAGGAAGAGGGACTTAGAAAATTTTCTAATTATTAATTATATTAATTATTTAATTATTTAATATTATTTATTTATTTATTTATTTATTTATTTATTATTAATTATTACGAGTTCGCCCCCTGCCTCGCTGTTGTATTGGAATGGTATGAGAAAATTCAAGTCTAGGGGACTTGGACAAATTTCGACTATCCAGCCATATATGATAGGAAGAGGGACTTAGAAAATTTTCTAATTATTAATTATATTAATTATTTAATTATTTAATATTATTTATTTATTTATTTATTTATTATTAATTATTACGAGTTCGCCCCCTGCCTCGCTGTTGTATTGGAATGGTATGAGAAAATTCAAGTCTAGGGGACTTGGACAAATTTCGACTATCCAGCCATATATGATAGGAAGAGGGACTTAGAAAATTTTCTAATTATTAATTATATTAATTATTTAATTATTTAATATTATTTATTTATTTATTTATTTATTATTAATTATTACGAGTTCGCCCCCTGCCTCGCTCTTGTATTGGAATGGTATGAGACAATTCAAGTCTAGGGGACTTGGACAAATTTCGACTATCCAGCCATATATGATAGGAAGAGGGACTTAGAAAATTTTCTAATTATTAATTATATTAATTATTTATTTATTTAATTATTTAATTATTTAATATTATTTATTTATTTATTTATTTATTTATTATTAATTATTACGAGTTCGCCCCCTGTCTCGCTGTTGTATTGGAATGGTATGAGAAAATTCAAGTCTTCTATGAGAAATATGAGGTAGCCCCCTGTCTCGCTGTTGTATTGGGATGGTATGAGACAATTCAAGTCTAGGGGACTTGGAAAAATTTCGACTATCCAGCCATATATGATAGGAAGAGGGACTTAGAGAATTATCTAATTATTAATTATATTAATTATTTAATGATTTATTTATTTAATTATTTATTTATTTAATTATTTAATTATTTATTTATTTAATTATTTAATTAATAATTAATTAATTATTTATTATTATTACGCGGGGTGTACTCGCGATTTTCTGAATCACCCACGGGGTAGAGATTTTCTAATTATTAATTATATTAATTATTTAATCATTTATTTATTTAATTATTTAATTATTTAATATTATTTATTTATTTATTTATTTATTTATTTATTTATTTATTATTAATTATTATTATTACGCGGGGTGTACTCGCGAATTTCTGAATCACCCAGGGGGTAGACATTTTCTAATTATTAATTATATTAATTATTTAAATATTTATTTATTTAATTATTTAATTATTAATTAATTAATTATTATTTTATTATTATTACGCGGGGTGTACTCGCGAATTTCTGAATCACCCACTGGGTAGAGATTTTCTAATTATTAATTATATTAATTATTTAATTATATTAATTATTTAATTATTTATTTATTTATTTATTTATTTATTTATTTATTTAATTATTTATTTATTTATTTATTTATTCATTTATTTATTATTAATTATTATCATTACGCGGGGTGTACTCGCGAATTTCTGAATCACCCACGGGGTAGAGATTTCTCTTGACTGGACGGGGGGGTGGGGAGTTTACTCGCGAGTTTCAAAATCGGGGTCCGGCGAGAGAAAAGATATGGAACATGTCAAAATATAAATAAATAAACAAATTAACTGAATAAATAAATTCAAATCCCCATCTTATCACTCCCCTCCCATCATATATAGCTCAAGAAAAGAAGTAAAATTTTTCTAAGTCGATTTTGGTCAGACGTCGAACATCAAATTTTTCAAAAAACATCCCATAGAACAGGTTCCCTGTTAAAATTTTGACCTCCGAGCTATATATACAATAGGAGGGGGTCTTAAAAAATTTCCACTTTCGAATTACCAGAACCAAAACCAATTGGATTCACAGAACAGGTTCCGTGTTCCTTGTTTAACTTCGTTAAGGAAGCCGTCGTTTTCATCAGCTTGAAAGACCTGGCCCATTCATGGAAAAGAGTGGGGTTTATAGCGTAGCTTGCAGGGATTGTAATGGTGTTTACGTAGGTGAGATCGGTCGTCAGCTTAAAATCAGAGTGACCGAACACAGGAAGGTCTGGGAAAAAAGGAGTTTGGGAGATTCGGTCTTTGCAGACAAACTAATCAACAGCGGTCACAGCTTTAGAGAGGGGTCAGAGACCCTTTTCCACAGTGAGAGCTCGTACTCCAAGCGTATGCTCTAGAGCAGATCGAATTAATTCGCCATCTAAACAGCGATAACGTAACTGTACTCAACCGGCGCATTCCCGGCGAAGGGTTGGTTGAACTAGTTTATGAGTATAACTTATAGTCTCATGACTCGCTAGTTCAATCCTGATTTTGGCTGGTGTAATTGTTGTCAATTCTCATTTCGTCGAATCGCTTTTCATCTTTGCTTGACGATAGTTGTTTAACCAAAAGCCCTCGCGATATTTTTTCCTTGCGGTTCTTCAAGTTTCCCCTCGGTTTTCTCCCTTGGTCTGTTGTCATTGTCTGTCTTTCAGAATTTGGACTTCTCTGCCGTTTTCCAAGGAAGCTTCACCGCCAATATTCTTCTCTAAACGCCCTTACTCAACAGGGAACCACAGAAAATAGCTCAAATATGAGCCATAAGAAAAGGGAAGGAGTTATAGGCTTATGACAAAATGTAGCAAAGGAATCAAGAAAATAAATGGAAAAGAAAGATATTAAAGCCTCGGAATTACGTATAAAACAGACGGGGTCGTAGAAGTGCAATAGTATAATACGAGTAGCTTACACTTGTGAACGAGTAAAGTCAACGAATTACGAGCAAGCACGTTAATGGATTTTCGTTTAATATGAAAATTAAATAAGTTTCGCAAGAAACTCGGTACCTGACAATATTAATTGAAGTGTTCGTACAATTCGAAAGTGGCAGCCCGCCATGATGAATCCTCTCTTCTTTAGGACACTAGTGTTCAATCGATAGCTTGGAGGCTCATGTCTAGGTAAAAGTAAAAATTTTACGCACAGACATTGACGAGATTTTATTACCGCCGGTGACCATAATTGCTAATACGGATGCCATTAAAATTAATTGCGTATTTCTTTTGTTGCCGTGCCGAGAACCCACCCTCTTACAATTACGAACACCCTCCTCAGTGAATTAGAGGAAGACGGTATCGGCATAGTTTGTTAATGAAAAAGTGGACATTAGGAAACTATCGCATATCGTTACGTAAGAACAATAAGTTTATCTTTACAGAATGTTGGTGCGCCTCTCTGTCTGCACATCTGTGCGAGAGAAAAAAAAAACTCGTCGAACAACTCGGGATATTCTCCGATAACCTTTTTAGATCATTGATTCTAGATATGAATGGTAGGTACACGAGAGACGCACTTTCAGGATGACCTCATCAATTATTCATAAATTCCTGATGCCATTTTCGACAATTTTTTGGAAACACATTGCGTTTGTATGTTCCTAATAATATTAGTACAAGGAGGTATTTTTTATAAAATATGATCGACCAGTTACGTATATGTGTAGGTCATTTTTCGAATGAAATTAATCGGAACTTCATTTCCAACAGCTTGACTAATATACTCGTGAATACTTCGTCATACGTATGTTAAACTTACTAAATTTCGTAATTCGATCTTCAAACACTAGGTAGGCCCTACTCAGTAGAACGGAATTGGCAATTCAAGGTGCGTGCACCATATCGCGAACTAAATAATTTAAAAAACATATCACGTCCATTTCTCCGTACCAAATGAAGAATGCTGAATGAACGTCGAGAATACAATATGCTAACTCGAAGACGTGTGGAATGCAATAATGTCACTCGAGTAAATAAGTCTTTCAGTTCATGTAAGGTACAATGAATATGAGCAGCACTAAACCGAAATGATATTGATGTTCCTCAAATGAAAGCTCAGGAAGATTTGTGGACGATTTGAAAATACCCTCATTGGAGAACCAGACATCGCGAGGAATGAGTTTTGAGACGATAGAGAGACGAATAGCTTAGCAAAGAAAGAATCTCGATCACTTTATTCTTTGCTCGTGAGATCTTGAAGCGAGTAAGAAATCAGTTTTGTAGGATATTTTTCAATTTCAATAATGGTTTTCCTCAATTCGAGCTGTTGAACTACACAGGAGGTTATTAGCTCGAGAAGTATTGGAGTTAAATGGATTTGTAATAGTACATGGGGTGAAGGGCAAATGACGCTTGAGGAAGGACAGAAAATGATTTTCTGAGGTTCAGGAGGTATGGGTAGGAGAAAAAAGCGAGACGGACAGATCTTCAGAATGGCAGGATTGACTTGAAAGTAGAGCGGTAAACCCTGAGAGAAGGGAAGAGTGGATTAGGCAGGTGAACCCAATTCTTAGTCGTGCTACGACTATTTATTCACGGCGTAGGAACGAATTGAAGAGGACGGAAGATCGTTGTGGGATTGAGAGGACAAAAGTTGTACCATGATGAGATGATCAGAAAACAGATCAGTGATTGAAGAGGAGAGTGGGGCTTGATTGGCTGCTAGCTCCACTGCGTCATGTTCCGGAAGGCGGACATAACAAAGAATGCGAAGGAAGGTAATCGTAGACAGAGCAGATACGGTAGGGTCGGAAGAGATAGAGTTTTGCATGGCTTGGAGAGGAAAGAGAGTCGCAAAGGAGGATGAATTTACTTGCACTGAGAGAGACGAAAACAGGAAGGTGAAAAAGACAGGAATAGATGGCAGATACTCGTAGTTCAGCAGAATATATGAAGGCTGTGTTTTTCATAAAAGCGAGACTTTTCCATCGATAGAGAAGGCGTAGGCAGTTTTCGAACCTGATTTGGATTCATGTGTAGAGCGTGAGCTGTGTGGGAGGAAAAATCATCAGCAATAATGCCTTTGATGTGTCCGATGTAGATTCTGTTGAATTCTCCAGTTGCTAGAACGGTCTAGAAATACTTCGGATATTTTTTCTGCCCCCCAATAAAACAGGTTCCCTGTTGAAAAAACTCATGGGAACGAGAGGTGGCAAGGAACCTGTTTTATGAGGCACGTGGGAT